>CM050163.1:474366116-474966116 GCA_027410445.1 Discoglossus pictus | reverse complement strand
TATTACCAAGGTGACATTACATCAATCCCCAGACCCATGACATCATAATAGGCTGATATTCATATTATCAAAATAGCTCTTAATCCTTTCCTATTAAATCCAAAATTTTAATCTGTACAAATAAATACTGACTGAAGATTTGCTTATCATAATATCTATGTTAGTTTTCTTCAACAGCACCACCAGAGCACCACCACTACCAGCAGTATGTATTCAGGATATTTTTAATTGAGGCCAGGTGGGTAGCTCTCATTGTTGTCATGCACTTGGGCTCAACCTGAGTGAACCTGGATATGGATCATATTGTATTAGCTGATTGCAGATGCCTTGAACCCGTACTTTTGGCTTTAGGTTTATTTATTAATGTTTAGATGTATTGTATTGACTCCATCTCGCAAATTCCAACGTCATTTACTTCTTAGAAACAGCCAATAGTAAATGAGACCCTCATCATGACATCAGTAAAACATTGAAGTTACACATAATCGGCGGTTAAGAATTAATTAGTAACAATAAATAATATTTGCCTGTCAATCACTCTGGCAATATATAAAATGCATTAGATCATCTTTTTTAGTCCATATGCGTTTCATGATATGTATTAACCCCTTGATCAATATTACTCAGAAATAACATTTAAAATAAATATTTTTAATTGCATATTTGTGAGTCTGAGACTTTTGTGCAATTTATTCTAATGTCGTTTCATGCTTTCCCATGCTTTCAAAGTACAGGATTATGTGCTTAATTGCTGCTATAGCTCCTACTCCTATTTAGTACTAGTAATATTTTTAACAGAAACTTGATACTTTTTTCAGTTACAAGTAAGACTTTATTTGAGACTTTATTTATATGAGCTAGAGCTACAGGTCTAATTGAATATCAATTTTGTGCAACTTTAATTATTGAGAGCTTGTAATATCTGAGCTGTGCTAAAACCAATGGAGTTCTAAGGCCTATTTTGCGGGTCTGGCTGACCTGTAGCGATTGTGGGTGGGTAACTCGTAATTGGATTGTAAGTAGCTAATAGAATTTGTGGAAATCTTAAGAGTGGCTTTAAGTGTGTATACATGTATGATTTTGGCCATAGAATAGGGCCCTTTGTTAGCAAAATTATTTTGCAATCCTGAACTGCTGACAGCATTCACTGTACTGATGTTACCACCAATGTATTGAGTGTTATGTCATATGTTAAGGTGTTAAGAGTCACATACTGATTGCCAACACATTGATGAGTTTTATTAAATGTGATTAAATATGGGTAACATTGTAATTTAAACACATCATATTATATGTTAATTTCACATATATCACATGAACGAAAACCTTAAACCATGCACTCGTTCGTAGCAGTTCAGGGCGGGAACATGATCAAATAAGCAAGGCCGTAACAACCCATTTAGAAATAGCCAATAGAAAATGAGACTGCCATCATTGCGGCAGTAAAACATGGAGGTTACATGTCAATCAATTAGCGTTTAGAGGTCCAATATGTGATCAGACTCGCAAAACCTAAAAACTCTAACAAATAAAATGTTCTTGGCTGTATTTATTTACATATAAAAAATAGTACCACTGTGTTTTGGGTAGCAAGTCTCATTGCTACTGTTATTGCAAAGAACTTCTGTAGAGTATGTCATCACTGAATGTTTCAAATGAACCACAGATACAGTATATTGGCTGGTACTAGCATACATTATATGAAAACACTAATGTTAGTTAGTGCAGTTATTGAACCACCAATATTGCCCAAAAATAGCAGTGTGACTGCTGAATAACTGACACATGAGCACTGTGTTCTAGCCTTCATCTTCTTATGAACCCTTGTATCTATTCTTTCATGACATGATGATTTGTATCTTCAATTCCCTTTTGAATCCCGTTGCTTTTTATATGACTGAAAAAGTTGTGTTTTATGATTTTTTTTTAACCTTTTTTAATCAATCTTTCTCTTTCTATCTTAAGCAACTGGTTTATACGTTTTCATGATTGTCACATTCTTTGAGTAGATAAAATCATAGAGGTTGTTAGAAAAACTAGTGGACTCAGAACACACGTAACAGCCAGGACCCTCTAAACTCACACTTTTGGCCTCTTCATATGTATTGTTATAGCATTTTATACTCTGCTGCAGGCAGTATACACTGAAACATAAACACATAATGAGACATAAGTCGATGCCTGCGAGTAAGACAGATATGCCACAATTGTGTAACTTAAACAAACATACTATATCTACAGTATCAACAATATAGAATGCTTATTCATTTTAAAACTGTGAATTACTTTTATAACATGAAATATTCATTGAATGACAAAATAAAACTATTATTTAGCATATTTCTGATGAAAACATGTTAAGTTTGAAATGAAATTATCACCAGTTTAATTATCAAATTATTGCGTCTTGTAAAATCAAATCAAAAACAGTCTAAACACAAAAATATATATACAGTTACAAATAGGAATTCACTGTATTTGTTGCATCAAAGGGAAATTTGACGCATGTTAAAAGGGAATATCCACATAAATGGGGTCATCCACTTACACCAACCCCTCTATTTCCCAGTGAAAAAAAATCAAGGTCACAATTCTTAGGGACTGATAGGACTGCTTAGACTTTGCTATTCACCTTTGCTGCATTCTGTAAAATATATTCTAGTATTCCCCAGGAATAATTTATTGGCCTTCAGTGTCTGGGGACATAGATCACAAAGCTTTCCTTATAAATATACACAGTCCTTAACGTTAAGTCTTAGGCTTAGATACATTTACACCATTCCCATTTGTCCACATAGATTAAAGGTGTAACATTTACATCTAAGTGGAAAATTACCTAGTAAAGTGTAATATGAAACACATATATTCAGAGAGAGAGAAACGCACACCCAGAAAACCAGGAATCTCTACTAGATGTTAGGGTACTGAAGTCCCAAGTTTTTTTCAAACAAATAATAATGTGTCTGAGCAGATGAAGACACAATGTAATTGCTATGTGCATTACTGGTTACCTCTATTATAAAGGCATTCTTTTCTACATTGTGTTTTATACAATACAATATTTTTTTGAATTGTATCTTATATATCCTGATATATCTGCTCAAACAGACACATTAACTTATGGATTATGTAATCCAACTCAATTACAACTCATACAGCGTGATCAGAAAAAATAAAAGAAATAAAAAGTTATCAGTGGGTGGTCATAATCTAAAAAAACACAGAAGAGGAGAAACATTTATCAATATATGAATTATAGTATAGTGCTTAATACCTTAATTTCACCTACAATGAGTGCAAACCATGCTGTATGTATCATGAAAAATCACTTGCCATGACTGATAGAAATGATGTGGGATCTCACAAGGAATGCTTAGCTGTGACCACATTCAGTGGGCAAAGTGTACTATTACCTATATCTCTACATGATATTGTTTGCTATTGTTTAGCCACATTGATATCACATTTATTATTTATACAGGTGTTATTAGATGATAACTGTTTGTTATGATATCATGATGTCTAAACACGTACCCATAAATATTGATGGAAAATAAAGGTAATCAGAATGAATGTCTGTTAATTAGATCAGACAAGAATATCTGGTCTCATATTGTTAAGAGAACATGCTTAACTAATGCATGTATTACTGCTGGGTTTGATTAACATAGTTATGTAGGATCCACAGTAATTTATCTTTAAAACATGATATATGTGTTTATTTATGGTGTGTGATATAATTCTGATGAGGGGATGTCTTTAATGGAATGGCTATCTGAAAACCACTGTGCATATAGTTTACTTAGATTATTTGGTAGGACTGGTTGCAGATGAACAACATGCCTTAACGGTATATGCAAGTGAGCTGGATTATGAATGCATCTGATAGAGGGGAATTAATAGTGTATGAAAAAAATTGTTGCATGGAAAAATAAAAAAATAAACATTTAAACAGTTACCCAAAAGTTTGCTGAATTTCTTGCATTTGCAAACTGTTTTCTATCAATGTTGACACCCCCTGAAAATCCCAGCAAAAATTAGCATACATAATACATTGTATCTTTTTGATCTGTGAATTGAGCTGCAGATTTCCTTTAGATTTCTGTAATATCCAGAACAAGGTCTGCATCCCTTCATTCACTGATTGTTTTATATACCTGTACATCCCAGGTGAAACTTCCCCCAGCCCCAGTGATTTGCCCCTGTAACCCCCCCAGCTCTAGTGATTTACCCCATCACCTCCCACAGCCCCAGTGAATTGCCCCAGTGATCTCTCCCGGCCCCAGTGAAATGCCCCATCACCTCTTCCAGCCACAGTGAATTGCCCCATTACCACCCCAGCCCCAGCGAATTGCCCCTGAGATCTCTCCCAACCCCAGTGAATTGCATGCACTCACTCACACAAAGACACATGCACTCACACAGAGACATATGCACAGACCATGGACGTTCTCTTCCTCGATTATTGCAGTTCATTGCAGGACCATGAATAAAGCATAAATGCTCCATCACCTAAAAGACAGATTAAAAATAGGAAGAAGAAGCTGAAATGTTTGGTTTCAGTACAATTATAATTTGTCAGAATTTATCAAGGAGAGGGTGTATGTCTAATGTACAACCGTGTAACCGCTCAAGCATTATTAATTGAATGTCGATTCATGATCCTTTAACGACCCAGTGTAGCAGCCTCATCTAGCTGGCTGCATACAGCATTGCTGATTGGCTGCAAAGCTGAGCATGCTCACATGGACAGGGTACAATTTTACAGAAATTAACCCTCTCAGGAGCTTAGCTCAATCCTGGGGGTGCAAACATTACCTGCAACAGGTTTTTTTATGCAAAGCTAAAATACAAAGCATGCAAATAAATGTAATCATTGACTACTAGTTCCCCTCTATCAGATGCATTCATAACCAAGCTCACTTACATATACCTTTATTGGATGTAAAAATAAAATAAAAAAACATTGTTATCCAGTAATGCAATAACTGCGACCATCAATTGGTGAAATATTATCCATAACAATATGTGTCCACAGAGAAGAGGAATATAGCCTATGTGATGGTAGGTAGTTACATAGTTACAAAATATCACCATCACATAGGTCATGATCATCTACTCTGTAGACAGGCAGAATAACATTTTGACCATCAGAATTTAACTGAGGAGTGCTTTTAAGAAGTTAAATAATTGATGCAGCCCCTTTCTCCTCTTTCTCAGCACAGCACCCCAAACTCTTGTACCACTACACCGTTTCCTAAGCCTAGGTGGGGTAGCTGGGGGAGGCAATGAAGAAGGAGGTGGCATTGCAGCACTGGGAGTAGTAGGCATGTAGAAAGACGAAAACAGGCCAGGTTGCTGATCTGCTGGGGAAGGCAGTGCTTGTGACCAGAGAGTGATGGGTGATGTCCATGTTAAACTGTATGAGCATGCTCTAGTTCTGCACTGACTCGAGCAGCCTGGCCATGTAGTACCCCATTGTGAGTCCACCGTTGTCTGTTGTGAGGAGATGGTGGTCAAGAGGCTTAACATCTACATCCTGCCTGTGCATATAGAGCAGCATCTCCTGCAGTGTAATTTCAAAAGGTGGAGGAGGAGGTTGAGGTCTGTCTCCAGCTGGTTCAAGCCTTACTGTGGGAGGAGGCAAGCTGGTGGTGGAATGGGGAGTTGCTGAGGCGATATAGGTTGTTGTTTTGGTGGTGGTGGGCCAGGGGGACATTGTGTCCAAGAGGAGCTAGTGGGGGAGGAGGTGCAGATGGTCGAGGTGGCATTGCTCTCTTGTCAGTCCAGTATGAGGGCCCTGGTGAGGGAGGAGGGGGCCAGTGGGGTTTAACTGTTAGTGGCCCAACAGTTACCCCCACTAACCACATAAATCTGATGCCCTCCTCCTCATAACCTGCACTAACCTAACGAACTTGACTTCCTGAGTGCTGATATATGAGTACAATAATATACAAGTTAATAACATTGTATGAATATTTGACCAATGCGTGTTCCTATATATCTAACATCATGATGTTTTAAACCTGGATGGATCAATTATTTGCAGTTGAGTGGAGTTATTATTTGCTTCAAATGACCATTGCTTATTGTATTATGAGCTTGGTTGGTAATGTCTCATATAATATATAATATAATATATAATATTGAATCCTGCTGTGGACTACCCTCTGCATCTCATGCAGACACATATTCTGTTGAACTTGACTGCAGTGTGTCGTACTAACCAATCTGTGATGATCTTTCAGCAATAGTTTGTAACATGCTGCTGAGACATGGCCCCTGATAGGCTAGTACACTACAGTGCACATATTACCCAACATACTCTGTATCTGCATATGCTGCAGTGGGCACACCAGCACATGGACTCTCTATTGGATGTTTACTCACTTTAAATATATTTTGTAATTGGTACTCATTCTAATGTGTTATCAACAAGTATTTGACACATATTTTATGCTGCTCACCAATGACAATTATAAGAAAGCTTCCTTTATTTGACTAGGTAGAGATTATTCATCTATCCTTAGTCAAATCCAGGTAGCTTTTCACTTTTATTGGTGGGTAACACCACTTACATTGGATGTGTGCTATCTATGTGTGTGTGGTGTACATGTGTGAGTATGTAAGGGAATGAAGATGCATATGATATCCATCTTGCATGATACCGGGATCCTGCACATGCCCAGGTCTGGAAGATTGCCAACGGTAGTTGGCACAATCTAGTTCCTCAGCATCCTCTCCCACTCATCACTGGACAGTCACTGGGGAGTGGGCTACCACCTGTAGCTCTCGCTGCTCTGACCGTTTTTGCCATCTTTCTCTTTTCTTTGGCCCGGCTGTCATTGTATCAGTGCTTCACAGACCTCACATCCCTGTTTGAGTATTCCAAGGCTTTAACCTCTACTGCCACTTCGCTACAACTCTGGCCCCCCTGGCCCAGCCTCACGTGCCTCCCCTAATGTAATATGTTGGTACAGGCACATATCGCATGGAGGAAAACCATCATCTCCTTGCATGAGTAGTTAGGGCCTCTTTGATTAAAGTCATTATCCTCCTAACTGCTGCTGGGGATCCTGGTCTCTCTCATCTCTCCCATTTTGTCCCTGAACTATGTGTGCCAGCATCTAGGGGCTTATCCCTCCCTTTCTCAAGCTCACCTACCGACTTCCCCTAGCAGAACTCCCACCGCTGCCACTCCTAGACCTAGCCCTCTATCCTTCTCTTCTCCTCTCCCTCTCACCTCACTGCTCCCCCTCTCACCTCATCTCCCTCCTCTTCCTCTCTGCCCATTGCTCCCTGTTTCCCCTGCTCTTCCTCTTCTCCCTCTCTCCTCTCCTGATGGGACCCTCATGATACTCCTCCCCTCTTCTCCCTCACTCCTTCCATCCTCACTCCTCCCTCCCAAAGTAAATAAATAAGGATAAACAAAAAATATGTAATATGTAGATGTATGTGATGAAAAAAATGCATTATGTGTGATTTAATGCAAGGGTATAGGGTGAAAGTATACTGCCCCTTGTATTTTACAGACACGGTTTTACGTGTGTCAAGTAAATAGATCTCAAAATAATAAATAAGTAAAATAAGAAACACTCCAAACTGCTCTCAAACATTCACTAAACTACTTATCTCTAGCACAAATCCTCCAATGCCGAAGACTTCTATGTTCACTGGAAAAAGCTTTAACACAGGCAGTGTTTGGGCAGGAAACAAGCAGTTTTATGACCTGTTCCCATTAATTAACATGACGGTTCCAATGGCTGTGTCACAGCAAGAAATTAAGTAAAATGAATGGATTGGTGTAATTTACTGATACATCAGAAAATCCTACACCTTGTATTTTACTGACAAGACATGGGTTTATGAGTTGCAAGGAATTTAAAATGATACATAAAATGAGAAAATAAAGCTCCAGCAGCTGCTCATAGTCATATTTACGGGTCTACGAGTAAGCAATTGAATAGGGCCCTATGTGGTCTTATTTGTAGCATATATTGCATCAAAAGAAATATTAAAAAAATAATTTAAGTTACAAATAATTATAATATACTGTTATTCTTAATTGAACTTTTTAAAAAATATTTGCTGTATCAAGGGGTATCTTTCAATCTGTTATTTCTATATAACATTAGTAGTAACAATAAGTTAGCTTCATAAAGATAAAATAGTGATATTCCAGTTTATTTAATTTTGTCCCCACATCACTTAGTTTAGATTTCCATGCCACGTCTCGTTTTGTTTGAATTCAATTATTTTAACATACATTAAAATGTAAGCTACATTAGTATTCCTTTCTGTTTATATGTCTGAAAATTAGTTCTTTAATTGATCTTCTCTCTTTGGCAAGAGTCGGAAAGATCAGAAATTAAGTAGCTATATAATGATTGACTGCATTATGTTTGTAAAGTTACATCGAGGAAAACAAAAATTATTTAAATGCTTATGCCCCACTGTGATATTGAAATGTGTATAATGATGCAGTTGGTGAACACAGCAGACAGGCAGTATTGATAATGTATTTATAATTTAATGTATTTAATGAACTTTAGTATAAATGTTCACATAATTGTACAATGAAACAACATGTATTGATTATTGTTATATATATTTACTATAAAATTCACTTTGTAAACGGAAGGATGCAGGAACAATGGATCACACTGGTTATTTATATTTCATTGTCCTATGAATATATTTATTCACATAATCTAAAGCATTATATTGTGAATCTATATCTGATTCCAATATTGTTTCTAATTGCTTTATACCAGTGGGTTGGTGATCAGACATTTTAAGATAGGACACTTACTACTATTGAAAAGCTACATTGGAAATCAAACAAAATTAGTTCAACTCCGCTTAAAATGTATCTTTGGTCACTTTATTTAATTTGCAATATTCATAGGCTTATTCTCACTGCCTCCTTTGAATTGCTTACATGAGGAATATTCTTATTATATCATTGCCATGGCCTTTGGGCATAAGCTTATTCTAAAGCTTAATTATGCAAAGTACACATTCCACAGTTACCATAAATAAAATATAAACTATATAAAATGTTTTCTGTGTCCTCCTTGTATTACTCTGTATGACTTTCCCTTGTTTGTACTACTCTCCCATCACAGTCTATAACCTTCGTCTTTCTTTCTCTCCTACATCTCTCTTTCTCACATTGCATTAAACCCCAAAGTTCCCCACAGGAGAGTTTGTTCCCCCCACTCTCTATTTCACAGGACTCACTTCTTGCTCTACTTCTACCACAATAAACTGTATATATGTATGAAAAATAGGAACAATGGGATTGTGGGATGGAAAAAAATGCACTTTTGAGCTTATCTACATTTCCCCCCAGAACACCCAGGTTTTAACACTATAAAGTGTTATCCAGTTATATATATAAAGTAGTGGCTTCACCTAGTTTTGGACCTTCTCAATAACACTCCTCAGTGACAATCTATTGGTCCAAATGTTAACCTAATCTAGCCTGGCTTCAGAATAGAGGATCTTTGCCTATGTGATGGTAATATTTTGTATAGAGATGGCACATGGTCCATGATCCTCTTGTCTGTGGACACGTTGGGTTATGTTTAACATTTCACCAATTGATGGTCACTGAGGAATGCTGTTGAGAAGAGATGCTGCAGTCCCTATTTCTTTTTTTTGAAGACCTTGGTATTTGTTTTCTTTTTAACATTTTGAGTTTAGGCACAATTGAGGGCCATGAAGGCATCTTCTTCATCTGCAAGCAGTGCTAGAAAATAAATGTATGGGAATATATTGGCAGATGCTATCATATAGACATTCCATCAATGACATCCCCTCCTAAATATGTAGCTCACACGCTATAATTAAATCATATCAAGTTTTAGAATGCATGGTTTTATCATTAATCATTAATTTAGATCAATGCAGATATGGTGGGGGATTTGCAAAGTCTCACAATGGCATGTTGAGCAAAGCCAGCATTAATACATTCACTAGTAAAGCATGTGATCCTTTCCTCAATATCAATATGAAAACAGATCCTTTTGTCTGATGTAAGTAACATGATATCATAAGTATCATTTAAAATGTAATAACACTTGGATACCAGATGAATGTGATATCAATGTTGCTAAACAATATCATATAAAGATGGTGATAATACTCTTGGACTGCTGACTGTGGTCACAGCTAAGCATTCGTTGCGGGATGACACATCATTATTAATGGTTATGGCTAGTGATATATCATGATACCTATGCCTGCAGATGAAGATAAGGTAAGTTGGTATATTGTTACAGTTACAGCATTTAGCACTGTACTGTATATGCAGGTTTTTGTTTTATATTTCTATCATACTCTGTCTTTTTTAAGTTTTGACCACTTTTCTTCATGCATTTGAGTACTGTAATCATATGTTTGCATATCAGTAATTTTAAGTTAAATGGAATGTGTTATGGCCAAGTGTTTACACGTTTTATGTTAACAATGATGTTTATATCATAATTTTTAATATCATTTCACATACTGGTGCACATAACTCCTAAAATGTTTCTCTCTCTCCTTTCTGTCTCTCTCCTTCCCTCTCTCCCTCCCTATCTCTCCAGTTCTCTCCCTCCCTCTCCTTTTTCTTCATCTCTTTCTCTACTTCTTATCTCCCTCTCTCTCCCTCCCTATATCTCCTTTTTCTCTCTCTCTCCTTTCTCTCTGTCTCTCCCTCTCTCTCCCTCTCCTTTTTCTCTCTCTCCCCTATCTCACCATCTCACTCTACCTCTCTCTGTCCCTATCTCTCCATCTCTCTCTGTCTCTCCATCTCTCACCCTGCATATCTCTCCTTTCTCTTTCTCTCTCTGTCCATCTCCCTCCTTCATTCCTCTCTCTCCTATCTATCTCTTCCCCCTTCTCCCTTCCCATGTTTCTCTCTCCCTCCCTCTCTCCCCCGCTTCTTTCTTTTTCTCTCTCTCTCCACCTCCTTTCTCCCTCTTTCCATCCCTATCTATCCTTTCTCTCTATCTCTCTGTCTATATCCCTCCCTCTTTCCTCTCTCTCCTTTCGATATCTTCCTACCTCTCTCTCCCCATGTCTCTCTCTCTCCATCTCTCTCTCTCCCTTCCTCTTCTCTCTCTCATTCTCTCTGTCTCTCTCTCCCCCTCCTTTCTCTCTCTCTGGAGTTTCTCTCCCTAGGGGTTCTCTCCCTAGTGTTTCTCTCTCTCAATAGTGTTTCTGAGTATTGCATGGGGTTTCTCTATTCCTTCAATTGTCAGTGGATCAGAGTACCTGTTGTGGTGCCTGTGTGTTTCCAGATTGGTATTAATTCAATAGCGGTAACTGCGTGCTCCTTTACGGGTTTCAGTAACTACAATTTGTGGAAATTAATGAGGCCCATAATGTATGTCCTCCTACATAAAGCCACTTTTGGGTATCCATTTCACATTTTAAATACGTAATTGGTGTTATTTCAAGTGTTAACCAGCTTTGGACCAATTATTTCAACATTGCCACATAAAGGGCCATATTAAATTCCAAGCCTGTAGCGGCACCGGTACACCCGTAGAGCCTGCAGGCTTTAAATTTGGCAGAGTTACAGAGCGATTAATTTAGCCAAGCCCGCAACAGACATGGCCGCCATCCAAACCCGTAAACCATTCTTCACGTTGCAATTGAGGACGTGAATATGATCAATTAGTCAAACCCGTAGTTAATGGTAAAAGAGATCATCATCATTACGTCACTGAAAAATGGAGGTAAGATTTCAATCCCTTATGGGTTTGAATTTACGAGTTACGATCGGACCCACATTCCAGAAATAATGCAATATTGATAAAGCCGTAAATATGATATTCTATTACATGCAAGTTCCATTATATGTATTAACACATTGATTGCCAAAATCGATATAACACGGAAATTATACAGTAAAAAAAGGATTTTATATTGCAGATTTGCGAGCTTGAGAATGTTCTACAATTAATTTTAATACCTAACATCACTTTCCCTTTAATTTAAAATACAGTAGTGTGTTGATATTTGCATTTGCAGTGCTACGGTTAGGACTTTAACCCACTTGCAGGTTCTCTCTAGTACCCGTAGACTTTCTGGCTCCATTTGCAGTTTACAGGGTTGAACGCCATTAGATTCATAGCAATTTAATAGCGATTTGCGAGCGTAACATTTACGGCATTGACAGGTCAAAGGCTTTGCGATTTCCACCTGTAACCAGCAGATCTTTTGTGGGTAGCTGCAAGAGGCCAATTTAATAGCCGTAAGTCTAGCGGGCTCCGTTACAGGCTACAGGTTTTAACGTTGGCGGAATTTAATAGGGCTAATCGTTTCCTTTACATAAAATACATTTGTCATTAGGTTGGCCCAAATATATTTTGGGCATGGAAATGGCCGGCAAGCTTGACACAAATGATCTGTTTCACAATTTGTATAAGTAACGTTTTTTTTAAAGGGTTAAACAACATTGGAGTACTAAATTTAACACTGGCATACATAGAGAATGTCACCACACTTGAAATAAATTGGTCATTGCCCTCGCCCAACACTGCTTTAGAAATCAAAGAAGGTGCAATTTTCAAAGTTTAAGTAAGCAACCCTGCATTGATCAGTTTATTCATTAAATAACTACTCTGTTTCAGATACAACAAATATTGATTGTCTAGTAGTAACATTTGCTATTATTTTGGATAGAGACAGTTTTCAACAATTAAGGTAATGATACTGACTGAGATGGGTGGAGAGAAGAGAAATACTTAGGAAATGTGGACTGTTGTTTTTGTTTCAGGCATCTGACATGGAAATCCTCTTGTAAAATATTACTTAAATATAATTCTATCAAAAGTTCCCAATCAAAGCAAACAAAATATCCATTCACTTATTGGGAAGGTGTTACAGGTTTAGAAAACTATGGAAATGGCTAGGATTGCAGCTAAATGTTTTATTCATTTCCTATAATTATCTGAAAATATGTTTTGCCTGCCCTAAACATGAATAAAGGGTAATAACCTTTTTCAGGTTTTGTTTAAGAAACAATATTACAATAATATTAATTTTAAAAACATGAATTATTTATATAAGATGTGTGTGTGATTTTTTTTACTGGTATTTCAAACGTGAAGCACTATAGTGCTGGCTAAGCATAATTTCCTGTTATGTTGGGGATCTTCATCGAAGCATACCAATATTGAATTTAGCAACCTAACAGCCTTATTAAATTGAGATTCAGCCAATTAAATAGGGCTCTATATAAGCACATAGAATATTTTTATTACAGAAGTTTTTAATTACAAAACTAAAAACTTCTGTAAAAAAATATACTCTGTGCTTATATAGAGCTCTATTCACTTGGTCGAATCACAATTTAATAAGGTAAAATCCACAAATGATCTACGGGTTATGGGCTGAAAACCCCTGTGTTCGTTACACCTGGAACTTACGCCCCATCTAAACCTTTGATCTTTCAAGTCGAGAGTTACCATCACTAAAATCCCAAATCGCTATTCAATTGCTACAATTCCTCAAGCCTGCAAATGTCTGTAGCACTGTAAATACAAATAAAAAATCAATACTGCTCTGTAAATGATTGGGAAAGCGATGAAAGGCATTAGAATAATTTGCTCAATAGTCTCAAGCTCGCAAATCTGCAGTAGTAAATACTTTTTTTTATGTTTTATTTTGGGTTTATATCGATCACGGGAATCAATGAGTTACATATAATCTATATCAGGCCACCCACATGGACTAGAACAGTATTGGCATTCATTTTTATTATTTCTTATTTTACCTCTAAACACTAATTGATTGACATGTAATCTCCATCTTATACTGCTGTAATGATGACAATTTTATTTTCTATTGGCTGTTTCTGATTTGGGAGTTACGGCCTTGCTTAATTGATCTGGCTCATGCTCTGAAATGCTACATACGATTGCATGGTTTACATTTTTGAATTTCAGGCCATAAGTTGCGGGCTTCTTGCCTCTATACTGTAACTTGCCGTCTTGCAATTGAATGAGGCTCATAGAGTTGTGTTAATAAGGAGAGGGAAAAAGAGACTTCTTTTGTGTGTAAATACAAAGTTCTTCAGTGTCCACAGGGATTCAGAAATCACCTCAGAGTTTACCAGATGTCAAAGGCACATAAGCACAGTAATAACAATTTCTACTTGTAATTAGCAAGTTCCAGTAAATGTTATTTAAGTCAAGGTATACATCAAAAGACTAGTTTTATCCCTAAGTAAATAGACAATTCCATTGTTCATTCTAAAATTCTACTATTATTGCAAATGTTCTCTGCTTTAAAATATTAATGCCTCTAAGCACTCTACATAGTATTTTACTTAGGGGGATATACCAAAGTGATACCTTCTTTAATGCTAAAGTAGTGTTGGTCAGCGTAAATATATTTCATATGGGAGAACATGCTTTGTTTATTCCCATGATTCAGTTGCCCAAATCTGTTTAACCCTTTATTTTTCAAAATGTTATATATAGCTCTTATGCCAAGGTTGACACTTTATGGGCTAAAAGTAGATTGTGCCAGGCTATGTATGATATTGCATTATGCTACAGATGCCACTGTGTGGGTTTACAGTCATTCAATTGTGATTTAACATAAAAATAATCTGCATTTTTAGTCTGAACTGAAAGCTGAAATGGGCTTTTAAATTAAAACGAATAAGAAGCCAACTTCAGTGAATAAGAAACTGTTAGAATAAAAAAAACAACTTGAGCCTGTTCAGGGACCCCATCTAGCCACTTTCACAGCTACTCTTGATTTTGGTGTGAATTAATTAACTCTAACACAGGGTATCTACCAGATGACTGGAGAAAAGCAGATGGATGTGATACCTATATTTAAGAAGGGAGCAAGAGCAAATCCAGGGAATTATAGACTAGCGAGCCTCACATCTGTAGTGGGAAAGCTTTTAGAAGGGGTAATAAGGGATAATATACAAGAATATGGCCCCTATTAAATTGTCCAAATTGTAGTTACTGTAGCCCGTAATATAGCTCGCAAAAGTTACTGCAATTAAATTGGCCTGAAAATTGTAACTCCAACCCAGCTAAGCTTATGATCTGTCAAGCCCGCAATCACTGAATTCGCAAACCATTATTAAATTGCTACAATTCTACAAACCCGCAATTGTTTTCACACCGGTAAATGGCAAATGTAGCCAAAAATCCTATGATTACTAGAGAGGACTCGCAAGGGGGTTCATAGCACTGTAAAAGCAAAAATTATTTTATTTTATGTGTAATGTCCGGGTTATATCGATCCCGGCCATTAATGTGTTAATACATATCATTGAACTTGAATGGACTAGAATAGTAGATTTATTGATTTTTTAGATTGCAACATTTCTGGATTTTGAATCCGATCACAAAAATCGGATTTCTAAACACTAATTGAGAAACATATCAGAAGTGCAGCAATAAAACATCACTAGTCCAAAAAGGAGATACTAATGAGGAAATAGTATGAAAACAGCACATGTTTACTCCTTTGACTCTTTTTAAATGTGCTTGTCTTTTATAATGTGTGAATAATACTTTTGATTTTATGTCAATAATATATTATTTTTGTTTACCCTGGTCTGTTGCATAGTTACATAGTAACTGAGATTGAATTTAGTCCATCAAGATCAACCCTTTTTTTTATTTCTTCTGATCCTTATAATATATGGATTATTTGTTAATTGTTAATTGGTCCAGAGGAAGGCAAACAGACCCCCCTCCCCCCTTTAAGCATCGCCTCATAAGGAAAAAAGGTATAATTAATTTCTGACTCCAGGCAATGACAATGGCTTTCCTACCTGGATCAATATTCCTTTTCTGGTTATCTAGGATAACCCTAAATACTCTATTTATTCGAAAATATGTCCAACCCTGTTTTAAAGTTATGTATTGAATTTACCCACCCTTACTGTGAGGTACCATTTTCTTTTTTTAAGGTGGAATCTGTTATCTTCTAACCTCAAGGGATGTCCTCTTGTCAGGTGAAAACCTCTTGGCACAAAAGGTTCCTTTCATCCTTATTTTGACCCTGGATGTATTTATATAAGGTAATCATTTCCCCTTGTAGGTGTCTTTTTTCTAGAGAAAAATGTCTTTCTTCATAGCTTTATAAGTTTTTTTATGTTCTTAATTGAGATATAGATCATGATAACATTGCATACAGTAAAATACAATGGCCCCCACTCAATTGGCCAAATTGTAATTACTGTAGTCCATTATGTAGCTCGTAAAAGTTACTGATATTCAATTGGCTAAACTTTGCTATTTGCAATCCATTTGCAAATTACAGGCTCAAAAACACTACGGTTGTAAAAAACCATAACTCGATTCTATCTACTCTTTTGATGGTTCAAGCCCGCAAATGTTACCAGTGCTAATTCATATTCAATTACAACAATTCAACAAGCGCGCAATTTCCTTAAAACCCGTAAATGGCAAATGTATCAATAATTTCTACGAGTACTAGATAGGACTCACAAGTGGGTTAAACACCTGCTTGTAACACTGTAAAAGCAAATATAAACACATTACTGTACTTTAAAATACTGGGAAAGTAATGAAAGGCATTATAATTAATTGCACAACAGTCTCAAGCTCCCAAATCTGCTCATGAGCTAATACATATCAGGCCACCCACATGGACTAGCATAGTTTCTTCATTCATTTTTATTGATTTCTACATTGCTGGATTGCAAGTACGATCAGACTTCTAAACACTAATTGATTGTAATTTAAACTTCATGTTTTATTGACGTCATGATGACGATCTCATTTACTATTGGCTAAATTGTAACTTACAGGCTTGCCTAATTGATCATTATCATGCCCTGAATTGCTACTTACAGGTTCATGGTTTATGGTTTTAGGCTTTAGCCCTATAATAGCAGGCTTGAGTTAATTGAATACAGCCTGAATTGTAACAAATTTCTAACCAGCAGACATGGGGCCTGTATGAAGGTAATTATGGGCTTGCAATTGAATGGAACCCAATGTGTTTACTGAATGTATTGGGAACTGAAACTGGTATCTATTTAACCAAATAATAATTTAAGTTTATTCTCCTGAAGGGCTGAAAACAATATGAAAGGTGATAATGTGAACTGATTGATAGCAACACACTTGATGGGATTTTACCAAATGATAATGGGAATACATCTTGGCACATACCCTCCAGCAATGGCGTGGGACTTTCCAGGATGGGCGTAGTGGAGATTATCCCTGATGGAGGTGAGTTGGCTGTTGCTCCAAGTGCCTCTGCACAGCCTCCATGTGTGTTTGCTGCCCTTCCTGATGGGTTAGAGTAGATTAGTGTGGTGTATGTTCCCCTGGTACTTGATATATGTCATGTGGCTGTGTAATTTGGCCACTGTTTCTTTCCCAATCTAGATCTGATGAGCGAGATGTTTATAAGATTTGATGAGTGAGATGTATATTAGGTTATCTTTGTATTTTTAGGGTCCACATTAGAGCCTCTGTGAGTGAGAAATGTATAATATGGCAGGCAGTTTCATGTTTTTGTGTTGTAATTTAATCAAGTAGTGTTTCTTTAATTGCTTTCAGCATCTTGCAGCAAGACTTTTCATATTGGCATATGCATCCCCATTCGACATGAGAAAATAAAATATTTTTTTAAGGCCGATTTGTTCTTTGGGAATTTTTGTGCAATGAATTCTAATACCTTTCAGAGCTTTCCCAATATTTTAAAGTCCATTGGTATGTTTTAATTGTCTTTTTGCAGTGTTACAAACTAGTCTGTAAACTCTTTGTGGGTTCTATTTGCAACCCGTAATACATTTGGCTACATTTGCCATTTGTTGCTTTGAAGGCGAGTGCGTTCTTGGGGAATTGTAGCAATTGAATAGCGATTTGCAATTTTAGCGATTGTAACATTTTGGGCGCTCGAAAGATCAAAGACTTAGAAGGGTTGGGAGTTACGATTTTTGCAACCGTAGGGATTTTCAGCCTGTAACCTGCAAAAGGTTTGCAGGCAGCTAAAAGATGCCTATTGAATAGCAAATTAGTTTACTGGCTACATTACAGGCTCCAGTAACCAACAATTGCTCAATTGAATAGTTGTCCCTAGTTGATAAATGTCATATTTGCCTAAAGGGTTTATATCATCTTATTGCATTCTCAAACTATTCAAACTTTTGAAATTCACCTAAGTAACTGTGCTAAGCCTTTGTGAACAGATATTTTTACTATCTTGAACAAATGAATTATTGTACCTTGAACATAATTTTCTGTTATGTCATCCAAACAAACATCTGTTCATTACTTATGACTTCGTAAATTTAGTGGACAGATTGCTCCAAAGCCAAATATGCAAGGAACAGTAAATTATGTCTTGGTAAATAGCTGCACAAAAATACATATCTAATAGAAAATATACATTTTTGACATCTGTATGGCAAGAAAAAAAATATTATAGAGATTGCATAGTAGTTTTAAACTCTGCACAATGGAAAGCAAGTTATGAACCAGATTTTTGTATAGGTACTTTTGCTTTGGTCAAAGAGCCACTGAAGTTATCATATACAGTCTGCACCATTAGATAGCACATGAAAAAGCATGTGGGAAAACTGTTTTCCTTTTCAAAACTGATACAGAATTCATAGAGTTATTGTCAATAGAAGCCAGGAGATTTCAGTCTGTTGCCTTTGGCTGAATAAGTAATAGGCTTTGAACCACACTGTCATAATGAATATTAATTAGAATCATGTGTACCATCTTTGAATCAGACAGTGGTTATGTAAAAAGTACTTGACCATACTATAGGGTAACAACTAGACAAGTTAAGTTGAAGTCCCTGGAGATAAACGTCCCTGGTTCAAGCCCTCATACAGCCTATATTTTAGGTTATAAAATACAGGAAATACAAATATTAATATAATAATTATTGGAATGATTATGCTAACTAATAATTTGAAATAACTTGTGAAAGCTCTGGTACGAAACCCTGCATGCCAGAATGAGAATACAAAGTAATCCTTGAAACAAGCCACAGAAGACTTCAGCAGGAAACAAACCATAACAGAAGCTTGGCCCCAAAGTCAGTGGGTCAGTATGATTGCACCTGACTTATGTGGTGAAGCTCAAAAAGCCTACTTTGACCTGGATACAGAACATTTTGACCTGCTACATCTAGCAAAACAAGTTTCTGTGTCCTGAAAATAATGAACCATGGAGAATTATAGAATTATAGATATCCACTACAAAATACCTCAGAAAGACTGGTTATTGAAACAAAGTGATGTTATTGTGGAGAACTGAGGCACATGTCAGCCTATTGTGATCAACCTGGTGAGAGTGGCAGAAAAGTTTAACCAATTTAAGTATGGTGAAATAAAAACATTTAAAATATGTACATGGAATCGCTACCATACAAGTACAGCAACACTGGAGGTACGTGACAATCACTGCACCATCAGTCATTAACCTGCATTATCCTGTCATTCTAGGCAGAGATTTTCATAACTCTAAAAACCTTCTTCAAATTAACAAATGGAAAAATGTAAAAGAAAACTTAAGAATCTTTATGGTCACATCTGTCATTCATGGACAGTGACCAGTTCTCTGGGACAAAGAAGGTCTAGAAAAAAAGCATGAAAGACAGAAAGTAAAAAAAGGTTGATATAAAAATACGGAAATATTTTGAGTAGGCTTTAGCCATCAGTCAGGACACAGCTGAAGCAGCTAAAGAGACGGTTGAAGCAGCTATTATCAAAATGATAATATAATAGATACTGATGCTGTGAGCAAAGGTCCAAGAGTAAAGGACAAGATGGTGTCACCACTCACTAAAACCAGTCGTATGAAGGATGTTGATCAAGACACTAGGGAAGATTTGAAGCCAAACCGATGCAGAAACCTCATTGGTAAGAGCAATGAAGCAGTCTCCACAAGAGACTTGGACACACCCAGCTACCTGTTTCTGGTGAATACTACAGAGTTGGAGGATAATGATATAGAAAGAAAATGCCTGACAAAGATCTCTGCCCCAGAGAAGAGGGATATCAAGCAGAAGATTTCCAATGTAATTTCAAAGGTGGAAGATACTGATTTTGATGAGGAAACTGGAATCCTTCCTAAAATGAATGGTGAGGAAGATGAGAACTTGGAGATTGAGCTGGTATAAGAGGGACCTTGAATTCGAAGTGAAATCATTCTGTCATTTATCGGGTTGGAACCGAGCACTCCTTTGGCCACTCTTTGATTGACTAGGATGGCTACTCCATTTATTCTTTGAGATTCTTGATCACAGTAGAAGATCTGGTGGTTGTCTGATGTGAAATGTCCCATTCCAGTCTTTTTAAGTTCACCAATTCCCAGGATATGAATGTTTAACCTTGTTAATTCTTGACCACATCTAGTTTGCCTTGTTTCATAGTTTTAACATTCCAGATTCCTATTCTGAATTGAACTTTGCAGCATCAGATTTTCCTTTCCCCTCCGCAGCTGGGTGTCCTTTCGGCTGTGGCCCAACCACTTCATTAGAACTGGTGTTACTTGTACTTGCCCTCTGCTCTTCCTCAGTATGTGGTAGGCACCTTCTGACCTGAGGGGCTCCTCTTCTGGTGCGAAGTGGTTACGTCTCTGGTTGTGCCGGTCCATAAAGTTTTCTTAGCAAATATTCTGGGGTGAGTTGCCAGTTCCTTCTCCAGTGGACAGTGATTTGTCTGACCTCTCTGCCATGACCTGCCCATCTTGGCTGACCCTACATGGTATAGCTCTTGCGTCATTGAAGTACACAAGCCTCTTCACCACAACAAGGTAGCGATCCAGAAGAATAGATTTAAGGAACTAGAGATGGAAGATAGAATGTCTGAAGAACTTTGGACCGAAGTTTGCAACATAATCCAGGAAACAGCAACAAAGAATATCCCTAAAAGAAAGAAAAGTAAAAAGTCAAATTGGCTGTCTGATTAGGCTTTGAAAGTAACCCAGGAAAGAAGGTAAAAGGTAGTGGAAATAAGAAAAGATTTGTCCAACTGAATGCAGAATTCCAGAGGATAGCAAGAAGAGACAAGGATACCTTCTACAATGAGCGATGTAAAAAGATTGAAGCAGATAACCGAATGGGTAAATCAAGAGATCTCTTCAAGAAAATTGGGAACCTAAAAGGCACCTTTCATGCAAAAGTGGGAGTGATAAAAGACAGAAATGGTAGGGACTTAACAGAAGAAGATCAGATAAAGAAGGGGTGGCAGGAATACACTGAAGATCTATACAGGAAGGATTTTAACAGCAGTGATTACCTCAAAAGTGAGATGGGCCTTAGGATGTCTTGCTTATAATAAGGCTGCAGGAGGTGATGGAATCCCCATTGAACTATTCAAAATTCTACAGGATGATGCTGTGAAAGTGTTACTTGCTTTATGCCAACACATTTGGAAAACTCATCAATGGCCAATAGACTGGAAAAGGTCAGTCTATATCCCTATCCCAAAAAAGACAGTGCCTAAGAGTGAGCCAATTATTGAACAATTGCACTCATTTCACATGCCAGCAAGGTAATGCTTAAGATTCTACAAGCGCGGCTCCAACAACATATGGACCAGGAACTACCAGATGTTCAAACCGGGTTCCGCAGAGGAAGAGGCACAAGAGATCAAATTGCCAATATCCTGGATAATAGAGAAAGCAAGAGTGTTCTGCTTCATAGACTACTCTAAAGGATTTGACTGTGTGGATCCCAACAAAATGTGGCATGTCCTTTAAGAGATGGGAGTACCAGATCATCTAATCCTCCTCCTAAAGATTTTTTTAGTGGACCAAGAAGCCACGGTCAGAACAGAACATGGGACAACAGAATGGTTCAAGATCGGACAGAAGTGCGACAAGGTTGTATATTGTCACCTTATTTATTCAACTTAAATGCAGAATACATCATGTGTAAGGCTGAGATGGATGAATCCAAAGCCAGAATCAATATTACTGGAAGGAATATCAACAACCTCGATGATACTACTCTGATGGCTGAAAGTGAGGAGGAACTAAAGGACTTATTGATGAGGGTAAAAGAAGAGAGTGCAAAAGTTGGACTGCTGCTAAACGTTAAAAAGACAAAGATCATGGCAAACAGCAATCTTATTTCCTGTCAAATAGACGGGGAAGAAGTGGAGGCAGTGGCAGATTTTATTTTCCATGGATCCAAGATCTCTGCAGATGGTGACTGTAGTTATGAAATTAAAAGGAGTTTCCTTCTGGGGAGGAAAGCTATGGCAAGCTTGGACAAGCCAGTAAAAAGTAAAGATATTAAAAAATCAACTAAGGTCTGCATAGTTCGAACTATGGTATTCCCAGTAGTAACATATGGATGTGAGAGCTGGACCATAAAGAAATCTGAGCGCCGTAGAATTGACACCTTTGAATTGTGGTGTTGGAGAAGACTGCTAAGTGTCCCTTGGACTGCAAGAAGATCCAAAAAATCTATGGTAGGGTATGATCATGAGGTTGAAGCTCAAATATTTTGGCCATATTATGAGACGGCAGGATTCCCTAGAAAAGACTCTGATGCTTGGAAAAATTTAAGGCACATGAAGAAGGGGACGACAGAGGCGGAGATGGATAGATGAGGTCACTGAAGCAATTGATATGAACTTGATGGAGCTCAGAGGGGCAGTGACTGAGAGATACACCTGGGGTGCTGTGGTCCATGGAGTCAAGAAGAGTTGGACGTTACTGAACGATTAAACAAAAAAAAGAGGAACCCCCATCCCTAAAAGGACATATGAAGCAGAGCATGCATGTGTCCTATTAAAATCAGTGGCGTGGGTATTCCCATTGTTAATTCAAGTGTCTTTTCTTTCGCTTTAATACATAGAGTTTCTTCCACTCATAAATGGGATTGTCCTTTGCTGATACACAAATCTATTGGGTATTTTACCTATCACACATGATTTAGGACCACTTACCATATAATCTTACTTTAATTGTATTTAAACCTGTATAAAATGTGCCAGAAACAATGGCAAAAACCCAGTAGAAATTGAATATATATATATATATATATATATATGTATATATATTGTGACAAACCACTTCTTTTACAGGTAGGATTGTCACCGATCTTGCAGTAACCACAGCCTTCTAGGGTATACAAAGTCCAGGATGTGACAAACCACTTCTTTTACAGGTACTTTAAATAATAACAAAACAAACAAAATCCCTTGCTCTTACTTGAGCTCTTACTAGACAGTACTTGCTATCTGCAATTGGGTGGCTTTCCCACTTACCAATTTTCCAAACAAAAGCAATGTCTTTGCAATAAGCGCAGCCTCTCCTAGCTGTCTTTTCCTCTCTCCCTTGGAGCAGGCTGCTCTCTTCTTTTAAAGGCCTGTCTGCTAATTGAGTAGCTACAGGTGAGTGCCAATTAGCTAACTCTTAAAAACCAGATCCAAGCTGTGGTCTGTTATACAGCAACTAGTGCTGTTGGAGCATTGGCCCCCCCTGCTCTCCAAATACTCCGCCCCAGGGACCCATACCATGTTTTGCAGAGCATCAGCTATGCATATTGCAAACTGTAACATCTCTCCCTGGGGCATTTAACTGAGAAATCCTCTGGTTGCTGTCTAGCAAATCAGGTCTGATGTATCTCCCATCAACCACTATTCCACCTTTATGCTCACATATCCTCCCCCCCAGCTCATACCCAAGGGTTTGAGCGACCATGGAAATCAGGGAGTGTACCCTCGAAAGCCCATCAGCATTACCTTGTTGCAGACCAGCCCTGTGTTCCACAGTGAAATTAAAAGATTGCAAACTCAAAAACCATCTGGTTACTCTGGAATTACTTTCCCTGTTCTGATACATCCACGTCAGAGGAGCATGGTCCGTTATCAATCGAAACCTTCTGCCTAGTAGGTAGTATTTAAGAGAGTCTAGTGCCCACTTAATAGCAAGACACTCTTTTTTAACAATAGAGTAGTTCTTCTCATGTGGGTTTAACTTTCTGCTCAAAAAGAAAACAGGGTGTTCTTCACCCTGGTATTCCTGTGAAAGAACAGCCCCCAAGCCCACATCAGAAGCATCTGTCTGAACTATAAAATCCCTGGAAAAATCTGGGGTCACCTTCAGCTCAGTTTTCCTTCTTTATTCAGTTTGAAAGCAGGTACTTTAAATAATAACAAAACAAACAAAATCCCTTGCTCTTACTTGAGCTCTTACTAGACAGTACTTGCTATCTGCAATTGGGTGGCTTTCCCACTTACCAATTTACAACTCTTTTGTGACTCTGGACATGAACGGGGTCCCCTGGTCTGTCAGTATTTCTTTAGGGATACCCACCCTACTGAACATCAACATAAGTTCCTTAGCTATTAGCTTTGCAGAGGTATTACGCAAGGGAATGGCCTCAGGATAGCGAGTTGCATAGTCCAAGATGACTAATATATATTGGTGTCCCCTAGCGGACTTTACCAGTGGCCCCACTAAGTCCATAGCGATCCTTTCAAAAGGCACGTCAATTATGGGTAAGGGTACAAGTGGACTACGAAAAGTCTTGAAAGGAGCCCTGTACTGGCACTCAGGACATGAGGAGCAATAGTTTGTAATAGCAGCAAACACTCCAGGCCAGTAAAACCGTCTAAGGACTCTCTCTCTAGTCTTTCCGACTCCCAAGTGTCCCCCTAATATGTGGCTGTGAGCCAACTTTAGCACTATATTCTGGTAAGTCTGAGGAACCAACAGCTGCCTAATGATGTCTGAATCCTTTTTTTCTACACGGTAAATTAGGTCATTTTGTACTTCAAAATAGGGGAACGGCAGTGCTCCTCCTGGCTGATTAGCAACCCCGTTTACAACTTTAATATCATTCCTAGCTGTCACTAAAGTGGGATCTTCCCACTGAGCGCTTTTAAAGTTACCTGGACTAATTCCAATATCAATTAAGTCCTTATCCTTGTCTGCATTATTAGTAGGCTCCTCACTAGTTTGAGCTGGGTTATCTCCTATTAATACTGGTTTAGGACAGTATTTTTTCTTTTTCCTTATTTTTCCGTCACAGTGGTCAAAACCCAAGTCAATATCGGAAAAAGGGAACACATTATCCTCGACAGACTGACTCATTTCTGATAAATTTTGGTCTGTCTTTTGTAAAGCTGCCCATAATTTTAGAAAATGAGGAAAGTCTCTACCGATCACTACCTCATGGGCTAATCTAGGTACTACACCCACTCGGTACTTTAAATTCCCATACTGGGTTCCAATATTTACTTCCGCAGTGGGGTATTCCTTTTTATCACCATGAACACAGATAATGCCTATTTTCTGTCCATGATCAGGTTTTACACAAGGTATTATAGACTCTGCTACCAACGTAACCATACTACCTGAATCAAGTAATGCTTTAGACATTTTTCCATTCACAGTTACACAGCATTTATGAGCGTTATTATCATAGTCATTGTTAACAATACCATAACAACTGAGCAAAAATGAACGTGTTCCCTCATTTTTGCCCATATTGCATTCCATAGGTTCATCCTTAAATGGACAGTCTTTGGCCATATGACCATCCTCTTTGCACTTGAAACATTTGACAGTACAGTCTGACCACCAATTAGTTCCTTTCCCAGGCCTATTAGACCTGGATGCCCCCCTTAAACCTTGAACAGTCTTACCCGGCCTTGCAGAATCTTGGGGCTTAGGATTGCGAGGGTTTGCCTGTGAAGTAGGACATAGCAGTTCTCCTGCAGCCGCATATCTTTCCACCAAGGCAATCAGTTGGTCAGCTGTATGGGGGTCACTTTGGCTGACCCAGCGACGCAGGGAAGCTGGTAAACCACGCAAAAACCGGTCCATTACTAAGGTTTCCACAATGTGGCTAGCTGAATGGATTTCAGGTTGTAACCATTTCCGTGCAAGGTGTATGAGGTCAAACATTTGGGAACGTGCGGCTTTGTCTGAAGAATATGACCATGAGTGGAACCTTTGGGCACGTACTGCAGAGGTTACACCCAGTCGTGCCAAGATTTCAGCTTTCAATTTGCTGTAGATACTTGCATCGGCTGGTTCTAGGTCATAATATGCCTTCTGCGGCTCTCCACTTAGGAACGGTGCCAGTATGCTTGCCCACTCACCAGCCGGCCATCCGTCCCTCTCAGCAGTGCGCTCAAATGCCAGAAGGTACGCCTCAACATCATCTGATGCGGTCATTTTCTGAAGATAGTGGCTCGCCCGAATCACCTTTGGCCCCTGGTATCTTCCATCAGGGTGCCCATTCAGTTTTCCAGAGATCGCTTGGATTACCTGTTGTAGTCCCTGGGTGACTTTTTGCTGCTCCTCACGGGCTACTTTAAACATCTCCGCTTGTGTCACAACAAGCTGTTTCACCAAGGACTCAGTGCCCTCCATTTGTGTTTTGGCCAGGACTTTAGCACACTCTGCCTGGGCCAGCACCAGTTGCTGCAGGGCTGCACTGTTTTCTGCAGCTCTCCTGTTTGTCTCCTGTTGCACAGAGGAGGATTGGATCAGAGCCTTGATAACATCCTCCATGTTGAGCTTTAAATGACTTCTACCCTCAGGCTTCCGTGGGTGCCCGCATTCTCCACCATATGTGACAAACCACTTCTTTTACAGGTAGGATTGTCACCGATCTTGCAGTAACCACAGCCTTCTAGGGTATACAAAGTCCAGGATGTGACAAACCACTTCTTTTACAGGTACTTTAAATAATAACAAAACAAACAAAATCCCTTGCTCTTACTTGAGCTCTTACTAGACAGTACTTGCTATCTGCAATTGGGTGGCTTTCCCACTTACCAATTTTCCAAACAAAAGCAATGTCTTTGCAATAAGCGCAGCCTCTCCTAGCTGTCTTTTCCTCTCTCCCTTGGAGCAGGCTGCTCTCTTCTTTTAAAGGCCTGTCTGCTAATTGAGTAGCTACAGGTGAGTGCCAATTAGCTAACTCTTAAAAACCAGATCCAAGCTGTGGTCTGTTATACAGCAACTAGTGCTGTTGGAGCATTGGCCCCCCCTGCTCTCCAAATACTCCGCCCCAGGGACCCATACCATGTTTTGCAGAGCATCAGCTATGCATATTGCAAACTGTAACATCTCTCCCTGGGGAATTTAACTGAGAAATCCTCTGGTTGCTGTCTAGCAAATCAGGTCTGATGTATCTCCCATCAACCACTATTCCACCTTTATGCTCACAATATATATATATACATATATTGTGATAACTCAGGGTTCGTGCCCTTGTATCCCGCACCAAAATACTCAGGAGCCCTTTTTAAAATATCAGACGTTGTATTTATTTTCTTACAACAAAATAACATAAACGGTGCAAAACAAAAGCCTAGCTTTAATTAAAGCACTGACTAACTCTTTGCTGCAGTTCCCTCACTGTCCAAAATAATGTCCAAACAAAATAAAGTCTTGTTTCAGGGGATTTCCAAAGTTTCAGACGTTTAAAGGTGAACCCAACTGGGCTTGATTAGCCTGTTGTGTTAACCCACAGGGCTCTGCTTAGTCTGTCTCCGACGTATACTGCATCTATGACTCTGTTACAATATATATATATATATATATATATATATATATATATACACATAGCTTATTTTTTCTTCAAATCTGAATACAGGTAGCTTGTTATTAAGCATTAAGGCTTTGTAGTCCTTTATAAAAATCTATAAATATTTCCCAAAAAATCAAAATCTGAGATTGTAGTGTACACACATTGTATGTCTTTTGATGACTTAACTGTCATAGCATTTGTAAAAAAATGTCAGCTGTTCTCTACGTACAGGAAACATTTAAGAACTAAAGGTTACACCTGTCAGATCTTTCTGAATATATGTATATATACAGTTGTGCTCAAAAGTTTGCATACCCTAACAGAAATTGTGAAATGTGGGCATTTATTTAGAAAATATGACTGATCATGCAAACCAAATGTATTTTATTGAAGGATAGTGATCATATGAAGCCATTTGTTATCACATAGTTGTTTGGCTCCTTTTTAATTCATAGTGATAACAGAAATCACCCAAAAGGCCCTGATCAAAAGTGTACCTTGTTACAGACACACACGCTGACACACACAGGTTAAAATGACAATTAAAGGTTAATTTCCCAAACCTGTGGCTTTTTAAATTGCAATTAGTGTCTGTGTATAAATTGTCAATGAGTTTGTTAGCTCTCACGTGGATGCACTGTGCAGGCTAGCTAAGTCAGTACTGTGTAATCACTTATTAAGAAGTGGAAAATTTGGGGATTTCTCGATGCAAAGCCAATGTTAGGTAGACCAAGAAAGATTTCAGCCACAACTGCCAGAAGAATTGTTTGGAATACCAAGAAAAACCCACAGGTAACCTCATGAGAAATACAGGACGCTCTGGAAAAAGATGGTGTGGCTGTTTCAAGGAGCACAATACGACAAGACTTGAACACAAATGAGCTGCATGGTTGAGATGCCAGAAAGAAGCCTTTACTGCGTCAATGCCACAAAAAGCCTGGCTACAATATACCCGACAACACCTTGACACGCCTCACAGCTTCTGGCACACTAATTTGGAGTGACGACACCAAAATAGGCTTATGGTCACAACCATAAGCGCTATGTTGGGAGATGAGTCAACAAGGCCTATAGGGAAGAGAATACCATCTCCACTGTGAAGCATGGTGGTGGCTCACTGATGTTTGGGGGGGGGTGAGCTCTAAAGGCACAGGGAATCTTGTGAACATTGATGGCAAGATGATGGCAGCATCTTATCAGAAAATACTGGACTTTTGAGCATGACAATGACCCTAAGCACAAGGCCAAGTTGACCCTTCAGTGGTTACAGCAGAAAAAGGTGAAGGTTGTGGAGTGGCCATCACATTGTCCTGACCTTAATATCATCGAGCCACTCTGAGGAGATCTCAAATGTGAGGTTCATGCAAGATGACCAATGACTTTGCATGACCTGGAGGCATTTTACAGGTACCAGTCTACCCGTTTACCCGCTGATAACTGAGAAGATTTCGCTCTAGACTGGTACTATGACACGCAGAGAAGTCTTCTGCTGTAGCTGATATTTTTCGTCTACTGTGCAGATAGCCCCATCAGTAGTTTATACCTTTCCTTGTATTCATCCAACATTTTATATAGTCCTCTAATATTTAGCTTTGGGTGGTGAGAGGGGCACCTACTCACATCTAACTCTTAAACATATGTAGTACAGTGTTATTTGAGTGCTCTTATGGTTTTGCTAAAAGACATGATGTAATGTCCTTAACAGTAATGAAACTAAACTTTCTTGTTTGTAATTTATAACTGTTCACACAAGCACTTCCCCAAAAATGTTTTCAAGACTAACAAACTATCAGCAATAAGATGTACTATTCTCTTGATCTCTTGCTTCCTTCTTAGTTCTGTTTTAGATCCTAAAGCTCACCCGGCCTGGACACTTCATGCTTTTACCAAGGTAAGTACAATGTATATTATGTATTTATTTTTATTTTTTTATGTTTATATGTATGTTGTAGTAATGTATTGTTTTTTTTTTAAGAGGGGCCGCGCTGGAGAAGAAAAGAAGAAGGACGGGGACATGCTGGAAAGGTGAGTAGAATATTTAGAATGTTTAGAATGTTTATTTATTTTATGTAAATGTGTTGTACTAATTCCCACCCCCCCACCCAGGTTGCTGATCTGAAGGGACATCTGCAAAGGTAAGTGGTCTTAATTATTTTATTTTAGCTTAGAATTAGGGTGTGTGTGTGTAGATAGCATTTATTGTATGTTAGATAGGGGTATGTATTTTAGATAGTTAGGATTTATTGTATGTTAGGGGTAGTGATGTCGCGAACATCAAATTTCGGTTTGCGAACATCGGACACGAACTTCAATCAAATGTTCTCGAACGGGCGAACCCGGCCAACCGCCATAGACTTCAATGGGTAGGCGAATTTCAAAACCCACAGGGACCCTTTCTGGCCACAATAGTGATGGGAAAGTTTTTTCAAGGGGACTAACACCTGGACTGTGGCATGCCGGAGGGGGATCCATGGCAAAACTCCCACGGAAAATTACATAGTTGATGCAGAGTCTGGTTTTAAGCCATAAAGGGCATAAATCACCTAACATTCCTAAATTGTTTGGAATAACATGCTTTAAAACATCAGGTATGATGTTGTATCGATCAGGTAGTGTAAGGGTTACACCTGCTTCACAGTAACAGACCAATCTCCCCGTTTAATGCACAGCAAACAACCTCAAACAGTCCCTTTGCACAACCGCAAACTCACCATTTGCAGAAGGTTGGATACCAAGCTAGCCATGTCCCATTCCTTGTCCTCACTGATGTCATTGAAGGTCTCTTCCTCCACCCAGCCACCAAGGGTCCCCGAAAGGTGTCAACAAGCCCCCTGGGACGCCTGCTGTGTTTGGTCTTCCACCTCCTCAAAGCCACCTTCCTCTGACTCCTCTTCTTCAGACTCCTCTCTCTGCGTTGCCTCTGTCTGTGTTATTATAAGGTGTGTACTGTTAAGTAGTACTATTCCTATCAGTTTAATCCCTGTTACGTCCACTTTTAGGGGACGTGTATATGGCATTGATTTTTGGAACAGGGAGATGGAAAAAGATGCTTGGTCGGACCTCCTACTTCAAATGTGGGGCACTGCGCGTGCAATCTAAGGTGCCACCAGATATGAGTGTCACTGTGCACTGGGAAAAGTTGGCAGAGTAGGCGCTGTAGGCCTCACACACACGCCTGTAGGCAGGCAACTGATATTCAATCTATTACAGTCAAAAAAGTGTTGTTTTATGTCACTGTACACTACGGTTGCACCAGATATGACGTATCACTGTGCACTGGCAAAAGTTGGCAGAGTAGATGCAATAGGCTTTACACACACGCCTGTAGGCAGGCAATTGCTATTCAATCTATAACAGTCGAAAAAGTGTTGTTTTATGTCACTGAGCACAATATAAGCTGTGAGCCTGACACAGGCAGGCAACTGAAATTAGATCACAGGAAAAAAATGGTTGTTTTCAATGTATGTTACACCACCAGGTATGAGTAGTGAAAATAAGCACAATAGAAGCTGTTAGGTGTTAGCCTGTCACACACACACACGCTGACAGGCAGGCATAGATTACACAAAAAAAATTATAAAGTAAAATAAATGATGTTCAAAGTTTCCTCAATGATAAAGTATAGTGGGCGAAAAGCGCATATGTGTTCGCTGTTCGTGGCGAACATGCGAAAATCGCCGTGAATAGTTCTCTGGCGAACTGTTTGGGACATCACTAGTTAGGGGTATGTATTTTAGATAGTTAGGATTTATTGTATATTATATAGTATATATTGTATGTTAGATAGGGGGATGTATGTTAGATAGATAGGGGGTATTGTATTTATTTTATTTGTATTGTATGTATTCTATATGTATTTCCTTTTCAGGTGTGTAATTTTTTTTTTCTGTAGTGGGGGGGGTTGTAATGTATTTTTTTATTTTCTGTAATGTTCCTTTTTTTATTTTTTGCAACAGGTTTTTTTATTTTCTGTAATGTAGATTTTTTATTTTTGGTGAGTTAGGTTTTTTATTTTCTGTAATGTAGATTTCTTATTTTTGGTGACGTAGGTTTTTTTATTTTCTGTAATTAGAGTGTTGGGGGGCGGATTAGGTGGTACGTAGGTAGTGTAGGTAGGTAGGGCCTGATGAGGCTTTTGAGGGTCTGTATTGACCCCCATGAGTGACAGGGTTATTTGTTGGCTTATGGGGGTCTGAATGGACCCCCATGAGTGACAGGGTTAATTATGGGTTTATGGTGGTCTGTATTGACCCTCATGAGTGATGGTGTTAATTAAGTGCTTATGGGAGTCTGTATTGACCCCCATGAGTGACAGGGTTAATTAATGGATTATGGGAGTCTGTCTTTACCCCCATGAGTGACGGGGTTAAGGAAGTGCTTATGGGGGTCTGTATTGACTCCCATGTGTGACAGGGTTAATTAAGTGCTTATGGGGATCTGTATGGACCCCCATGAGTGACAGGGTAATTAAGCATTTATGGGGGTCTGTATTGACCCCCATGAGTGACAGAGTTAATTAATTTATTATGGGCGTCTGTATTGACCCCCATGAGTGCCAGGTTTAATTTGGGTTTATGGAGGTCTGTATTGACCCCTATGAGTGACAGGGTTAATTAAGTGCTTATGGGGGACTGTATTGAATCCCATGTGTGACAGGGTTAATTAAGTGCTTATGGCAGTCTGTATTGACCCCCATGTGTGACAGGGTTAATTAAGTTCTTATGGGGGTCTGTATTGACCCCCATGAGTGACGTAGTTAATTAAGAGCTTATGGGGGTCTGTTTTGACTCCCATGAGTGACGGGGTTAATTAAGTGCTTATGGGGGTCTGTATTGACCCCCATGCGTGACAAGGTTAATTAAGTGCTTATGGGGGTCTGTTTTGATTCCCATGAGTGACAAGATTAATAAGGGGTTTATGGGTGTCTGTATTGACCCCCATGAGTGACGGGGTTAATAAAGTGCTTATGGGGGTCTGTATTGACCCCCATGCGTGACAAGGTTAATTAAGTGCTTATGGGGGTCTGTTTTGACTCCCATGAGTGACGGGGTTAATTAAGTGCTTATGGGGGTCTGTATTGACCCCCATGAGTGACAGGGTTAATTAAGTGCTTATGGGGGTCTGATTTGACTCCCATGAGTGACAGGGTTAATTAAGTGCTTATGGGGGTCTGTATTGATCCCCATGAGTGACAGGGTTAATTAGGGATCTATGGGGTCTGTTTTGACCCCCATGAGTGAGGGGGTTAATTAAGTGCTTATGGGTGTCTGTATTGACCCCCTTGAGTGACAGGGTTAATTAATGTATTATGGGGGTCTCTATTGAACCCCATGAGTGACAGGGTTATTTAGGGGCTTATGGGTGTCTGTATTGACCCCCTTGAGTGACAGGGTTAATTAATGTATTATGGGGGTCTCTATTGACCCCCATGAGTGAAAGGGTTAATTAGGGATCTATGGGGTCTCTAATTGACCCCCATGAGTGAGGGGGTTAATTAAGTTCTTATGGGGGTCTGTATTGACCCCCATGAGTGACAGGGTTAATTTAGAGTTTATGGGTGTCTGTATTGACCCCCTTGAGTGACAGGGTTAATGAAGGGCTTATGGGGGTCTGTATTGACCCCCATGAGTGACAGGTTTAATTAAGGGTTTATGTGGGTCTGGATTGACCCCCATGAGTGACAGAGTTTTTTAGGGGTTGATGGGGCTCTGTATTGGTGGAATTTGGGGTTAAATTCGTGTATAACCCCACTTCCAGATGTCCTGGCTGTCCCCCGTGCTGTGGGTGAGTGTTTATTTGTCATTATTGGGTTTATTAGTGTGTTTTTAGTGTTTTGTGTTTGTGCGGTTCGGGGGGTTAGTGCAGTGTTTTGCGATACACAGGGGAGGGAGAGGAGGAGGGGACGAAGAGGACAAAGTGCTGCGAGTTTAGAGGTGTTTGGGGGGGTTTGGGGCACCGTAGGACTAAAGTGCTGCGATTTTAGAGGTTAGTGGGGTTGTGTTGTTTGCAACATATGCGCCGTAAAGCCTCCACCTTCTGCAAATGTGGCCCCTCGCTTTGCGAGGGATGCAGTTCCTGCGAGCACGCAAAGCGTGACAACGTTTCGTAGTTTGACAACTATTATATGTGATAGGAGGTTTCCCAATTTCCAGCTTCTTCCTTCAATGCATTTTACCTACTCCCATTTAGCAACTCCCTTCCTATATCTTACCCCACCACGACACAGAGACAGGTACATGAACCACAAAATAACATATCTGGTTTCCACACTTTTCCGTCATACTTTAGAAAATCATCTCTACACAGCTCTTCAAAAAATGATCCGTCTCTCATTTGGTTTGTGAGCTTGATGGAGCTCAGAGGGGCCGTGGATAACCAATGTGCCTGGCATGCTGGACCAAATGATTAAACAACACCAAACTTGGTATGGGGACCTTATAATAGGTTGTGTCACTCTGTTACTTCATCAAAATATATACTGATTGAAAAAGATTTTGACTTGCGCTTTTCACTTGAGAGCTCATTCCCACATCAAATAATAAATACAACCCACTCTACCAAGCAACAAATAGTTCAAGTCCTGACAGATACCTGGAGAATATAATCCTAGGGCCATATTAAATTTGAAGCCCGTAGCAGCACCAGTACACCCACAAAGCCTGCAGGCTTGAAATTTGCCAGAGTCACAGAGCTATTACATTAGACAATCCTGCAACAGACGTGGCCGACATCGAAACCTGAAAATCATTCTTCCGCACGTTGCATTTGCAGCCGTGAACATTATCAATTAGTCAAACCCGTAGTTACGGGTTTAGATGGAGCCAATAGTAAAAGAGATTGTCATCGGTTACGTCACTGAAAAATGGAGTTTAGATTTAAATCCCTTACGGGTTTCAATTACGAGTTACGATCGGACACACATTCCAGAAATAATGCAATATTAATAAATCAGTAAATATGATATTCAAGTCCATGCTAATTCCATTATATGTATTAACACATTTATTGCCGGGATCGATATAACAGGGAAATTAAACATAAAAAAAAGTATTTTATATTGTTCTATTACTTGTAATACCTAACATCACTTTCCCTTTATTTTAAAATATAGTATTGTGTTGGTATTTGCATTTACAGTGCTATGGATAGGACTTTAATCCCCTTGTGGGTCCTCTCTAGTACTCGTAGACTTTTTGGCTCCATTTGTGGCTTGCGGGTTTGTATGCCAGTGGATTCATAGCAATTTGATAGCGATTTGCGAACGTGACATTTACGGGCTTGACCGATCAAAGCATATACGGCAACGGAGTTCCAATTTCGATAGCCCCTAGGGTTTTGCTGCATGTAACCCGCAGATCGTTTGCAGGTAGCTGTGCGAGGCCAATTTATTAGTTGAAAGTCTAGCGGGCTCCGTTACGGGCTACGGATTTTCACGTTGGGGGAATTTAATAGGGCTGCTAGTATTTAGACTGCACACAAGCTTGCACAAAAGTTACTCCAGAACTGACTTCCAAACAGTTCAATATCCCACAAAGTCTCAAACCTGCATATAAGCTTCTGACAATCTCACTAACTCTTGTTAAAATTATTGTACAATTATTGGCCCTTTACCATTTAAAAGTTGTTAATGCACTTCACAAGGGTCATCTCTGAGCTAAAATTCTACAAGCAAATATCTCACACATCCGTAAAGAGGTCGGTGATGCTTTAGGATGAGGCAACTACAAAACCAATATCTCTATTCTGATGTCACAAAACTTCTGTCTAGTCATTTGAACAATATTCTACCAAGTGGGTTTCATACCTATAAGACAATATGGGCCTCATTAAATTGTCAAAATTTTAATTACTGAATCGCCTGACATTGCCTTCAAAAGTTACTGCTATTAAATTGGCCTCTTCTAGCAAAGGCTTAAAATTCCTGCGGTTTTCAAAATAGTTATTGCGACCCATCTAAGCCTTTGATCGTTCAAATCCACAAAAGTTACAATCTCTAAAATCACAAATTGCTAATAAATTGCTACAATTCCTCAAACCTGCAATTGCTTTCAAACCCATGAATGGCAAATGTAGCCAAAAATCCTATGTACTAGATAGGACAAGGGGTTTAAACACCTGTTCGTAACACTATGAAAGCAAAATTTTCCCCCCATTATTTTCAGGTTTTATTTCCGTGTTATATCAATCTCCGGAATCAATTTAATACATATCAGGCCACCTACATGGACTATAATAGTTTCTTTATTATTTTTTATTGATATTTAAATCGCTGTATTGCGAGCTTGATCACATATTGGACCTCTAAAAGCGAACTGATTTACGTTTAAATGATGACAGTCTCATTTACTATTGGCTGTTTCGGTAGTTACGGCCTTGCTTAATTGATCATGATCACGCCCTGCAATGCTACTTACAAGTTCATGGTTTATGATTTTGGCTTTCGGCCATGTAGTTGCGGGATGTTCAATTAAATTGCTCGGTAAATTTCCAACCCGTTGACTTATGGGCTATTTGAAGGAAATTATGGCTTGGGATTTAATGAGGCCCTATGTCTGTTTTTGTGTTACCCCAAAAGAAGAAGACAATATCAGATATAACATATATATATAAGACATAATATGTCTCCAGAAAAGGCTTTCGGACAGATCCTTAAGCCTTTCCTTATTGACACTAGGATTTTCAGCCAAACTCTAAAGCCTCACTTCTTAATGCAAGAACAGTCAAGAGGAATTTTAAGTTTAAATTAAAAAAAAACAATCCCCTCAAATTATCCCCTCTCACTCCTTACTTCAACTCTAATGAATTTATCCTAACAACGAAAGTGTCCGATTTTCTACCCTTCAATCCTTCACAAATCTGTCTCCACAGAACATTTTAAGTACACTCACAACAGATTTGTAGCTTTGCTTCTCAGCAGAGTAATTGACAAATTGGCCTTACCCCCTCACTATCTTCAAAACACTCTGCACATTTGGTTTCTTCCCCAATGGACGTAATCTCAAGCAGGGCGCCCCACCCTGGCTCAACCCTCCACAGCCTCCTGAGCATCCCCCCGGCCCCCGTGAGCCTCCTTGGTCACACACACCCTCTGCCAGAAATTGGTCTGTGCTTGTTTTAAATAGAAAATTCTACTGAAGCAACAAGAGGTGGCAGTATGGAGACGTTCAGATCTCTGGGGATATGTATCTGGGAAGAAGTGAGAGCGCAAGGGCTGGATGACAGAAAAGTACAGGGGGAGGGGTTCTGTTAGGGGAACAACAGAGATAGGCATTTGTGCTATCTGAGGTGGGTGCTGACAGGGGTTGGGTGTTATGTGGGGATGAATGCTGAGAGAGGATGGCTGCTATGGGAAGGGGTCTTGGGGAGGAGTAGTGAGAGAGTTTATGGGGGCCAGTGCAAAAAATAAATTTACAACCCAAAATTCTGTACTGCAGCATAATTAATATTTGCAAGTAAAAACTCTATGTTCTATATTTTTAATAAAGATTGCTTTACATTTTATCTATTCTCTCACTATAATTTCAGTGTTTGCAGTTTTGTGAGTCAAAATGAGGAGAAATTTATGGATCCAGATGTTGAACAATTCCTATTTTCTTTAAGTGGTAATGTGTTTGTAACATTTTATAATACAGTATATGCAAAATATTTAGAACATTTGAGAAATTGTATCCATGTAAATAAAACAGCACATCAAACATTTGTTTTATTCTAAGCAATATATTGCCAGATGGCATCTCAGCTTTTATTGCCATTCTAGCTCAGTATCATCAGCTTATGTTAATAAGGGATTTTACATTTATTTGGTTATAGATATGACAATAGAAATTGATATCGTTGTAGAGTATTTCTGTTCATAGTGAATGTATGATAGTTCTTGTTTAATATATATGGCATTATATACATGCTTTTAATTTTTAAGACAAATGTATACTACTGTCATAAACATATAAAACCATAATAAACTATTTTTATCTGTCAGAAATTTGTTATTGTTGAAGAAACAATAATATTTTATAGGCACAATTTCAGCAAAAGAATGAATATTTTTATTAACAATACAAACCAGACATATGGACTTTCAATTTGCTCCACATTATGACCAAAACAGAAAATCAGTATAAAACATAATGAAAGTAAGATTATCATCACAAAATGTAGTTTTCAATAAACATTATCTAGTTATTAACACGTTTAATTTAATTATATTTCAGGTTTATAAATTGAACTGTTTCTTTTTCTTTTTGTAATTTGTCAAGATAAAGAGAATGGTGAGCCTGGTAAGGAAAATAGCACAATACTTTTTTAAATTCTAGTAAAAGCAAGTTTTAACAAGTCTTGCATGGTATAAAATGATGTTTTATCATAGAATATAAGCTCATTCGCCTGAAATAGTTAAAAGGATACCAAATTCCCCACATTTGCTCTGCACCATTAGATAGAGGGTGGAAAAGTGATTTTCTTTTTAACAATTCTGCTAAATTAATTGAGTTATAGGTGTTTAAAGTTAGTGGTATTAAGCTCCCTTTACATTACATTACATTAGATTACATAATAAGCTGCTTTGCTGGTCGTAATAATTAGAATCAGGTTTGCATTTTGCTGAAGTAACTTTTACATTTCCGACATTAGCTCCAAATTAGATATATTGTTCTTTTGCACTCATCTCAAAGAGTCGAGGCATGTGGTTAAGTGCCTGTACTAAGAAGTAGGAGATGGCTTTGTGCCCAACTGCAACCATATTTTTAAGGATAGGATAGATATAGCCCTATATTTAAAATGTACTCTTTCAAAGAGCTACACTTAAGTAGGCATTTCAATTCAAAGGATACTTTTAATGCACTAGAAATACATGTATGGGAATATGGCATCTGAATCGAGCAGTGCTCTAATTAGCAGTAATGGAGAGCTCATTAGTATACATGGTTTTTGAGAAAATTAAAGACTCAATTAGGTGACAAAAGGAAGATGGAATCAAACAATAAAAATTAATCACATATAATAGTTGTGGTAATTGCAAGTTGTCATCACGCAATGTTAAAATTTACGGGTTGGGCATGTGCGAAGAGCTCATGCGCAACCACAACTTGCAATTACCACAACTACCCGGGTCCAGGTTTGCAGAGGCCTGCAATAAGTGACAAATCCGCTCATTGCGGGGCCCGTAGAGGGGGTAGATGTTCGCAATTAACGCTGAAGGCGCTAATCGCCAGGCCCGTAAAGGGGGGGGGCTTGCAACGCCAGACCCTGATCTCCTCAGCCTCAGCCCCCTATCCCCTCGGACTCACCAGCAACCACCCACTTCCCAATCCCCATGGCGTCACCAAACCCCTCCCCCACCCCCGGATCCCCTCAGCCTTACTGCTATATTCTCTTTTGTTCTCCTTATGTTGATCCTGTCTCTCTACACCTGCATGTCCTTCTGCAGGGGCAGGGAAGTCTGAATGGTTCCTGATGAGGCACAGGGATGGGGGAGTGGGGTTGGGGGATTCTGGGTGAGGCCGACGGGATAGGGTTTTGAGGCTGAGGGGATCCGGGGGGGAGCACAACGGGGAGCACAAGGGGGAGCACAGGGGAGGGAGAGGGGGGAAAGAGAGACAGGGGGGATGGGGGCCAAAGAGAGGCAGGGGAGTGAGAGAGGGGGCAAAGAGAGACAGGGGAGGGAGAGAGGGGGCGAAAAGAGAAAGGGGAGGGAGAGAGGGGCAAAGAGAGACAGGGGAGGGAGAGAGGGGCTAAGAGAAACTGGTGAGAGAGAGAGGGGGCAAAGAGAGAATTGGGCAGGAAGGGAAAGAGGGGGCAAACAGAGACTGGGGAGGGAGAGAGGGGGCAAACAGAGACTGGGGAGGAAGAGAGTGGTCAAGGAGAGACTGGGGGGAGAGAGAGGGGGCAAAGAGAGTATCAAGAGGGAGACATAGGGCAAGGATAGACTGGGGAGGAAGAGAGGGGTAAAGAGACACTGGGGAGGTAGAGGGGAAAAAGAGACACAGGGGTGAGAGAGTTTGAGGGGGGGAGAGGCTCGCAATGAGTGCCGAAGGCAAGTTAGAGGGGGGGAGAGACTTGAACTGTGTGGCAAACAACAGCATTGCGAGGCCTTACATTTTTATTCTGCCATTTTTAACAGACAAGTCACTAGTCACATATATATTTATCAGTGTGGGAATGCTTAGATGTTGGTCATGCTGTAGAGCTTGCTCATTGAGCACCAAAGGTGCTCATTGCGCTTTGCGCATGCGTAATAAGCGGCAAAGAAGCTCATTGCGGGGCCCTCTTCCTCCTCCCCACAGCTCATCCTCCTCCCCAAGGCTCCTCACCCCAATGTGCCAAAGGCATCACCCCCAGCTGCAGGCCCACTGTGTCTCCTCCCTCCTTCCCCTTTATCCTCCTCCTCCCTTTCGCCCTCTCCAATTACCCCCCCCCTCCAATTATTGTGATCAGATGAACTCCTGCTTCTCTCTCCCCTGAAGCACGTCTTCTGGCTGTGTCCGACGAGTCATGCGAGTCACGTCATTAGCATATGCCGGTCTGACACAGCCAAAAGATGCGCTGTGGGGGATAGAGCAGCAGGAGCTTATCTGATCACAATAATTGGGGGGGGGGGGGGAATTGGAGAGGGCGAAAGGGAGGAGGAGGAGGATAAAAGGGAAGGAGGGAGGAGACACAGTGGGCCTGCAGCTGGGGGTGATGCCTTTGGCACATTGGGGTAAGGAGCCTTGGGGAGGAGGAAACGGGATAGGGATTTAATTGGAGGGAGAGGAGGAGGTAATTGGAGAGGGGAAAGGGAGGAGGAAAATAAGGGGGGAGGAGGGAGGAGGAAGTTGAGGGAGAGGAGGAGGAGGATAAGGGAGAGAGTAAGCGGAAATGGAGGAGGAGGAGGGTAAGGGGTAAAAAGGAGGAAGAGGAGGATAATGGGAAGGGGTAAAAGAGGGGGAAGAGGTGGGGGATAGACACAGGGGAGGGAGAGAGAGGAAGGAGACACAGGGGAGAGAGAGGAGGGAGACATAAGAGACAGAAAGCAGGGCAAAGAGACACAGGGGAGGGATTATAGGGGGAAATAGACAGAGGGGGAAAGGAGGGAAAGAGACACAGGGGAGGGAGGGGGGGAGAAACACAGGAGCGGGAGGGCAGGGCGAATAGACACAGGGAGGGAGAGGGAAGGAAGAGACACAGGAGAGGAAGAAGGGGGAAAGAGACACAGGGGAGGGGGAAAAGGAGACACAATGGAGGGAGAGGAGAGGGAAAAGGAGACACAAGGGAGAGAGAAGAGGGGGGAAATGAGACACAAGGGAGAGAGAGGAGGGGGAGAGACTTGCAATGAGTGCCGAAGGGACTTATTGCCCGACACGCGGTGAGCACGGGTCTCACGATGAGCCCTGAAGGTGCTCACACTGGATGGCAAACAGCATTGCCATGCTTAAAATTTTTATTCCCGTCATAGTTGACGGGCAAGTAGCTAGTTGTATATAAAAGTTAAAAATATATATAGGATGTGTTCCTTTTATTATATTTTTGCTTTCAAAAATCATTTTGTCTATTATTCAGCTTAGTTTTTTTTATATTTAAAAAATACTCATATTGATATAGATATATATATATATATATATATATATATATATATATATATATATACTAGCGACTTGCCCATCAAAAAATGACGTTCAATAAAATGTAAATGTTGTGAAATTTTTTTGCAACACAATATGAGTCTGCTACATTTGTCCCCTTTTTTTATCTAAAAATAAATACACCATTTTTTTTGTAAACTTTTTATTTTTTTAACTTTAAACTTATATTTAACCAACATGTTTCAATTTAGTTTTTCAATCTTCAGTCTTTTAATTGTGATATATATAATACCAATATAATAATGTGTTAATTTTTCATGCATACATATTGTAAGTCTAACATGAAAGTTTGTAACATGCAACTTGTATATTAAACAATCTTTAAACATTTTTTTAACAATACTAACACTTTTCAATTGATATTTATCGATGAGTAACTGCGGACTATATTAACTTAGAGTAACTAAATTGTTTTAACAATAACATGCTTTTTATCATTTTTTACATTTTTGTTAAACTCTTGTTAAACTAAATTAGCATTGAATCCAGAGGAAGGCAAACAATAAAAAACCCTTTTGAAACTTGGCCAATTGTATCAAAGAGGGAAAAAAATTAATTCCTTCCTGACCCCATTAACTGGCGATCGGATTACTCCCTTAATCAATACTCTGTCTTTAAATGATACAGTTCAAATTATTATGAAATGCTGCAACTTGTAATAATATACATGTTTGACTATACCACATATATATTTAACTAACTGTCAAAAACATTTAAAATACACATATTTATCATATGAAATTGTAACATCAAACAATAACATTAAACTCTTGCAAGTCCCGAAAATGTCAGATAATTGTTTTGTGGGACCAATCATGTGAATATGAAACTTTTAACCCATTCCAATATGTTTAAGGATGTTTTACTGTTGTTTTTGTTGTCGTTTCTTTTTCTTTTTTTTCTGTTTGTCCTTTGTGCAAATGTCACATAGAGTTTCATAAGTGAAATAGTGGTCCCCTATTGAAAGAGTCCCAGAGTACTTAAATTTTGTACTGAAAGTAAAACCACTGTTATCTATGATTTTTTGTCCATTCTATAGAGTTTGTTCTTGAAATATTGTTTTTGTGCAATCATATTGAGTACCATAAAATGTTGTAGTGGAAATGAAACCACTGTCCTCTATCTTTCCAACACCTCATAGTAGACAATGTTTTTGGTGTAAACGCATCCATCGTCCAATAAATTACCCTGACTTTCGTTTTCTTCAACATGCACTTTAATTTCGTTTGGGTTTGTGCACCTTGAAAAAGCAACATAGAGTTGTCCATGTGCAAAAACTGGTTCCTTTAAAAAAATCCCAGCAGACTTAAAAGTTTGTCCTTGGGATTTATTGATGGTCATGGCAAATGCCATGATAACTGGAAATTGTCTCCTTTGAAGAACAAAAGACAAACCACTCTCACTTGGAGCTAAATCAATTCTTGGTATAAAAACTTGTTCACCGTTATGGGTCCCAGTTATAATTTCTGCATGTATAAAATGATCTTTTAACTCATGAACAATTAATCTGGTCCCATTACAAAGTCCTTTTTTTGGATTCATATTTCGCAATAACATGACAATTGCATCTTTTTTCAATTGTAAAATATGTGCTGGCATTCCAGATGGTGTTAACGAATTAATAAATTTGATACTAAAATTCGATTCACTGTCTTTATCATCAGACAGAACTGAATCTGCACTGTAATAATTCTTTTGTGGTGCATTGATGTATTTTAAAATGTCATTATTTACATTCAAGGCATCGATATTTTTTGATGTTAATATCACTTTGTTTGCAATGTCTGAGTAATCCTCGTTATTAAGAGTATTTAGAAATATGGCTGATATGAGTGATTCATTGCAAACCATTTCTGATGGAATTTCAATGGTATCATTTCGTAAATCCTGTATTTCTGGATGTTTTCCTTCTCCGATTTTAATAAACCAATCATTGAATTCATTTTGGCCTTCAGATCTCATATTTAATTCTAATTTGAGATGTGTAAATATTTGCCACAGTTTACTGGTCTTGATACATGTTTCAATGATCTCCATTCAATTTCCATGTGGCTCAACAGGTAATGTTTGCCTAAAATCTCCTCCTAACAACATCACCTTTCCACCAAATGGCAACTTATTATACATCACTTCTTTTAAGAATCTGTCAATACATTGCAGTGCATGACATGACATCATTGTTGCCTCGTCTATGATAATTAGTTTAGTTTGTTTAATTTTTTTGCTTGTAAGGAATTCAGTTGAATATCTGACACTGATGTTTCCAAAATGGGAACTGGCAGCTTAAATCCACTATGCACAGTTCTACCACCATCTAACAAAAGTGCAGCAATTCTAGTTGTTGCAAATGGCATAGCTATCTGACCCTGTGATCGAATATATCTCTTCAAACAATTGTACAGATAAGTTTTTCCTGATCCACCCGGGCCATCTAGATAGAAATACCAGTGTTTGACCATTTCATCATCTGTAGCATTTGTGATGGCATGAAATGCTTCTAACTGTAAAGTATTTAAAGTTGCCAATTTTTCTTTGTTTTTTTGTTTTTGTAGCTCAGTGTCATAATCATCAAAATTGATGTCATCTATAAGTCCTGGATCTGGCAAATTAAAACTTGCACAATTTAATCCATGAGCCAACAATATTTCTTGTATTTCAATCAATGTTTTTAACAGTGCTATTGGTTCTCTGTAACGTTTCAAGAAGTCTTCTGACATATTTAATTTAAATGTTTCCCACAAAGTAAAAGCATCAGATACATTGCAAAATATGCAAATGAATGCAAATTGTTGTCTCATTTGCTTTGGCATTTGACATAGTGCTGCTTCTTCCAGACACCTCTCCCATTCTGTATCATCAGCTATGAAGTTTTGATGTCTTGCAGCTAATAGGAATGTATCATAAACTATGTCATTCACTGTACGTAAATGCTCAAAACTCTGTGCACCGGGAACATGTAGCAGAAGTAATCTTAAGCTGAAACGTTCAATGTCCCTTGGACTGACGGTATAAATGCGTGGTATAATTTTATGTGCATCTCTTCTTCGTTGTCGCCATAGACCATTTACAAATACATAGTGATATGGTATCTCTATGTATAAAAATTGTCTGGCCTGCGTATCCTGGCAGTTTAATTCAAACCATGCAGTAAGTGTGGTATCTCTGTGTTCACTTTGATCTAATGCAGTTCTTTCATTTCCTGCAGTAAAGCAAACCAACTGACTTTGAGGCAAATGTACAGCTAAATGATAGATAGCATGTGACCGATCATGCATCTCAAATTTCAAAAGGCGCCACATTGCTTCAGGAGCACTCACATAGCGAGCATCTAAATAATTTGATAGTTCATCATGTAAAATTGGATTTACGTTTCGTTTGTAGCACCTTGCACAACAACAGTAGCTGCGTCATATCCTTTGTATATGTATTTATACACATACTTAATTGATTTAATCGAATTGCAAGCTTCCACATTGATGTGTGCATTGTACTTGATGAGCAAATGTGGATTGTATGGAACGACAAATCTATTATCAACCTTTTGCCCACGGATAATAGCTGTTTGTCCTTGTGTTCTTTTATACAAAGGTTATCCATCAGAATTTGCATAAGTTTGCATTTGAAATTGTTTTGGAAATTCTTTAGTACATTTTTTATTTTCCATACATGAGCCCTCATTCAATTGCAATTTGGCCAATTGAATAGGGGTCAAAATAAGCACATAACATTTTTTTTTTAAAGAAGTTTTTAGTTAGTAAACATCTATCCAAAAGCAAGGTTTTCACTAACTAAAAACTGCTTTAAAAAAAATGCTATGTGCTTATTTAGAGCCCTATTCAATTGGCCAAATTGCAATTGAATGAGGCCCATGGTGAATTAGGATTCATCTCTCCACATGGGCCATGAATCATTCTGTGTATAACAATCTCCCAAAGTTTGTTATATTTTTCTTGGTCTGGCAATTCTGCCGAAATTACTGAATCCACTCTCTCTGCAGTATTCAACTTATCTTTTTCCTGCAGTATTAAAAGTATGTGAGCATGTGGCAGTCCTCTTTTTCGAAATACAATGGTGTAAACAAAAGCCACACATTGTCCAAATAAGTGGGCTTTAGTGATATCATGTATTAATGAATTGAGTTTGATTTTGAATACTCTTGCCACTAAATCTGGTCTGTCAGAAGTAGTTTGTCCCAGATTAAAATTTTCCTTGATCTCTGGCCATTGTGGATTACATGTGAATGTAATAAATAAATCTGGTTTTCCAAATTTTGTGACAATAGCCATGGCATCTGTCATGAATCAGCCAGTGGCCATATTGGATTTGGTGTGAACTATGCTGGGGCCATTTTGTGACTGGCAGCGGTGGCCATTTTGGGCCGGGTGGTCTTCCACATGCTGTTGCCATGGGGAGGAACAAAAGGTTTGGGGCCCACTTGTTATGGATATATTGTTGTGTTGTGGTCTAGGGGATAAAGTATTATAAGTTTACCCCTTAGCATATTCCCATCCCTTCCATGTTTAGGCTCATTGTAACGGGTGTCATGTGAGCGAGCTGGTTGGATGTGTTGGTTCTATGTGTGTGAAACATTGTGTGTTGTATTTGTAAATATGAATGTATGGTATTATATTAGTATGTCATTATATTGTAGAGGGGAAGCCATTGAATACAGCCACGCCTCCTTTGTTCCCAAAGGCCTGTTAATCCCATTAGCTAAGTATCCAGCATAGAACTAACAATGGGAAGCTCACAGCTGGAGAGCAGACAGGCAGGCACCCAGAAACAATGGGATGGCCTGAAGGCTTCTCATGGGCACAAGAGAACCAACGTATGCTTTGCCCTGGAGAGTCAGAGTCCAAATGAATTAGTTGGCCTCGCCTAGTGGGCGGACCTGGGAGGGGACTACTGGTTCACACACAGTTCCCCTTCATGATTGGCAAGACGTCATTTGGGGCTGGCTAACGGTAGCCACTTCCCCCATTCTTGTGTGATGTGGTTAAATATGCTGTTCTAAAAAAAACATGGTTCATAATTTTCATCAAGACTTTGTGTGCAGGTGTATTATTGACCCAGGGGCATATGCTGGCAGAGGAGATCGTTTCTGACTCCCTTCCAGGTTTTCCCAGGCACACTACCAAAAGCTGGGACTTATGCTCTTGCATCCGCAAGGAAGGTCCATTGGTCTGAGTCACCCAAATCTTAGGTCTAAAACCTACAGGAGATAAGAGGACTAGGATCCTCTATACTCCATCATCATTGTAGGTTGTGACAACATTTTACCTTTCTCGCATATTGCGAGGAGATCCTTGGAAATTGGATGGCAAAATAATTTCTCTTCCAGCTGGAATGTCTCTGTTGGAAGGTAATTCTGCCACATAATCCATTAATCCACAATACTGTTATTCCCTTTTTTTTTGGGGGGGGGAGTATTTTCTAATGAGTATGTTACAACTGAATTATTAAAATAATGTACATTACTAATGAAATAAGAATCATTTAATGTTAATTAATATTAAAGTAATGTCTGACTAAATCTGACGTCAAGATGTAAGCATGAGTATATTCCCTTATTTTTTTTTTTTTTTACTAATGGTTAATTAATTAATTAATTAATTAAAGCACATTATGAATGTTATTTACAATTCTTTCACACAGGTAAGCACGATATATTACAACTTAATTATTAAAATAATGTACATTAATAATTAATGAATCAATGTGTTCCTTTTTTTATGCACATTCTTAAACGTTAACCATTTTTTATATTAATGATTACTAATGATTAATTAATTAATTAATTAATTAAAGTACATTATAAATGTTATTTACAATTCTTTCACACAGGTAAGCACGATATTATTTTTCAATTAAATACATTTCAATTTCTTGTTTCCTCACATTTTTGTTTTTATTTAAAAATTAATTAACTAATGAATAATTAATGATTATTAATGTTATTTACCTTTTTTAATGTAATATTGCTGAAGCAGTATACTGAAGAGCTAACAATATGTGTCAAGTGTGCCCTATATATAGGCTTTGTGCGCGAGACAAATGCGTTGTTTTAGGCGGGAAATCCGCTATGCCGCGAGACAAATGCGTTCTTTTAGGAGGGAAATGTGTGTTAATGCGTAAATGTGTAATTTCGTTTAGTAAAATGTAGTCACTAGTGTATTTTTTACGTATTGCGCAGTTATTGAGCATCCTTGGTATCGGTATTTTTCGAGCACATACATCTCTCGGGCTGTGTTTTATGCAGTTCGTAGTAGTGTAGCCTCGTTTTCATTTTTTTCTGCGGCCATTTTGGATCTTTATAAATCGTCTAAATCGATGTAAATTGGAGTTCCACCTAACTCCCAGACGTCCGGTTCCCCATGCTGTAAGTGACCTTTTTGTTATTTTTTTTGTGTGTATTTAGTGTTTTGTAATTGTTTTGGTTCCGCCGCTAATCTCGTAATTTTTTTCATCTTGTATTTTTTTTTATAAGTCCCGCGTCTTGTGTAAAAGTTCTACGGTTTAACGGCTCGCCTCGCTACGGCGCTCATTGCCAAAGTGCTACGGTTGAATATAGTTAAAATATAATCATTGTGACAATCACAGCCTGGACCATAATTATGTATGCATATTCTTTTGTGAAGGTGTCACGATATGCTACTTCAGTTTTACTTGGTAAGAACCTAGTTCAAACCTATCCAGCAGAATTGTGCAGTCCTTTTACACATCTGATTGCAGTAGATGGACCAAACACAGGTAGCACACTCAAATCATTTTAGTTATTTTTCTAGGCGGGACTATATGTTTGTGTCCCTTCAGACCCTGAGAAAAGTTTTTCGGCTTAGAGAGTCTATAGGCTGCATCGAACATGAACTTTATATTCGCAAAATCAGGCACTAAATATGAAAAAAAACTTAGTAAGATATAATCCCAGGTCCTCTTTGGGTATTTTTTCATCAATCCCTCGTATTTTTAAGTTATTAATTCTTGATCTATCTTCAAGGAAGTCCACCTTATTTTCCAATGCCTTTAATTTCCCCTTCATTGCTTTGATGCTTTCTTTGGAATAAGTTTGTTCCTTTTTAATTGTTTCACAAGTGTTCCCCAATTCTGCAATTTTGGCTGTGTTTTCTTGTGTTGCCTTGATATTTAGAAGAATTAGATTTTTAAATTCATCCAAGAATTTGTTTTGAAACTTCTCTAGGATATTTTCCAGTTTTCCAACCGTGAGGATTTCCTCCTCTAAATTAACTGTATTTGTTTCCGAAGAGGTATCTACCGTATTATCTACATATGCCTCTGTAGATTTATCCCCTATTGGAGAAGCCAAAAGGGATAACTCCATAGTTTTTTGCGCCATTTTAGGCGAAAAAAATAGTTTAGATTTAGGAGGAGATCTTATTTTATCTTTGTTTTTATTTTTCGGAGGCATTGTATGAAATTTACCTAGAGTCAAGTTCCTGGAATATAATAAAAGAGAAAAAAAGATATACCAAAAATACAAACACAAAAAAAAAAACATGCAAAAACAGAGGTTTTCCCAAATCCGCTTTACAGTAGATGTGGTTCTGATCACATACTTTTACTTGGGGATATATATTTATTTTATATATTTCTCTTTCTCTCTTCCCCCTCCGTGGTCCTGATCCAATTCTTTAATTGGGAATATTTTGTCTTTTAAGTATATATGGTTTTATTTCACAATTATAGGTAATATAAAGGTTTGGAGCCAGATCCCCTATTTTTAGGGATTAATTCCTTTAGTATTCCTTTAGTCGATTGGTGGAGTCCATTCCAGACCTTTATTCCTTAATTACTTTTAACCATATTAGTATTACCTCCTTTGAGATATGGGGCCGTAAGATTTTTCCCATTAATGTATAGCTTTTGCATAAGGTCTGTCAGGGAGCAATTAGATTGTATTATTACTCTCACTTTTCCCAGACCAAAGCCCCAATAATGGTTTTCATTCTTGAAGAAATTATAGACCCCACAAAATGATACTTCAGGTCTTTACTTGCTGAACTGGACCTTATATCCTTTATAGGACCTGTGTATATATTATGCCTGTTAATATCTTAGGGTCTTACAGAAAAGAGTCAGTGTTTATGTATAAAGAGTGCTCTATTAGAGCCTTACCAGACCTCATGGCCTCCAGGTGATATCAGCTAATAGCTGCACGAGCTGCTGTGAGAGGCCTGGAATATCCAATGCTCTAGGTAGTCAAAGCTCCTTTCTGCGGGCCCGCAGTCTGGCATTTCCCCGCCAGAGTTCTCCAAATCACTGCTATGCTTAGCTTAGCCCCCTCCAGTCTCTTTGCACAGCTTGTGCGCTCTCACCGCTCGCGGGACATTGAGACCGGGGGCAAATGCTGGGGCTATATCTCCTTAACGGTCCTGCTCTTCATGCAGCCGGTCCCGTGCTGCTGAACCCGTATCGGGCTTGGAGTGATTGTACCTTGGGAAGGGCTGAGGGAAAAGGTTTAGGGAATCCCAGTCTCCAGCGTGGTCTCCTCCATCGGACTGTGCGAGCATATCCGGTAACGCCCCCCCAGACCCTGAGAAAAGTTAAAGAAGCAGAAATTCCCCTTGTTCGGATCATTCTATAGTCAGTCTAATAATAGATGCGCTATCAGTAGTTAATAAAAAAAACAAAGGCAAATAAAAAGTCTCCCATACGGCAGATCTTTAAGGCAACTGTAAAAAGATTTAGAAAGAATACAACACTAAAACAAATAGTTGCCCAGCAAGAATAATGGGATTCAAATAAATGAAATTTATCTAAAGATAAAAAAAAACTCTTTACAAAACCAAGCAGATACTTCGATCCCGAAATATCGGCAATCCCATTTCTTGCTGGGCAACAAAACAGGTAAATATTTGACAAATAAAATAAAGAAACCTAATATTCAAAATAAATTATTGAGGTTAAAAGGAATGGATAATAAAAAACATATCCATCCAGATAAAATAGGCAAAGTATTTATGCAATGTTATAGATCTTCATACAATTTGGAAACAGACCCCAATCTTGCTAAAATAGAGAAAAAGGATATAGATCCATTTTTGAACTGATTAGATCTTCTCTCGATCACTAAAGAAGATTTAAAATCCCTGTATAAGGATTTTACTAAGGCAGAAATAGAGGAAGCAATTAAGGCAGGAAAAATAAATAAGACCCCTGGGATAGATGGCTTTGACATCTATATTATCATTAATTTGCAAATGAATTAAGCGAACATCTCTGTAACATGTATAACAAGATAAAAAACTTAGGGAGAGCAATTACAGAATTTGTGGAAGCTAAAATAATCAATATCTTAAAATATAGAAAAGATCCTGAAGACTGTAGAAGCTACCGTCCAATCTCACTGATAAATCCAGACACAAAACTCTATTCAAAGGTATTGGCAAACAGGCTGAATGGCGTAATTCCCAAGATACTTCATCTACATCAATCTAGATTCATTAAAGGGAGACAGGCCACTGACAACACGAGACGCTTAATTGATTTAATGTCCCATGCCAAAAAAAATGAATTTGCACACATTCATCCTGTCATTGGACGCCGAAAAGGCATTTGACAGGGTCAGTTGGGACTTTCTAGAAGCCGTATTGCTGAAGTTTGGCATGGCTGAATTTGTCACTAAAACAATTAAAGCTCTTTACACTTAAAAGCCTTTATGGTAGGCCCAGGATATATGTCTCATAAGATTAACATCAGTAATGGGACACGCCAGGGATGTCCCTTGTCCCCCCTTTTTATTGAGCCTTTAGCTTTAACTATTAGATTAGATGAGAATATCAAGGGTGTGCAAATAGGTAAAGATGAATACAAGATAATGTTATATGCCGATGATATCATACTCACCCTAACTAACCCTGAAAGATTGTGTGATAGATTACATCAAATATTATCAGACTTTAGTGAGATTTCCTATTTTAGGATTAACTACTCTAAGATGGATATTTTATCCAGGGGTATAAATATGAATATGAAAAAAATAATTATCAGATCGATATACTTATAACTGGAGATCAAAACATATTACCCATTTAGGGATCAAATTTGCTTTCCTAAAGAATTTATTTAAAGATACAGTAACTTGAAGGAAACAATCCAACAGATTAGATTAATACTGTACGACTGGCATAGCTTAAACTTATCATGGATAGCAAGAATTGAATTACAAATGACAACATTCCAAAAATCACATATCTATTCAGATGCCTCCCAGAAAGAGTACCATTTTTTGTAATCAATTACTATTACAATTGCGAGTCCTCGTTGGAACCCGTAACTTGTGGACTGACTTTTGCCATTGAGGCCGTGAAAGGTCAATGTCTTGAAGGGGCCTTAACTTTCGATGTTAACCAACGCAAGGAATCAGAAGCTGGAGCCCGCAAAAAGACGCCAATTGAATAGCAAAATAACTTACAGCCTCCATTACGGAAGCCTGGATCTCCCGATGCCACAAGTGAATGTGACTCAATGTGTTCAGAAAATAAAAAAATAAAAAAAAAGGTGGTCATAACCCAAAAAAGGCAGAGTAGGAAAAAATATCTATAAAAAACATGTATGTACAGTACATTGCAAAATACTGTAACTATAACAATAAACCAACTAACCTGAACTTCATAGTAATGATGTAGCATCTCACAAGGAATGCTTAGTCAGTGGGCCAAGAATACTATCATAATTTCCATATGATATTATCTAGCCACATTGATATCACATTCACCTGGTATACAGGTGTTATCCAAACAATCAATTATAATATGACTAGCGAATTGCCCGTCAAAAAATGACGGCAATGAAATTGTAAGGTAGCTAATGCTGTTTGGTGTATAATAATGAAATATATAATACATCAATAAATGAATATACTTTACGTATTTTGAAGCATTGAGTTGAAGAGCTGCGAATGTGTTTTGATGTTGCTGCAGCATTAGTGGTGTGGAGCTGCTGTGTAAGCATGATGAATGTGTGCAGTGTAATAGTGTGCGTGCGCAAGAGCAAACCGTTAGCGTAGTTGTGTACTTCCGCATTGTCGTAAAATGGCGGGTAATGTGTGGTATGAGTCTTAGCGGAATATCCGTAGGTGTTTTGTGGTGTTTTGCGAGTTTCTTGTGGTGTTTTGCGTGTTTAGAGTGCTGTAGCCTCGTTTTTGTTTTGTTCGGCGGCCATTTTTCTCTCGCTTAGAGAATTTTCGAGTGTGTAAACTCTTTTATTTTGAGTTAAATTAAGGTGTAACTTCATTTTTTGAGGTCCTGGATGCTTCCTCTTGCTGTAGGTAAGATTTTTATGTATGTGTTGTGTGTATTTATTGTGTTTTTAATTTTTTCTTGTCCGCGGGTTGCGGGCGATTTTTGCGAGGTCGTAATGAGTGGTAACGTGTCTCATATGTTTGCGTTGCGACGTAAAGTTTGCGAAGGTCACAGTTGCTGTGCCGTGTTGTTTGCATTGCGACGTAAAGTTTGCGAGGGTCGAAGTTGGTGTGTCGTGTTGTTTGCGTTACAACGTAAAGTTTGCGAGGGTCGCAGTTGCTGGCAAGGAGCACCTTCGGCGCTCCATGCTAGCAACTGAGGCCCTCGCTAATGGCGCTTCGCGAGCCCGCAAGCGTGAGCAGCGGCTCTGGCTGGCTCATTTGCTCACAACTATATATGTGATAACATGATGTATGAACACGTACCCATTAATACTGAGAGGAGACAAAGGTCAGCAGCCATAATGTCTACTACTTACATCAGACAAAAGTATCTGTTCTCAAATTGATGAGAGGATGACATGCTTAAATAACACATGTATTAATGCTGACTTTGATTAACATGCCATTGTCAGACTTTGCTAGTCCCACGCCATATCTGCATTGGTATAAGTTAAACTTAAAAACACCCCTGTCTTCCAAATCATGAAATATGATTAACTAATAGCATGTGAGCCCATTGTGCTGAGGGGGGTGTCATTTATGTAATGACTATCCTCCCCACTCTGTCCCTGAGGCTTGTCCCTCCCAACCACTGCTCCCTGCCGGGATCAGTCCCCTCCTCCTCTAACTCTCTCTCTCTCGCGCAACAGCTGTATTTCTAAAAAAAACTTGAGCAGTAAATATGTTTTTTTTACCTTTTTTTTAGACATTCAAATTGAATCACAAATGTACTTTTTATTTTCTGTACTGTGGAGAGCTTCAGCGCATCAGTTGTATTTCTGAGCAACTTGAGTAGGAAAGTTTATTAACTTATTTTTTAGACATTTAAATGGAATCACACATGTACTATTCATTTTTTGTACAGAGCTCATTACTCATTTACTCATTCAGGCAGAGTTAACTCACTGAAACAGCCTTACTTCAATTGATCATAAATCCACCAATTTAGCATCAATTTTCAAAATGAAATGACTATCTAATGGTGCAGAGCACATATAGGGGACTTTGCAGTGCTTTAAGCAAATGTTGATAGCAATAGAGCATATCCAAAAAGCCCCCTTCTTTCTTTTGTACTTCTTTGAAAATCTGGATCATTTGCTACAAATTGATCAACGATTTTGGTTATTGTCATCAAATTTGACAATTTGGTCAACAATGGGCTCTTCTTGTTGAAAATCGTTAGAGATCTCTGGCCATATCCTCTTCGACACTCCTTTCAGACATTTATCAGTCACTACTTTTCTAGTGAGTTCAATGTTCCCTACAGGACCCATGATGATATATTTCTTATTGATTCTTTATTTTTGCAGCCAGTTTTATCAATAAGTTACTGAAATGTGCGACAAAGATAAAATGCTTTAAAGGTTAATATGATTCCCTGAATCAATTGGCTGGATTAAAGATGCAAGGTCAGGAAAACTACTTTGGAGGAATGCAAGACATAAGGGTAGCTTGGCTTGGACCATTAACAATCAGTAATATCGGTTTTGGCCAACATTTTTTACATTTACAGTAGCATTTTACAGATGGAAAAAAATGTAAACCCATGTTGAAAATTGTCCATAGTGATCCCAAATTTCCTATTAATTTCTCATATCTCAGATAAACTCAATTTTAAAATTACTTTTATGGCTCTTGGTGTTTTGGAATGATACACAATCATTAAATCAGTGTTAATCTGGGATGTGTCAGGCAAAAATTGTGTTATTTGGAATCTCTGATAACCAGGGATCTGTCTGGTCTACCTATATAAATAAGTGGAAGATCATGTTGTGGCATGTATCACAAAAAACCTAATGATTTTCTATTTATTTTTGTTAAATATATTAAATCCACAAGGGATTTTAACTCACTTCTGTCCACACTCTCTTCATCTACAGTTCCTTTAAACTACTTGCTATCTCTGCTATCACTAACACCATCTGAAACTACCTCTCCTGCTTTGCTATTACATGGTGACTTACATTTCAGTCTTCCTTCAGTGTATTCAAAGTCCAGCTTATATGTATTTTCTTTTTTCTCTCCCTGAGTGTTATAGAAATCAATTGTCCCCTGAGCAATCTTCACAATTTTTGAAATACATTTCTGACTGGCTTCCTCACTTACCGTCTTTCAACATCCCAGCATTAATCCTTTGTAACTTTAAAGGGCCACTTAATTCAGCAGAATTTAGACCACATAACTGTGAAGATATCATAAAAGCATATTGAAATAATTTTAAATTTTTGAAATACGTGCATTTTTTACTGAGAAGTCAAATTAAATCTGTGTTTGGATGTAAAAATTACTACCTACAAACTGACCCACGTCTGCTTCATTACTTCAATCAATCTGTTTGCAAGTCAATGGTTTGTTAGACTGCTTATATTTCAAGTTTGGAGGGAACAGGTTCTATTTTCCTTACAAGCAGAACGTTTCTGCTCCCTTGCCTATCTAGAATTTGCGCAATGCAGACCAATGCAGGGGATCAGTATTCTGTGCTCCGTGCTTGGTGCAGCTCCTTGCAGTGATCCTAGCAAACAAAAATGGAATCCTTACCACATCTATCTGTACAGGCATGAAATACTGATTTTGTTGGAGGGGCCTTTCCTGGCCCAGAAGGGTGAAGACCAGGGCATCTGAGATCACTGCTAGAGGGGCATTTTGGCCAGGTCATTAGACTAATTAACCCCTTTTTTTTTTTTACAGGTTTTACGGATTTTTTTTTTATTTGGTAGTGGTTTTTATTTTATGTGTAAATCTTTTTTTTTTCTGTAATGCTTTTTTTATTTATATGTAATTAGTGGGTGTTTTTATTTTTTGTACTTAGTGGGGTGTTGGGGATTTTATTAGGTGGTAGGGTTGGTAGTGTATGTGGTTAATAGGATTGGATAGGGGTTAATAGGATAGGATAGGGTTAATAGGATGGGGTTATTATGATAGGATAGGTATTAATAGGATAGGGGTTAATAGCATAGGATAGGGGTTAATTAGGTACAGTTTGGGTTAATTAGGTACGGTTAGCAGTAATGGCATACAGTTAAAGCTAATTGGGTACAGTTAGGGTTAAATGGGTACAGTAAGGGGTAATTAGGTACAATTAGGGTTAAATAGGACTAGATAAGGATAACTGGGTCTAGATGGATTAAGTGCTTAGTGATAGGGTTAATTAGTCATAGTGAGGGTTAAATAGGGTTAATTACAAAAAGGGGGTAATTAGTTAGAGGGGATTAATTAGTTAGAGGGGGATTAATTTAGATTTATTCGTTTATTGGGGGAGGATAATAGTGTAATGTAGGGTAGTGCTTAGACTTAGTTTCATGGGGGTCCTGGAGGACCCTCATGGCACTTATAGTGTTAATGTCAGGGTTCATTATTGTCCAATAAGGGTCTATATAGACCCTTATGGGACTGATGGGGTTAATTAGAAGCTCATTGGGGTCTGTATAGTGCCCCATGAGTGATGGGGTTAATTTTAGGTTCCGTGGGGGTACTTATGGTACCCCTGCTGCAGGGGTTAATTATCGTTATAGAGTGGGTCCTTTAAGGACCGTTAAGAAAATGTGAATTTTAAAAGCTGGGGGGGTCCCGATTGGGACCTCCACAGCAAGGGTTAATGTAGGGACCTTGCAGGGATCTGGATGGGGACCCCACAGCATAGGCAGGTTAATGTAAGTACCCCTGTGTGGTAACTTGTCTTCCTTGAATGGTAATTCAGGACCTCCTTAAACAGGTCTAGGTAGGAGGGCTGAGAATCTTTACTTCCCTCCCACAATTGCTAAAGAAAGTCATGCATGGACATGATGTGATGTAAATTACATCATCTCAACTAAGGATATATCCAGGCAGGAAACTGGTGTTGCTTCCTGTTTTTCTTCCTGGATGGTGTTGGTGATGGTTGATGGTATACTGATGGCGATGGTCTAACCGTGGGTAAGATCAAGCGTTTGGGGAAGGGGATTATATAGGTAGATAGATTTAAAAAGGGGTGTTGCTCCGTGGGTCTGGGCTGTGTGTTTGTGATACATTTATAGTATTGTGTTGTTGCCTTTTAATAAATACCTTTTAATGTAGACGAACCTTGTGTAATATTTATATATATTAATTTGGTGATACACCACACCCTGCGGCAGGGGTTAACTATTTGTGTTACGCTGGTCCTTTAAGGATCTTTAAGACTTTAAATTAGAATTTTAGGATAATCAACTCCTTTAACATCAGTCTGGTAAATTACATATTGACTTACCCATGCTTACTGTACTCCAGCACTAAAGAATGTGTTGGCATTATATACATGAGAGATAATGTTATTATTATTATTAATAGTATTGATACAAACAAATGAAAACTACTGTTTCCCTGTCCATGACACATTACTACTTCCTTCTCCAATGGATTCACCCTTATAGTCGTATTTGTCTTGAGCACTATACATTCTTTGTACTCCTCTTCTGTAGATCTGTAACCATGCTAGAGCTTAACAAATAAAAGCTAACAAGTTCTTTTACACAGTAGGCTTCTTTCTCTGTCTTCATGACTTCAAGCAAAACAGTCTTTTAGTGTGAAAGTTAATTTTGAAAAGCTTGAATGTTTTTTCAAGTCACAGCAGGTTTCCAAACTTATTTGTGATAAAATATGATTTGTTTTTATTCACAATATCAGACATTGTTTTAATATGTTTTGCACAGGTTTTGATAGAGTGCTGCGGTGTCCTGCAATTTTTTATACCTATTTCTATAAATATCTATATCCACCATTTTACTTTCAATGTGCTAGTCTGCTCAGAATATTGTTTTAGTATTGTAACTGGTCAGACAGATAATTCTCTTGAAAAAGTTTTAACAAAAACATTTTTAGGTTTCAGCAGCTGTAGAGGCAACTGTTATGGCTATCTTTTTCTATTTTTAATATGTTGTTCTGACATTATGGTGTTAGACTAACATGACACACTATCATTTTACACCAAAATATTGACAAAGGCCACAAAATATGTAAAAATAAGACTAAAAGGGACTGAAAAAGGAAAAAAAATCATCATCATGTTTAAAAACTGTATCTAAAATCAGTTCGATATTGGCATTTGTAAGTATACTTACATAATTCACATACATATTGATGGCTGGGTTCAAAACAGTACATGTTATGTATATGCATCCATGTACATTATGTAAGTATATTCAGAGCTCCATTCCCTTCCTGAAAGTTGCTGATTTATGAGCCAAAATTACTTGATTACTACCAACATATATTTAAAAAACAGTGATTAATCAAACAGTGATTGCTACGACCCAATAAATGACAGAATGATTTCAAATCAAATTCAAGGCAAGCCATTTAACATCATCATGGATGCTTAAGTTGTCCAATTCTACAACGATATTCAACACGTCATAGATATAACACCAAGATTTTTTGTTTACTATCATCATAGGAGATTGGAATGTTAAAGAAGGTCACCAAAAGACACCTGAAATAATTGGCAAGTTTGGAAGAGTTTTACCAAGATAATTCTCTGGTCGTAGTAAACACCCTCTTCCAACAGCCTTCAACTCTACACATGGACATGACCAGATGGACAACATAGAAATCAGATTGACAGGTTATACTTTGCAGCCAAAGATGGAGGAGCTCTATACAATCAGTAAAAACAAGACCGGGAGCTGACTGCGCTCAGACCATGAGCTTCTTATTGCACGATTCAGAAATAAACTGAAGAAAAGAGGGAAAATCATCAGACCAAGCAGATACAAAATAAATAATATCCCTTGTGAATATGCATTGTAAGTAAATAATTAGATTTAAGGGACTAGACATGGAAGATAGAATGCCTGAAGAACTTTGGACCGAAGTTTGCAACATTATTGAGGAAACAAATATTCCTAAAAGAAAGAAAGAAAAGTAAGATGGTAATCTGGCTGATGAGGCTTTGAAAGTAGCCCAAGAAATAAGTAAAAAAAAGAAAGGTAGTGGCAATAGGAAAGGATTTGTCCAACTGAATGCAGAATTCCAGTGGATAGCAAGAAGAGACAAGGAGACATTCTGAAATGAGCAATGTAAAGTGATAGAAGAAGATAACAAAGTAAGTAAATCAAGAGATCTTTTCAAGAAAATTTGTGGATCTCAATGGCACCTTTAATGCCAAAGTGGGCATGATAAAATACAAAAATGATAGGGACTTAACAGAAGAAGATCAGATAACGAAGAGGTGGCAGGAATACACTGAAGATCTATACAGGAAGTGATGACCTCAATAGTTTGTCCAATGAGCTGGAAACAGACATCTTGGAGAGTGAAGTGGGATGGGTGCTATGGTGTCTTGCTGATAACAAGGCTGCAGGAGTTGATGGAATCCCAGTCGAACTATTCAAAATCATATAAGATCATGCTGTGAAAGTGTTGCTTGCCTTATGCCAACACATTTTGAAAACTCAACAATGGCCAATAGACTAGAAATGGTCAGTCTAAATCCCAATCCCCAAAAAAGGCAGTGCCAAAGAGTGGTCCAAATATCAAACAATTGCACTAATTTCACATGCCAGCAAGGTAATGCTCAAGATTTTACAAGCTAGGCTCCAACAATATATGGACTGGGAACTACCAGATGTACAAGCCGGGTACCTCAGAGAAAGAGGAAAAAGAGATCGATTTACCAATATCTGATGCATAATTGAGAAAGCAAGAGAGTTCCAGAAAGGCATTTACTTCTGCTTCATAGACTATTCTAAAGCTCTTAAAGAGATGGGAGTACCAGATCATCTCCTCATCCTCCTGAAGAATCTTTATGTGGACCAAGAAGCCATAGTCAGAACCGACCATGGGTCAACCGAATGGTTCAAGATTGGAAAAGGAGTGCAACAAGGTTTTATATTGTCTCTTTATTCAATCAACTTATAATTCAGAGTACATCATGTGTAAGGCCGGACTGGATGACTCAAATACCAGAATCAATATTTCTGAAAGAAATATCAGCAACCTCAGATATGCCGATGATACTATTTGACGGGCTGCAAGTGAGGAAGTACTAAAGGACCTATTGATCAGGTTAAAAGAAGAGAGTGCAAAAGTTGGTCTGCTGCTCATCATTAAAAAGACAAAGATCAGGACAAACAGCAATTAGTCCCTGGCAAATAGATGGGGAAGAAGTAGAGGCAGTGAAAAAATATTTTTTACTGGGATCCAAGATCTCTGCAGATGGTGACTTTAGTCATAAAAAATGTCCACATAGTTAGAACTATGCTATTCCCAGTAGTAACATATGGTTGTGAGAGCTGGACCATAAAGAAGTCTGAGCGCAGTAGAATTGTGACCTTTGAATTGTAGTGTTGGCAAAAACGACTTTGAGTCCCTAGGACTGCAAGAAGATCCAATAAATCAGTACAGGAAATCAAGACAAACTGTTCACTAGAAGGTATGATTATGAGGCTAAATCTCAAATATTTCAGCCATATCATGAGACAGCAGGATTTCCTAGAGAATGCTGGAAAGATTGAGTACACAAGGAGAAGGGGATGACAGAGGTGGAGATGGCTAGAGGAGATCACTGAAGAAATAAACATGAACTTGATGGAGCTCAGAGGGGCAGTGACTGACAGATGTACCTGGCATACAGTGGTCCAAAGGGTCACGGAGAGTCGGAAGAGGTCTGTAAAGTAGAGGGAAAGGCTCACAATGAAGAGGGGGAGAGACTCGCAATTCACATATATAAATATAAATAACGCAGATTATATATTGACTTCACTAAAGATAAGTGAAGAAATTATTTGAAAAGCATGATTTGATTAAACCAATTTCACTTCAAACTTGGAGCTAGTCAACACATTGTGTCTCTTTGTTTTATTTGAAAGCTTTTGATGGAAACTGTCATTTAGCAGGAGCTCAGTTTTATTATTCTATTCAGCTGCTTTTAAGACATAGGAATGTCAGACCGCTCAAGTTGTGCAGAGGCACTTTAATAAGGCTTCTGATAGACAACCTGTTATATAACTACAATCTATTATCACAAAGATTGTATAACATTGTATATCAAGTTAGTCATAAATAAACTGAATTCTGAGATGATCTGTGACCCATTAATAAAGAGGTTTACAAATTGTAAAGTCTGTTAATCTTACTCTTAAAAGTGTAGTGCATTGGCAAATGTAAAGCAGCCACAAGTCCGTATACATAACCAATAGTGTATTTCTTTTTTTCAGGAGCCATCTTATTAAAGTACATATACATACACAGAAGTACAGACATAAACATACTGTACAGACATAAAAATACATAACCCTATAACAAGCCATTCACACATTCTATAGGTGTGCAAGGCACACACACACACACACACACTGTATACTAGGCAATATAAAGTCAACAATAGTATATTTGTATATAGTATGTTTAGACAAGGGTATTCAGTTTGCTTAACACTAAATTCCATGTGATATATAACAGATTAATCTGGAATCTTTATTAATTATAGAACAATGCAGAAAAATAAAATGGTATTGTGACAGCCCAGGAGTAGAGGTGATTACTGCCCAGGGCCACCTACTATAGACAACAGGTTAACTACCCACAAACACCGTTGGGTTCTTGGAAATGTCAGCACCCGCACCCTGATATCGGGCTTCAGTATCAGTCTATCAGAAATCAGTACTTTCAGGAGTCTCAGTAAGTTCCCTGTGGTAGTGACCAGGACAAGTTACTTTGCAGCCACCAGGGTAAAAAAAGAGAACATACCATTTCCATATGTCTCAGCAGGGAACTGCTTTATTTTTGTAAAGTCAACAATATGTATAGGGGTTAGATACAGAGGGAGGTGTATACAACACAACAATGACAGGAAGTGGCAGACAAACACATGAGATTGACTCCACATGGGGTCTAATAGTCTGGCATCCTGTCTGACACCTGTGAACGATAGGCAAATCTCCAAATACACATAATGCTGTCTCCATGTCTAGTGGTCCAGACCTAAAATAGAGTACATTAACTTTATCTGTCAAACAATGGGACAAATAGATTATAACACAATGTAGGTGTTTATGCGCATAGTCTGGTGGCTGGAGCCAAGCAGTCTGTCTATTAAATAAATCAATTTGAACACTTCATAAATCAAAGAAGATATGGGACTAATCTATGATCCATGAAGGGTAACTCTTTACTGGAAGCCTTAACAAAGTTAAAGCCCCAAAAACTAACCAAGAACCATAACATAATATTGTAATAAGTGGAAGAGTGAATTACTGAGTGCTTTACAGTGCACTAAGAATAGTAAAAACTTTGTGTGGACCAAATAAAAAGCAAATCCCAAATAAACCTTCTGTAGAACAATATATGCTACAATAGTAAATAAATATTTAAATTATTCAGGCTTGTTCCATGTACATTGGAGGGTAAAAGTATTCGATCCCCTGCTTATTTTAAACGTTTGTCTACTGACAAAGAAATGATCAGTCTATAATTTTAATGGTAGGTGTATTTTAACAGTGAGAGACAGAATAATAATAAAAAAAAACCAAGAATAACGCATGATTAAAGAAGTTTTAAATTGATTTGCAGGTCGTATTTGACCCTTTTGACTTAGTACTTGGTGGCAAAACCCTTGATGGCAATCACAGAGGTCAGACATTTCTTGTAGTTGGCCACCACGTTTGAAACAAATCTGAGGCGGGATTTTATCCCCCACCTCTTTGTAGATCCTCTACAAGTCATTAAGGTTTCCAGGCTGATGTTTTGCAACGCGAAACTTCATCTCCCTCCACAGATTTTCTATGGGATTAAGTTCTGGAGACTGGCTAGGCCACTCAAGGTCCTTAATATGATTCTTCTTGAGCCACTGCTTTGTTGCCTTGGCTGTGTGTTTTGGGTCAATGTCATGCTGGAATATCCATCCACAACCCATTTTCAATGCCCTGGCTGAGGGAAGGAGGTTCTTACCCAAGATTTGATGGTACACGGCCCCGCCCATCATCCCTTTGATGCGGTGCAGTTGTGCTGTGCCCTTAGCAGAAAAATACCCCCAAAGCATAATATTTCCACCTCCGTGCTTGACGGTGGGGATGGTGTTCTTGGGGTTATAGGCAGCATTATTCCTCCTCTAAACACGGCGAGTTGAGTTGATGCCAAAGAGCTACTTTTTGGTCCCATCTGACCACAACACTTTCACCCAGTTCTCCTCTGAATCATTCAGATATTCACTGGCAAACTTCAGATGGGCCTGTACATGTGCTTTCTTGAGCAGGGGGACCTTGCAGGAGCTACAGGAATTCAGTCCTTCACGGCGTATTGTGTTACCAATTGTTTTCTTGGTGACTACGGTCCCAGCTGCCTTGAGATCATTAACAAGGTCCTCCAGTGTAGTTCTGGGTTCTCCTGATCATTGAAACTCCATGAGGTGAGATCTTGCATGGAGCATCAGACCAAGAGAGACTGGCAATTACTTTGTTTTTCTTCCATTTACAAATAATCGCACTGACTGTTGTCACCTTCTCACCAAGCTGCTCAACCATGATCTTGTAGCCCATTACAGCCGTGTGTAGGTCTACAATCTTGTCCCTGACATCAAAGGAATATGATTGATTTTTTGTGGACAGGTGTCTTTTATACAGGTAACGAGCAGAGATTAGGAGCACTCCATTTAAGAGAGTGCTCCTAATCTCAGCTCGCTACCTGTATAAAAGACATCTGGGAGCCAGAAATCTTGCTGATTGGTAGGGGTCAAATACTTATTTCCCTCACTGACCTGCAAATCAATGTACAAGTTTTTTTACATGCGTTTTTCTTTTTTTTTTTTTTCTTTTTTTCTGTCTCTCACTGTTAAAAACACCTACCATTAAAATTATAGACTGATCATTTCTTTGTCAGTGGACAAACATTCAAAATTAGAGGGATCAAATATTTTTTTCCCCACTGTAAGTGACAGGTATTGAGGTGGTAAAAATATAATGTAGCAACTAGTTCTTGGTAGCTCTCAAGTAAGAAATTTTTATGGTTAGAAGGAAATAACTATCTACAAAAAATAGGCTTGCCACACACCATATATACTTGAGTATAAGCCGAGTCTCTCTAAACCCCCCGTGTCTCTCTACCCCCCCGTGTGTCTCTAACCCCCACGTGTGTCTCTAACCCCCCGTGTGTCACTCTAACCCCCCCGTGTGTCTCTCTACCCCCCTGTGTCTCTTTCCCTCCCCCCTCCTCAACCTAAACCCCCCTAAATACCTCGCCCCTCTCCCCTCACTTACCTGCTTGTGCTCCGGCCTCCGCTCCTTGACCCGGCGCCGGCACGCATGTGACGTCACATGCGCGCCACGTCATTAGCATATACCGGGGTTTAGGTGGAGGAAGGGGGTTGAGGGGGGTTTATGCTGAGGAGGGGGTTGGGGTTGAGGGGGGAGGTTGAGGGGGGTTGAGGTTGAGGAGGTGGGTTGGGGTTGAGGGGAGTTTAGGTGGAGGAGGGGGTTGAGGGGGTTTATGCTGAGGAGAGGGGTTGAGGAGGGGGGTTTGGGTTGAGGCAGGTTGAGGGGGGCTGGGGTTGAGGGGGGTTGAGGTTGAGGAGGGGGGTTGAGGTTGAGGAGGGAGGTTGAGGATGGGGGGGTGAGGAGGGGGTTTGAGGAGGGGGTTGAGGATGAGGATGGAGGTTGAGGAGGGGGTTGAGGATGAGGAGGGAGGTTGAGGATGAGGAGGGGGGGTTGGGGTATAGGGGGGTTAAGGTTGACGAGGGTTGAGGCTGAGGAGGGGGTTGAGGAGGGGGTTGAGGATGGGGAGGTTGAGGAAAGGGTTGAGGAGGGAGGTTGAGTATGAGGAGGGAGGTTGAGGATGAGGAGGAGGGTTTGAGGAGGGGGGTTAAGGTTGAGGAGGGGGGTTGAGGATGGGGGGTTGAGGAGAGAGGATGAGGATGGGGGATTGAGGAGGGGGATTGAGGATGGGGGGTTGAGGAGAGAGGATGAGGAAGGGGTTGAGGAGGGAGGTTGAGGATGAGGAGGGAGGTTGAGGAGCAGGGGTTGAGGAGGGGGGTTGAGGTTGAGGAGGGGGGTTGGGGTTGAGACAGGTTGAGGGGGGCTGGGGTTGAGGGGGGTTGAGGTTAAGGAGGGGGGTTGAGGTTGAGGGGGGAGGTTGAGGAGGGGGTTTGAGGAGGGGGTTGAGGATGAGGATGGAGGTTGAAGAGGGGGTTGGGAATGAGGAGGGAGGTTAAGGATGAGGATGGAGGTTGAGGATGAGGAGGGAGGGTTGGGGTTGAGGCTGAGGAGGGGGTTGAGGATGGGGGGTTGAGGAGGGAGGTTGAGGAGGGAGGTTGAGGATGGGGGGTTGAGGAGAGAGTAGGAGGATGGGGGGTTGAGGAGGGGGATTGAGGATGGGGGTTGAGGAGAGAGGATGAGGAGAGAGGATGAGGAAGGGGTTGAGGAGGGAGGTTGAGGATGAGGAGGGTGGATGAGGAGGAGGGGTTGAGGAGGGTGGTTGAGGTTGAGGAGAGAGGATGGGGGGTTGAGGAGGGGGGTTGAGGAGGGGGTTTGAGGATGGGGGTTTGAGGATGGGGAGTTGAGGTGGGGGGTTGAGGATGGGGGTTGATGAGAGAGGATGAGGATGGGGGGTTGAGGAGGGGGATTGAGGATGGGGGGTTGAGGAGGGAGGTTTAGGAGGGGGTTGAGGATGAGGAGGGAGGTTGAGGAGGGGGTTGAGGATGAGGAGGGAGGATGAGGAGGGAGGATGAGGAGGGAGGATGAGGAGGGAGCTTGAGGATGAGGAGGGAGGTTGAGGAGTGGGGTTGAGGAGGGTGATAAAGGAGGGTGGAAGAGACACAGGGAAGGGAGAGGTTGGAAGAGACACAGGGAAGGGAGAGGGGAGAAGAGACACAGGGAAGGGAGAGGGGAAAAGAGACACAGGGAAGGGAGAGGGGAGAAGAGACACGGAGAGAGAGGGGGACACAGAGAGCACAAGAGGGACACAGGGGGCAGCACATTTCCCACCCTCTGCTTATACTCAATTCACTAATTTTACCCAGTATTTTGTGGTAAAATGGGTGCCTCGGCTTATACTCGGGTCGGCTTATACTCGAGTATATACGGTACTATTCTTTGAAGTTCTAGGGAAATCATTCAAGTAAATCATCCTGGCTTGGTTGTGTAATCAATAGTGTAGACCAAAGCTAAACACCCGTAATAGTATTGGATGGGAGAATTAGGATAACCAGTTAAAAACAAATACAAAACTGAATAGTTCAACCATAATAATTTTTATAAGGGTATAATAAATTTCAGCTCAAAAAAATGAGCCTAGATAGAAGCCTTAGAATTAGGATGCCTGACAACTGTTTCATACAGCTTTGGCAACCGCGGAATGTTTCGGGTTTAAGTAGCCTGCTTCCATTTCAATGTCAGCAGTACTGTATAGAAGGTAAGTGATGTTGCTTACAGTATATCAACTGGTTATTTGAACCAGTATTGCTGACAACAATACACCTATTGAAATAGCTGATGTAATTAATTAACAGGCTGTTTTGCGCTAAGCACATATTTTGTATAAAACAACAAATGCCGATATTGCAGAAGAATACATCAAAACAGTTGAGGTAAAAACATCAATCTGAACCTCTTGGATGTCTAGATATGATGTTTTTAATAACTGAATATACAAAATAAATTGTTGAAGAATAAAGATGGAATATGAAACATGAATTTGAGTGTTTTGGTTCATCACAGTCTATTTGGAACCTGTTATGAGCAAGTAGTACAATCAGAGCTCTTTTTGAGTACTTTCTGGGCCTATTTGACCTTCTTAGCCTATTTGGAGGGTATTCTGAGCCTATTAAACCCTCTGAGCTAATATGACATTCTGCGCCTATTTGACCTGCTGAGCCTATTTAACCTCTTGGGCCTTAAAGGGGAACATTTCTGAGTCTATTTGACCTCTTGATCATAAAAGGAGGACATCTTGAGTCTAATTGGCCTTATGACTCTAAAAGGAAGACATTATGACCCTATTTGAACTGTTGAAAAAACTTGACTGGTGTTTCAGTGGATAGGGTGTTTGAATTCTAGGATATTGGTACATAAACTGTTTATGACATTAAGAAGCAAAGGGGAAAATATTGAAATTCAATATAGACAGTGATTCTAAGAATAAAATGACCATTAGAAAAACAATGAATGTTGGTAAGAGTACTGATCACGACCAAATGGTGATGGAATGGTTTCAACAGCGTTATAGTGATGGAGTGGATTTTTCTGGTAGCTTGATAATCAAGCAGGCTCAGTTGCTCCACAAAGAACTTAAATTAGAATATGAGTGTGATTATAGTAAAGGATGGCTTCAAAGATTTAAGAGGTGTCATGGAATTTCCTTTCATAAAGCGTGTAGAGAAAATCGTTCTGCAAACCAAGAAGGAGCTGCTGAGCATGTAGATGAATTTGGTTCGATTACAACTGAGATTACCATAGAATGATTTAAAAAATGTTTCAAGCTAGTGCACAATGCACATCTGTTGGGCTACCGGACTACTGCAAAATCCTTCTGATTCTCGACATCTGTTCAGCCTACCCACTTGTGAAGACTTGTGAACACTTGTGTACAAATAATGACTTCACAGTTTATTTACTACCCAATTGTACATCACTTATACAACCCCTAGACCAAGGAATACTGAGCTCTCGAAAGGCAAAGTATTGCTAACTTTTAATGAAACGTGAATGCTGGAAAGTCTGTAGTGACCTTTATTAAAGAACTTAACATGAAGGATGTTCTCTAATTCATTGTTAGAGCATGGGATAAGGTTGAAATATCTGCACTTAAGAAAGCATGGCATGATTTGTGGCCTGCCTTGAAGTTGGATGATGCAACCGTTGAAGGTTATGAAAATGATGAGAAAAATCTATCAAATTTGCATTTATCAAAACAAGAAGAACTTGTTAATTAGTTGCTGGAGTATGCTAAAAATGTTACAGAACCTGCTGCCAAGGATTTAGCAAGTAATCTTAACAAAGAAAATCTTGCAGACTGGATGATTGCAGATGAAAGGACACCTGTTGTGCATTATCTTACAGATTCTAGAATTATAGACACTGTTCTGAATGATGAAAAAACATAGAGAGTAGTGATGTCGCGAACATCAAATTTTCGGTTTGCGAACAGCGGACCCGAACTTCCATCAAATGTTCGCGAATGGGAGAACCAAGCGAACCGCCATAGACTTCAATGGGCAGGCGAATTTCAAAACCCACAGCGACTCTTTCTGGCCACAATAGTGATGGGAAAGTTGTTTCAAGGGGACTAACACCTGGACTGTGGCATGCCGGAGGGGGATCCATGGCAAAACTCCCACGGAAAATTACATAGTTGATGCAGAGTCTGGTTTTAAGCTATAAAGGGCATAAATCACCTAACATTCCTATATTGTTTGGAATAACATGCTTTAAAACATCAGGTATGATGTTGTATCGATCAGGTAGTGTAAGGGTTACACCCGCTTCACAGTAACAGACCAATCTCCCCGTTTAATGCACCGCAAACAATCGCAAACAGTCCATTTGCACAACCGCAAACTCCCCATTTGCAGAAGGTTGGATACCAAGCTAGCCATGTCCCGTTCCTTGTCCTCACTGATGTCATTGAAAGTCTCTTCCTCGACCGAGCCACCAAGGCTCTTCGAAAGGTGACAACAAGCCCCCTGGGATGCCTGCTGTGTTTGGTCTTCCACCTCCTCAAAGCCACCTTCCTCCTCTGACTCCTCTTCTTCAGACTCCCAGAGTCTGGGAGCTTCCACTGCCAAGCATGGAAGATTATACACAGGTCAGAGTCTGGGGGCTTCCACTGCCCAGCATGGAAGATTATACACAGGTCAGAGTCTGGGGGCTTCCACTGCCCAGCATGGAAGATTATACACAGGTCAGAGTCTGGGGGCTTCCACTGCACAGCATGGAAGATTATACGCGTTGCCTCTGTCTGCGTTATTATAAGGTGTGTACTGTTAAGTAGTACTATTCCTATCGTTTTAATCCCTGTTACATCCACTATCAGGGGCCGTGTATATGGCATGGATTTTTGGAAGCGGGAGATGGAAAAAGATGTTTGGTCGGTCCTCCCACTTCAATTTTGGGGCACTGCGCGTGCAATCTAAGGTGCCACCAGATATGAGTGTCACTGTGCACTGGCAAAAGTTGCAATAGGCTTCACACACACGCCTGTAGGCAGGCAATTGCTATTCAATCTATTACAGTCAAAAAAGTGTTGTTTTATGTCACTGAGCACAATATAAGCTGTGAGCCTGACACAGGCAGGCAACTGAAATTTGATTACAGGAAAAAAATGGTTGTTTTCAATGTATGTTACACCACCAGGTATGAGTAGTGAAAATAAGCACAATCTAAGCTGTTAGGTGTTAGCCTGTCACACACACACGCTGGCAGGCAGGCATAGATTACACAAAAAAAATTATAAAATAAAATAAATGATGTTCAAAGTTTCCTCAATAATAAAGTATAGGGGGCGAACCGAAAAGCGCATGTGTTCGCCATGCGAAAATCGACGCGAAGAGTTCTCCGGCGAACTGTTTGGGACATCACTAATAGAGAGTGATGAAGATGTCAGTGATGAAGATACAACAAATGCAGACAAACGACTTTCCTGTGACAAGTTAACTGACCTGGGCCCTCATTCAATTGCGATTTAGCGAATTGAATAATGCTTTAAATAAGCACATAACATATTTTTTTCAAATAAGTTTTTAGTTAGTGAAAAGCTTGCTTTTGGATAGATGTTTACTAACTAAAAACTTCTTTAAAAAAATATGTTATGGGCTTATTTAGACCCCTATTCAATTGGGCAAATTGCAATTGAATGAGGGCCATGGTGAGCAAATTAATTAAAGGACTAGAGCAACTTAGTGCCTTTACAGCACAATAACTAATGAGTTTGCTCATGTTGCATAAAAACGTACACAAGGAAAGATCCAAACAAATGAAGAAACCTCGTTTGGCTTTGTATTCAAGTATCCAAGATGTTACACTGCCAGCATCAGAAATCCAAGATGAGCTATGCAACTACCAAAATAGACAGTAATCAGGACTGATCTCAGATTCTAGAGCTTTGTGATAAGTTCACAGTTCCAGTTAATGCAAAAAAAATCAAAATCTGAACTGTAAGGCAGCTACAATACGGAGTGTTTGCAGTTGGTTCAGATTTATATGTTTACATACAGAGTTGTGTATGCAAACTCTTTGATTTATCTTATATATTACTGAATGTTATTGTAAAGCATGTAGATCATCAAGCTCCACTGCTCCTTTTCATTCAGTAAACACTTCTTCTACTTACGTGCTAGTAGAGAGAGAAGTATTTACTGAATGAAAAGGAGCACTGGAGCATTAATGAATGCAAAGGAGCAATGGAGCTTTCAACCATCTTTGTTTTAATTTGATAGTTGCATGTTTGTGTGTGTGTTTATAAAATAAAAAAATATCTTTCTAAATACTTGTTGACAAACCTGTGCTACTCAATGTCACAACCCAATTAATCACATGAACTTCCCAACAAATTGGTGGAGAGAGAGGTTTTTTATTTTATAGGGAGTAAACAAGCAGCTATCAGGGTAAAACAGAGATGGTTGAAAGCTCTGCTGCTCCTATTTAATAAGGAAAGCTGCAATAATCTTCTTGAGTCAGTGAACTAGTTTCTATACATCTTGGACCTTCTTCAATTGCTACTTACTAGAGATCCAGGCCCGCAAGTGGAGACAGCAAGTTAGTTTGCTATTTCAAATGCCTCCTACTTGCGGGCCCCGATCTGGTTATTTGCAGCTTGCTACTATCCCTTCCTTTCCTTTAAAGCGCAAGTTACTTGTCAATCCCGTAAATGGCAAAAATCGAACCACAGGTTACTGGTACCAAAGTGGTCGTGCAAAGGTCTTACTTACAAATTGGAGCACTTTAAAATCAAATATTAAATCAATCCAGTACTTTAAATGATGGGGAACACAATGGTTGACATCAGAATTAAAAGCACAACATTCTCAAGCTCGTACATCGCCAAAATAAAATACTTTATTTCATGTTTATTTTCAGTTCAAAGTCCTACGGGCTTCAACCTCCAAGCCCGTAGGACTTGAAAATCCAACCTACGGGCTTAGATAACGAGTTACTGGCTTGGAAGTCATTTAAGTCCATAGGACTTTGAACGGAACTTAAACAATAAATAAATTATTACATTTTGGTGATGTGCAATCTTGTGCTTTTAATTCTAATGTCACCCATTGTGTTCCCCATCATTTACCGTACTTGACAGTTCTGTATTGATTTTAAATTTGCATTTACTGTGCTCTGAGCCACAAGATACAGGCTTATGTCTGCAATCGTGTTCAAGCCCGCAAATGCTTAATGCAGATTGCATGGTTTGCTCTTATCAGGAAGGGGTACTAACTTGCGGGCCTGGCCAAATAATTAGCTAAGTAAAAGTAGAGCTACTCGAGCACACATCTCATATGTAGCAAATCAAGAATTGACTTGCAAGTGACAGCCCCGTATTGAATGAGGCCCCTTGTGTACTTGTCTCATTCATTTAGTGAGGGGGGGGGTTGTAATGTATTTTTTTATTTTCTCTAATGTTCCTTTTTTTATTTTTTGTGACAGGTTTTTTTTGTTCTGTAATGTACATTTTTTATTTTTGGTGATTTTAGTTTTTTTTATTTTATGTAATGTAGATTTCTGCTTTTTAATGAATTTAGTTAGTTCAGGCACACAGTACACTCAAACTGTGTGACAAACAGCATTTCAACACTTTCTTTTATTGACCGTCATTTTTTGATGGGCAAGCCGCTAGTATATATACAGTATAATTACCAAATGAGTACTAACTGAGTACTTGCGCCAAAAAGCACCCATAATATTTTTGTACCAGAGGCATGGGAGTAAGTGTTATACTGCCCTAGGCCTATTCAGATTTTTGTGCCCCAATACCCCAGTTACTTTTCTGCCCTATGCCCAACCCCGGGTACTCCTCCTATGTCCTTGCTAAATACCAAATCATAGCTATATATATATGGGGCATGCGCATAAAAGTGCCTTAAGCCCCTTGGAAATGTGCTGTCCTAAACACTTTACTGAATGAGCGGCACCCGTACAATGCTTGTACCAGAGGAGAATCACAGCATTTGCACAAGAGGGCACACAAACAGTGATATCAACTGTCAATACCCATACACAATTCTTGTACCTGTGGTCACACTTTGTGGTCACACGTACCTGACAGTAGTACTCAAACACAATGTGTGTGCGTTCAGTATAATTAACTATATGGTACATGAGAGGGGAGAAGAGGAAAGTCTTACTACTGCCACTACTGAATAAGTGTACAATGTATTTATGCCTATCATTCTTACATATTACAAGCTGTCCAATTAACACAACTCATTACCCTGTCTCTCTTACTCTACCACCTGCCAGAACTTTTCCTTCAATCACTTTATTACCACTGACATAGTTCCCTCTCCCTTCAGAAATTACAGATTACACCCAATTTAAATAATCCCTTCACTCTCTAATTATCAGAATTTTGAGGGGTTGGAGGCCTATAAAAGAGAGTTTCCACAGGAGATAAATTTGATTGGGTATGGCAGCAAAAGGCAACAGATGCAGATTCAGATACAGAGAGAAAAGCGGCAAAGAAGAAAAAATGTTCAGTACGTGGAAGTAAAGCTCTAATGTATACAAGCAAGTACAAGGCTTATTCTTAAGAGTACAGATGCATTGTCAGTTGCCCTAAGTGAGGTCCCAGAATAGTAATAAAAACATGCACTGTATTAAATTACTTAATTGTTTGACAGATAATCCTGCATTGATAGCACTGCTTGGAGATCAACAATCGGTAAAAATGCCTTTAAAAACAAATTTGTGATCCTTAGTAAATCATACATATATACCCTATTGTTAGCTATAATATCATTATCTACTCCTGCTCTCACCTTGGTCTCTTAGATTATAGCCAATTCTTACCAGTTTCAAAATTTCTCTGGAAACTCACTTTTACAGGATGCTTACAATCATGCTTTCTAGCATTTTCTAAGCAAACTCTCCTTCAAAACACAGCAAAAACTTGTTTCTAAATAGATTATGTTGCATATATAGTCAAGCAATGTCCTACCTTTTGCCCCTAATATCCACTACATTCACTTAAATAATAAACTTTCATGAATGCATCTGTAACATTATGTATTTTTATTCATGTCAGTTATTTTGCATTTACAATTAACCTTGTATTTCATGTTTTAGAAACATGGGCCTTATGTAAATTAGGTGCTCTAAGTTGGGCACTTCCATAAATCGACTGCAGGAGCTTTCCCCCCCAATTTACAACAATATGTAAATATATTGCTTCCTCAAGTTAGGTCACTCAGCCCACATTCGTAAACCCTTGTCTTGTCACCAAGAGATTTTAGTGTGGGATGTACCTAAACTAGGCTTTATGGATAAGAAATGGCTCCAGGAGTCAATGGAAAGCTCTTATCATGCCCTGGGGTTTCTCTCTATTTAAATCTCCACTGAAGGAATCCCTGGGTATCCCTTTCCCCTGCTCAATTCTTTGATCCGCCCAACATATAATCATGGGGTCTATACAGACCCCCATGGAAAAGAAAGTTAACCCGTGCAAGTGGGTTCTTAAAGAACCCCCTTTGCACATTACATTAATCCCCATGCTGCAGGGAGTCCTGATCGGTCCAAAATATTAAATTTACACATTCAGCAGGGTGACATCCATATAACCCATTCTGATTGGCCAAAATATGATTGGCGTCTATTTCAGTCAATCAGAACACTCCAATCCATTTTTTATGCTGGAGCAAGTGCGGCCAATGAATTTTTTTTGGGAGGGCTTCAATCAAGATAGAATAGGACTGGACACTACACGCAACATGGATATCCAGTAAAGTCCAGGGCAGAAAATTGAGGACCAGGGCATCATGGATCTTTGCTGAAGGGTCATTTTGGGCAGGTAAGAGGAATTATTAACCCTTTCTTTTTTACACTTTAACTTATTTTTATTTTAATAGTGTTTTTGTAATGTAGAATTTTTTATTTATAATGTCTTTTATTTTTCTAGTAAGTCTTTTCTATTTTATGGAATGTATTTTTTTTTTTGTGATTTTTTTTTCTTCTGGTAAAAAATGCTTTTTTATGTAAATAGTGGAAGTTAGGTATTTAATTAGGGGGGGTTAGGTAGGTAAATAGTGGTGGTTGTGTTTTTAATTAGGGGGTTAGATATTTCATTAGGAAGGGTTAATTAGTTAATTCGGAGTGGTTAGTTAGTTAATCAGGAGGTGTTAATTAGTTAATGAAGTATTAGGTAGATAACAAGGGGGTTAATTAGTTAATAGGTGTTAATTAGGTAATGGGGGTTAATTAGTTAATGGGGGTAATTTTATTTATTAGTTAATTGGGGGTAGATTAGGGTAATGTGTTGTGATTTTACTTAGTGCCATGAGGGTCCTGGCAAGGAATAACGTTTTAGACATGGGGCATGGGAAGTTAATTTTAGATGCAGTGGGGGTGCTTATAGTACTACAGCTGTGGGGCTTAACCATTTACATGCCATGGGTCCTCTAAGGACCTGCGGTAGGGGTCCTTTAAGGACTGGATTGGATATTAGGGGATAATTTTAGGTGGTAGGGTGTCCTGATCAGGAGCCTCTGCAGCATAGGGGTTAATTTCATGTGTAAGGGGACCTCCCTTTGCAGGAGTTGGGGTTTTAGGGGCCAGTGTAGTGATTTAGAGAGAGTGCAATATCTCTGTAACTGCTGCTATGGCAGTCAGCAAATGTTTTTAAAGTCTTTACAAGTAGTCTTTGGTACCTGTAAGAATTTCTTATTTTTTTTGCAGTTAGGACACTACTCTAGTTTTCAAGTGAGGGGAAAAAAATGTATTAGCATAGGGTTTTTGTGTTAGGGTGTCATGAAGTAAATAATAGTTTATTGTCAGTGCAAAAATCAATGGGGATTTGTGCCCTGATTTTCAGCTTTGTTGTGAAGTTCACTTGTAGCAAGTGACCCGTAGCTGTTCTTTCACAATAAATATGGTATGGGGCAATAGCATAACTAGGTCGGATTTACTGTGCTGTTATGGCTCTTTATAGACACATGACAATCATATGAATTCAATAAAGCAGAATATAAAAATAATTGACTAGATGCAAATGTTTTATTGTCTAAAAGGTAAGTAAACCATCTATTTTGTCATATATATATATATATATATATATATATATATATATATATATATATATATATATATAAAGCATGTCTTAAATAATCCATTGTAACACATTATGCTGATCCTGTGCATGCATGCATTGCTTTTCAAATTAAGTTAGAGTAATGTAACTAAGGTATCACACCACACCACACACTGGCATAATATGCACATAATTCTACACTGTAAAAAGCATCATATCTATCCATGTTTTTAGATAAAGGATAAAACATATAAAACAAAGGTTTAAATGCTTTAAAGAATTGCTACATTTTAACGTGTTAATTTAGTTCAAAGTTTCATACGCACCAAAAAATGGGTCTAACTTTCTGGCTGCATTTTTCTATTATATAATATATATGACATAATGAACATATAGAAATTATGGTTACCAAAATAAGTAATTTTGTTTTGAATTAATCCCAGCACATTTTTTCTCTCTCACAAATATACGAAACAGGCTAAACCATTAATTAGAGAGTAAAACTCCTTGTTTTATAAATAAATAAATATTTAATTTCTAACAGTGCTTCAAAGTAAAACTAATGTTTTCTGAGGTCAACAGGGCTTTTACATAAGCACTATCCATGCTTTTAGATGATTTTGCTTTTGTGTCCTATCCATACAAACAAATAATACATTTGAAAGTCTTTTCATAAGATGTGATCATAGATATAAAACAAAATGTTACAATTTTATATTGTACTGCAGACTTAATATCAATGTTTCTATTTTTATTTTTTAAAAGAGGTTTTTAAAAGCATATCTTAGGTTCTGTTGTCAAAATAAGTTTTAATATAAATGGATTTGATGTTCAATACTTGATGATGCTTTCACCTTTAACATTTGTTCACAATTAGATAAAACCATTGTAAACGATTCAGTAATCATGATAAGGCTAAAGTTAAAGTACTATCATAGACCCATATATGTTACATGCTAATTTGAAAAACCCTTTTTTTTTCTTCTTTTTTTTTATTATTTTACATATTAACATAAATGTGCATGTCTTTAATTTATTAACTATTGTGTACAATTATTTTGTAATGAGAACCACCATTTTTTCTGATTAAACATGAGACTGGACATTGAATGCAGATAAACAAATTTAGTAGTTTTAGCATAAATACTCACTGTAGGCATTTTTTTCTTTGTTATATTTGAAAGAGTGCATTTGGGGGAATTTAAGCTCCTGGAGCAGAATCTACTGCTTTGACTGTATAACTGTCTCTGGGAGTTTGGCAGTGTCAGGCAATGTGCAGCAATATCACACAGAGGTATTTCCTGTGGCATTTCCAATAGATTTACCCAAGTTTTACTAAATATTTTTAAATGAAAACAAATTGTAATATTTAAAGCATGCTTTTAAATTAATGATAGAACAAAATTGCATTCTCTTTCTCTTTAAGTGTCTGTGCATTCAATAGGAACAATGAAATTAGATGAAAATAGATTTTATTGGCATACCAGCTCAATCATCCAGATCAGGCATGGTAATGCACACAGTAATAAAAAATTGAACATTACTTAATAAGCTAAATTGAGCAATTGTATGTTACTGGAGCCCGTAAGTAAGGCCTCAAGTTAATTTGCTATTACATTTTTTTTTTGAGAGCTAAAAACCGCTTATGTGTGACATGCTTGAAAACTTTGCGGTTGTCAAAACCGGAACTTACATCCTCCCGAAGCCTTTGAACTTTCATGTCAGCAAGAGTTCCAATCGTAAAAATCGCAAATCACTCTTCAATTGCTACGATTCCTCAAGCCCGCAAATGTTTTCACACCCGTAAACAGCAAATGTAGGAGAAAATCCTAGGAGTACTAGAGAGGACCCACAAGGGGGTTTAGCCCCTGTCCGTAGCACTGTAAATGCAAATGCAAAATCAATGATGCACTGTAAATGACGGGGAAAGCGATGAAAGACATTAGAATTAATTGCAGACTCAAGCTCACAAATTGGCAATAATTTTTTTTTTTTATGTGTCATATCGGGGTTATATCAACCTCTGGAATCAATGAGTATGAATACATATCAGGCCACCCACATGGACTAGAACAGTATCGGCATTCATTTTTATTATTATGTGGATTTGCAAGTCAGATCTCATATCGGACCCCCAAACGCTAACTGATTGAATTGTTACCTCCATGTTTTACTGCTGTAATGATGACGGTCTCATTTTCTATCGGCTGTTTCAAAATCGGTAGTTACGGCCTTGCTTAATTGATCATGTTTCCGCTGTGAAATGCTACATACGAGTGCATGGTTTACGGTTTCGCCTTTCGAGCCCCTAACTTGCGGGCTTGTTCAATTGAATAGCATCAGAATTGTAGCAGAGTAGAAGCCCGCAGACATACAGGGCCATATTCTAATAGCTACTTGCAAATGCTCTGAAATCATAAATTTGGCTTCGGGTGCCTTTTTTTAAAATGTTTATATGCATTCTATTGACTTAAGAATTCATTTGTGCCAGTAAGTAATATTTGTCGAATATGTAGCAATATTAAAAGTGATGTTAAGTGTGTATAAATTTACGAATTGGGCAATTGAATCAGGCCCACCGCCTGTATACCGCAAGATGTGGGCTTCTAACTGAATCAAGCTCTGCATGTTTTACTTTTACCTATTATCCCTCAAAAGATCCTAACTGTAAAAGTGAACCATCAGGCCCCTCTCATGAATATTTCTCTATTCTCTCAGTTTCACATTTAAAAAATGTTCCCAGTTTTGCTATGCACGCAGTAAGGAGGTTAAACATATGCCATTTTGAGAACTTCAGTGCAGTTTATGCAACACTTCAAGTTAAGTTGGTTGCCTATCTCTTTGCAGTAATTTATTAATACACCTGATAATGTCATTTTTTCATATAATGACCAATAGAAGAATAGAAACCAAAACAATAACAAAGGGCATACGTTTTGAATATAGATTTCTCAATGTATATATTTTTTACTTTCTTACTTGTCAATAAAACCTTTGGTGGATCAATTGAGCTTAGAGGGTAAATCAAAAGTGCACAATTCGCAACCTGAAGAGACTAACTTTCATCAGTAATGGCAAACAGGCAGAAATGTAATTTGACTAAGATAAAGCTGTTAATGAATACAACTGACAGCCCACTGTTTATCGTTTTAAGTTCTCAGTTACACTCATCTTTGATTAGATACCATTTTGATCTCACTTGTCACGGTTTTGTATGAAATTTAAAGCAACAACTCATCAAATTTATTCACTGCCAATTGGGTTTACATGAGGATAATGCCATTTGTCAAATACAGAAATTTAGAACAGCACAAGTATAGTTTCAGGGACAAATAATCACATTAAAAAAATAATAATTTTAAGCTTATATGCTTTAAACAGCAAAAATATTATTTAAATAGAAGGATACTAGAGAGGACACAAATAGGAAGGTTGAATACTGAACAGAGATTCATGGCTAAGGTACAGTCCAATGGTCAAGGACAGTAAATAGCAAGGAGAAACTAATGTACAATTGACAAGTTTATGAAGTCAGAAGTCATGGAGAATCCAAAACACGAAGCCAAGGGTTGGGTTGCAGAAGGTAGAGGGATCAAACAAGCCAGGGTTGGATTTCCAAAGTTAGAATTATCCAATACATGTGTCAAGGACTGAAGTGCCAGATACAAGAGAGGTCACAACATATGATTCAGAAACAGGAATATCGCTAGGATCACTCTTAGAAGTAGCATCAAAGCTCAATTGCAGGGAGAATAAATATGTGCCTGAATTGGTGCGCAAACCGCCAGACCGTCAGTGTGCACACATTTCAATACCAATGAAGCCTCTGGTGCATTAAGAATGGTGCATGAGAGGACATTGCTTATTGAATAATTATGATATACATATGTTTTATTATGTTTTAATAGATATCATTTAGATTGCTAGTAAGTTTGTTCCAAATATGTGCCTATAACTAAAGTATAAAGTAAAATCTGTTAGTCTACTGAATATATGGTTAGTCATTTAGCTGAATACCAACCATGGTATATGCTATGTTATAAATTAGTAGTCTATAGCAATATTTATTGTATTTTGTCTTTTTGCATAACTGTGCATTTCCTAAACTTATTTTTAAAACTGGTATGCCTCTATCATTAATGTTCAAGTCTCATTATCACAGAGTACCTTGTGCTGGCTATCCTACATCTCCTCTTTGTATTATTCACCACTTCTTTTTATACTGATGTTCCTTAAGAGTATGAATCATTGGTAATGTATTATGCACTGGAAATTATGATAATGGGGCTGGGTTGTTAACGTTTAAAAATGGGGTTGTCATGGAAATTTGCAACTGAATTTTTGATGCAGTCCTTCAGAATGCAAGCCTGGTCCATATCTAGTAAACCGTTATTAACTTAGATCAGGCAAAGAAGATCAATGTTATTTTACAATATGATTATTTTAATATGCCAGTACACTAAAAATATGCTTGGTGGTAACATGTACCACAGTGATTGCAGCCAAGCCAACAGCAAACCAGTAATGCACACTATGATACTACAGTAGTTAACATACATTCTGTAAGACTATATCACCTTTTTTTGCTGTAATGCAATAGTTACAGTAAAGCAATGCATACAATGTAGTTCAACCTTTTAATCTAAATAATTACTTATACTATATTTAAAAAAATGAAAACCGATTGCACTATGCATCACTATTCAAACATCAATAAAGCTAACTCCAATTATTTGTTTGAAGTCTATTCAGTTTTTACATTCTTGTGACTTCTTTATTTATAAACTGTATAAAAAAATGCAATCATAAAACTTATACAGCACATTAAGAAAGCTTACAGAACATCTTATTTTGTTGCCCCCAAAAATAGTATACTGATGTGGGAATTAAAACAATTTAACACACTATATACTTTGTATACTGCTAAAGAACACATAACACACTAAATACAAATATATAATGAAAATACTATCCTTTACACAGTAATGTGAAATACAGACTGAATAAAAAAACATCCTGTACAGTATAGTACACAAAAATGTATTGCAAATGTGTTTTTCCAGAATGGGGAATGAACAAATGTGTTGGAAAAATATCCAAAGTTCAAGGAAAGAGAAAGTGATAACAAGTTACCCACACAGCAGTATGTACAGAACCATTTATTTATTATGTGGATTTGCAAGTCAGATCTCATATCGGACCCCCAAACGCTAACTGATTGAATTGTTACCTCCATGTTTTACTGCTGTAATGATGACGGTCTCATTTTCTATCGGCTGTTTCAAAATCGGTAGTTGTGGCCTTGCTTAATTGATCATGTTTCCGCTGTGAAATGCTACATACGAGTGCATGGTTTACGGTTTCGCCTTTCGAGCCCCTAACTTGCGGGCTTGTTCAATTGAATAGCATCAGAATTGTAGCAGAGTAGAAGCCCGCAGACATACAGGGCCATATTCTAATAGCTACTTGCAAATGCTCTGAAATCATAAATTTGGCTTCGGGTGCCTTTTTTTAAAATGTTTATATGCATTCTATTGACTTAAGAATTCATTTGTGCCAGTAAGTAATATTTGTCGAATATGTAGCAATATTAAAAGTGATGTTAAGTGTGTATAAATTTACGAATTGGGCAATTGAATCAGGCCCACCGCCTGTATACCGCAAGATGTGGGCTTCTAACTGAATCAAGCTCTGCATGTTTTACTTTTACCTATTATCCCTCAAAAGATCCTAACTGTAAAAGTGAACCATCAGGCACCTTTCATGAATATTTCTCTATTCTCTCAGTTTCACATTTAAAAAATGTTCCCAGTTTTACTATGCACGCAGTAAGGAGGTTAAACATATGCCATTTTGAGAACTTCAGTGCAGTTTATGCAACACTTCAAGTTAAGTTGGTTGCCTATCTCTTTGCAGTAATTTATTAATACACCTGATAATGTCATTTTTTCATATAATGACCAATAGAAGAATAGAAACCAAAACAATAACAAAGGGCATACGTTTTGAATATAGATTTCTCAATGTATATATTTTTTACTTTCTTACTTGTCAATAAAACCTTTGGTGTATCAATTGAGCTTAGAGGGTAAATCAAAAGTGCACAATTCGCAACCTGAAGAGACTAACTTTCATCAGTAATGGCAAACAGGCAGAAATGTAATTTGACTAAGATAAAGCTGTTAATGAATACAACTGACAGCCCACTTTTTATCGTTTTAAGTTCTCAGTTACACTCATCTTTGATTAGATACCATTTTGATCTCACTTGTCACGGTTTTGTATGAAATTTAAAGCAACAACTCATCAAATTTATTCACTGCCAATTTCTACTTTACATGGGGATAATGCCATTTGTCGAATACAGAAATTTAGAACAGCACAAGTATAGTTTCAGGGACAAATAATCACATTAAAAAAATAATAATTTTAAGCTTATATGCTTTAAACAGCAAAAATATTATTTAAATAGAAGGATACTAGAGAGGACACAAATAGGAAGGTTGAATACTGAACAGAGATTCATGGCTAAGGTACAGTCCAATGGTCAAGGACAGTAAATAGCAAGGAGAAACTAATGTACAATTGACAAGTTTATGAAGTCAGAAGTCATGGAGAATCCAAAACACGAAGCCAAGGGTTGGGTTGCAGAAGGTAGAGGGATCAAACAAGCCAGGGTTGGATTTCCAAAGTTAGAATTATCCAATACATGTGTCAAGGACTGAAGTGCCAGATACAAGAGAGGTCACAACATATGATTCAGAAACAGGAATATCGCTAGGATCACTCTTAGAAGTAGCATCAAAGCTCAATTGCAGGGAGAATAAATATGTGCCTGAATTGGTGCGCAAACCGCCAGACCGTCAGTGTGCACACATTTCAATACCAATGCAGCCTCTGGTGCATTAAGAATGGTGCATGAAAGGACATTGCTTATTGAATAATTATGATATACATATGTTTTATTCTATTTTAATAGATATCATTTAGATTGCTAGTAAGTTTGTTCCAAATATGTGCCTATAACTAAAGTGTAAAGTAAAATCTGTTAGTCTACTGAATATATTGTTAGTCATTTAGCTGAATACCAACCATGGTATATGCTATGTTATAAATTAGTAGTCTATAGCAATATTTTGTTTTGCATAACTGTGCATTTCCTGAACTTATTTTTGAAACTGGTATGCCTCTATCATTAATGTTCAAGTCTCATTATCACAGAGTTCTGGCTATCCTACATCTCCTCTTTTTATTATTTACCTCTTCTTTTTATACTGATGTTCCTTAAGAGTATGAATCATTGGTAATGTATTATGCACTGGAAATTATGATAATGGGGCTGGGTTGTTGACGTTTAACAATGGGGTTGTCATGGAAATTTGCAACTGAATTTTTGATGCAGTCCTTCAGAACGCAAGCCTGGTCCATATCTATTAAACCGTTATTAACTTAGATCAGGCAAAGAAGATCAATGTTATTTTACAATATGATTATTTTAATATGCCAGTACACTAAAAATATGCTTGGTGGTAACATGTACCACAGTGATTGCAGCCAAGCCAACATCAAACCAGTAATGCACACTATGATACTACAGTAGTTAACATACATTCTGTAAGACTATATCACCTTTTTTTGCTGTAATGCAATAGTTACAGTAAAGCAATGCATACAATGTAGTTCAACCTTTTAATCTAAATAATTACTTATACTATATTTAAAAAAATGAAAACAGATTGCACTATGCATCACTATTCAAACATCAATAAAGCTAACTCTAATTATTTGTTTGAAGTCTATTCAGTTTTTACATTCTTGTGACTTCTTTATTTATAAACTGTATAAAAAAATGCAATCATAAAACTTATACAGCACATTAAGAAAGCTTACAGAACATCTTATGTTGTTGCCCCCCAAAATAGTATACTGATTTGGGAATTAAAACAATTTAACACACTATATACTGTGTATACTGCTAAAGAACACATAACACACTAAATACAAAAATATAATGAAAATACTATCCTTTACACAGTAATGTGAAATACAGACTGAATAAAAAAAACATCCTGTACAGTATAGTACACAAAAATGGATTGCAAATGTGTTTTTCCAGAATGGGGAATGAACAAATGTGTGGGAAAAATATCCAAAGTTCAAGGAACGAGAAAGTGATAACAAGTTACCCACACAGCAGTATGTACAGAACCAGTGAAATTGCAATAGTGCTTTTTGTACAACAAATATTGACTCTTATTGGTGAACTGCACATTCACAGGTTTATTAGTGGATTGGGATCTTTCTGCAGGCTCTTATGTTGCTCTTCCTTCCATTGTATATTTGCATGGAGAGTGACACATATGCAGCAGATACTTTATACAGAGCTAACTAAAGTCATGATGGATTGCAGAATGATATGGTTAGGATTTTGGTCATAAGATTGATAACCTGACTGAACATTTTCTTCAAAAATACCTCTGTATTTTAATAATAAATTACAGAAGCTGTTGTGCTCTTTCTTTTAATTCAACCAAACAACAAACTCATACATAAAGCCCTGGGAGCCCATTCATAAGTATGGGTTGTCTGTAAGCCGGGTCATCTATGACCCGGGACCACCTGTATTTGCAGATAAGGATATGGAAGAATTTTCCTAATTTTGTTTTAAATGTCCAAAATTCAACATATTCCTTTATTTTTCAGAGAATCTGTTATTAAATATGCTTTGTTAAAATTACATTTCAGTAATGCAGTTAATCCTCTGAAAATTCTACTAGAGAAACAAAAATAGGTCAATTTACTACTAGCAGTTTATATAGTTACATAGTTACATAGTATATAAGGTTGAAAAAAGACTTTCAGTCCATCAAGTGCAACCTTTTAAGATCTCCTCTGATCTGCAATATGCAGATTAAATATTTATTACTTAGTTGTTAATTTATTATTAATCAATTATTTAATTTTTTTTTTTTTTTATATTATTAATCCAGAGAAAGGCAAACAGAAAAAAACCCAAGTAAGACTTAGCCAGTCATCTCAAAGAGAAAAAAAATTCCTTCCTGACCCCAGATACTGGCGATCGGATCACTCCCCGATCATTACTGTCTCTCTAATTATCCATGATAACCTTGAATTCCCCTTTTAATTAGAGAATAATCCACTCCCCTTTAAAAGTTATCTATCAAATCCGCTGTCACCACCTCCTCTGGTAGAGAATTCCACAGATTACTGAAGATCACTGTGAAGAACCCTTTTCTTTCTTTAATGTGGAATCTTTTTACTTCTAACCTCAAGGGATGTCCTCTTGTCAGTTGAAAACCTCTTGGCACAAAAAGCTCCCTTGACAAATCTTTAAACGTCCTTTTTATGAAGTGGTGCCCAACATTGTACTCCATATTCCAAATGGGGGCGTACTAGAGATTTGTATAGTGGCAGAATTATATTTGCTTCCTTTGCTTCTATACCCTTCTTAATAAATGCTAATATTTTATTTGCCTTTGCAGCTGCTGCTTGGCTTTGAGCACTGTTACCTAGATGGTTGTCCACAAGCACTCCCAAATCCCTTTCCATATCTGATACACCTAGATTTGCTCCATTAAGATTATAAATTGCATGGCTATTTTTCCTTCCCAGATGCATAACTTTACATTTATTCATATTAAATCTCATCTGCCATTTAGATGCCTATTCCTCAATGTTATGTAAATCCCTTTGGAGGTAAAGCACAACATTATCTGATCTAATTAGCCTTCACAACTTCGTGTCATCAGCGAAAATGGAGACACCACACTCCAATCCTACCTCTAAGTCATTAATAAATATGTTAAAAAGGAGAGGACCTAATACTGAACCCTGAGGAACCTCATATAGTTATTTACAATCTTATTAACATACTAAGCAATTATTTATGTTTCTTCTATATATATATACAGTAGTTATATTTATTATGTATACTAGTTCAGAGCTCAGGTTTGTATAGCATAGTATCCTGTCTTTCTCCAACCAACCAAATTCATGTGCTAATTTCATTAGCAATCCCAAATTTATAAGTAAGGTAATTTCTTGAAGAAACATGCAAATAAAAACTCATCACCCAAAAGCTGCCCCACTTAGACTGTATTTGTAAGCCATTAATCATTTAGTCCATCACACCCATCAAGAATTGTTGTATTTGTCTAAAACCCTTGTTCTATAATCATGGGACTCATCCAACTAAAATAATTACAACATTTAACAGTAATGAATTCAAGATATGCTAAAAAACAGCATTTTTTTACTATGTCTAATGAACTTACTATTGAAGAAAAATGCCTATGGGAGATTTGTCTTGAATGTCAAGACATAATGTGTCCTGTAAGTAATAAAAGTATAAAGTGTGAAAATGCATGCTATAACTCAGGTCTGTTGTGTACTGTTCACTCATTAAAAACTGTGTTTGATCAATACATACATTATGTACATACTATCATTTTTATTTGCATTTTCATTTATCTATGTAGTGTTCAGAATAAATGGCTTCTGTGAAAATGTGCATTTTGCTTATTTATTTTCCTACAATATATTGACTTTTTAAAGAAAGTTATGCTCTTGTTTGATTTACTCTGCTTCTGTAACATTTTTCAGTGGAATTAATTAAACCCCTTAGAGAGACAGATATTGATTAGTAAGATCACAATTTTGACACGTGTTACAATTCCTCATAAGGTTAGCTCATACTCATGTGCACTCTATCAGGAGCAGGTACTCAAGGGTTTAAGCTTTAAACATAAATGTCACAAACAAACAAAATCAAATCAATAATGAGGAAAAAAACAGCTAAGACTAGTAGTTTGGAAGGAAAAGCATAATTAGTTGAAATTTATTTGGGAGCATACAATAAACGTTATGCTCAAATTATATACTGTAATAATTGTGCATAGTTTTTTATCACTCAAGCCACAGTTACTTAGAATATCTTTGGCGTTTATTCATCAATGGTACTTATATACTGGCACTATTTTCTCAGTTTCTTCAAATAAATACCTAAATGCAATTGAAGAGTTTTGTTACTTAACAAAAGGCACTTGTTTCAGTTTTCCCATAGTTATGCCACAGTTACATCATACTGTAGTCTATAGTTAACGAAACTGTTTAAAGTGTCTCTAAAACATACTTTGTAGAAGCTGGCAGTTTGGCAAGCTATTGGATTCAAGAGTTTTTTTGCTCTGTTTATGCATGAGTGGTGCTGGCCAATCATTTTCTTTCAGCTACTGGCACACTTCCACTGTGGACATTTACTCTTGATACAAAGAAATAGGATTGAATGGCTGCAGTTTGAGGTCAGACTGCCTGCATACTTTATTTTTCATCAAGCCATTAAAGGTTTCATATTTATACTACTTTTGTATATCTTTGAATACTTTTGTACTATAGCACATAACTAAGCTTATGGTTTTTTCTCCTAAGCACCACTTGCATGTCCTCTGAAAGAACCATACAAATGCCATTTGTTATTTGTTTTGCAGAGAATTAACACTTGATGATTGACGAAAACTTAATCCAACCGTGTTAGGTTAGGTGGTTTTGTAACACTTTAGCTGTTCTTGAAGAATATTACACTTTTTGAAGTTACATGTGATCAAAATGCACTACTTGACATCTCAATGCAACAATTCTAGGGGCCCTATTAAATTCGCCAAATTGTAGTTCCTGAAGCCTGTAAAGGAGCCCGCAAAAGTTACGGCTATTAATTTGGCCTCTTTTAGCTACCTGCAAACGATCTGCGGGTTACAGGACAAAAAACAACAGCATTGCCAAAATCGTAACTCCGACCCAGCTAAGTCTCTGATCTTTCAAGACCGTAAATGTTACAATCGCAAATCGCTATTAAAGCTCTCTGTGATACATGTGTGAAATGATTGAACAGTATATGGTATAGTTAAGGGATCTTAACATATTATACTAACATAGGGCCTCATTAAATTCCAGCCTCGTAAATAAGAGGCTTCTACTTAAGCCCTACGTACTGCAAAGTTTCTCTAACTTACAATGCTATTAAATTAGCCCTGCTGCGAGCAACGTATGAGCTACGCAGCAGGCCCGTACGTATCTACACTGCGTAAATGTACATGAGGAGTGACAGCCTGCGAGATGATATCGCAGGCTCCCACTCCTCATCAAGTGCTGCGGGGGTCCTAAAAGGGACCTCCGCGGCAGTCCCCCACATAAGCCCTGCCGTGGGGGGTACTCCAAACCCCCCCCTAGGCACCTAAAATGAACCCCCCCTCAATGCGGGGGTCCCTGTCGGGACCCCCGAAGTGTCCTCACATGAACACCTTGCTGCAGGGGTCCATAGGAACCCCCGCAGCCCCCACACATTAACCCCTTGCAGCGGGGGTCCCCGATCGGCACCGATCAGGCCCCCGCTGCATTTAAAACTTTTAAATTCCCCGCCGCGGCTCCTTAAAGGGACCGCGGCACACTATTACCCAATCCCGGCCGCGGCACTTAAAATTAACCCCCCTCTATGCTGGGGGTCCCCATCGGGACCCCCGAAGTTTCCCCACATAAACCCATTGCAGGGGGGGTCCCCGATCTGCATAGATCAGGCCCTCCGCTGCATTTAAAACTTTTAAATTCCCCGCCGCGGCTCCTTAAAGGGACCGCGGCACACTATTACCCAATCCCGGCCGCGGCACTTAAAATTAACCCCCCTCTATGCTGGGGGTCCCCATCGGGACCCCCGAAGTGTCCCCATATAAACCCCCTGCTGCGGGGGGCCCCGATCGGCACCGATCGTGACCCTGCTGCAATTCAATTTTAAATTTCCCGCCTCGCGGGTCCTCAAAGGACCGTAAAGGTCCTGAAAGGACTCGCACTAAAAATATTAACCCCAGGCAACTATAATTACCCCATTAACTCATGATGGTCAATCCAGACCACCATAAGGCTCTAATTAACCCATTAACTCATGGTGGTCAATCCAGACCACCATAAGGCTCTAATTAACCCATTAACTCATGGTGGTCAATCCAGACCACCATAAGGCCTAAATTAACCCATTAACTCATGGTGGTCAATACAGACCACCATAAGGCTCTAATTAACCCATTAACTCATGGTGGTCAATACAGACCACCATAAGGCTCTAATTAACCCATTAACTCATGGTGGTCAATACAGACCACCATAAGGCTCTAATTAACCCATTAACTCATGGTGGTCAATCCAGACCACCATAAGGCTCTAATTAACCCATTAACTCATGGTGGTCAATCCAGACCACCATAAGGCTCTAATTAACCCATTAACTCATGGTGGTCAATCCAGACCACCATAAGGCTCTAATTAACCCATTAACTCATGGTGGTCAATACAGACCACCATAAGGCTCTAATTAACCCATTAACTCATGGTGGTCAATACAGACCACCATAAGGCTCTAATTAACCCATTAACTCATGGTGGTCAATCCAGACCACCATAAGGCTCTAATTAACCCATTAACTCATGGTGGTCAATCCAGACCACCATAAGGCTCTAATTAACCCCATCAGTCCCATAAGGGTATATTATTACCATTATGGGCCTGTTACAACCCAACATTAACCACATAAGTGCCATGATGGTCCTCAAGGACCATCATGACACTAACTACAAACACTACACTATAACCCCCAATAAACCATTTAATCTAAACTAACCCCCCTCTACACTAATCTATTAACACTTACACTACCTACCTACACTACCTACCCCCTAATAAACCTTCCCACCACTCTAATTACAAAAAATAAAAAACCTACAGCACAGAAAACAAAAAACAATTACAACCCCACCCCCCACTACAGAAAACAAAAAAATACATTACAACCCCACCCCCCACTACAGAAAATAAAAAAATTACACACCTGAAAAGGAAAGACAGATAAACACAATACAATACATACATATAATACATTACATACATTACATACAATACATGACATTACATATAATATATTACATATAATATATTACATATAATACATTACATACATTACATACAATACATGACATTACATATAATATATTAAATATAATATATTACATATAATATATTACATATAATACATTACATACATTACATACAATACATGACATTACATATAATATATTAAATATAATATATTACATATAATATATTACATATAATACATTACATACATTACATACAATACATGACATTACATACATTACATATAATATATTAAATATAATATATTACATATAATATATTACATATAATACATTACATACATTACATACAATACATGACATTACATATAATATATTAAATATAATATATTACATATAATATATTACATATAATACATTACATACATTACATACAATACATGACATTACATATAATATATTAAATATAATATATTACATATAATATATTACATATAATACATTACATACATTACATACAATACATGACATTACATACATTACATATAATATATTAAATATAATATATTACATATAATATATTACATATAATACATTACATACATTACATACAATACATGACATTACATATAATATATTAAATATAATATATTACATATAATATATTACATATAATACATTACATACATTACATACAATACATGACATTACATACATTACATATAATATATTAAATATAATATATTACATATAATATATTACATATAATACATTACATACATTACATACAATACATGACATTACATACATTACATATAATATATTAAATATAATATATTACATATAATATATTACATATAATATATTACATATAGTCCTAATCAAATACCCCCTATCTATCTAACATACAATCTATTTAATTTAAAATAAATCCTAACTATATCAAATACATCCCCCTATCTATCTAATATACAAAAAATCCTAACTACATACACAGACCATTATTCTAAAGTAAAATAAAATAATTACAGTCCTAACTACATACACAGACCCTAATTCTAAGCTAAAATCAATAAATTAAGACCACTTACCTTTAAGATGTTGCTTCAGATCACTAACCTATGGGTCAAACAAAAAATAAAAATTAGTACAAAACATTAACATCAAATAAATAAACATTCTATACATTCTAAATATTCAACTCACCTTTACAGCATGTCCAGTCACTGTTTAGCTCTTCCGGCGCGGCCCTGTTAAAAAAAAAAACACAATACATGAATACATTAATACAATATATAAACAATAAATAAAATACACAAATAAACATCTAAATATACATTGAACTTACCTCCCCGCGATGTCCCCGGCCTTCTCTCCTTCAGCCCCGGCTGGGCCGCGGAACCATCCGCGCTCTAAAAAAAAAAAAAAAAAAAAACTAACGGAGGTCTGCACTGGCAGACCTCCCCGACGCTACTGAACCTCCCGGAGTCGTTTCCGGGAGGAAATTGGCATTGTCGGCTTGTGATTGGCTGAAAAGGCTGTCAGCCAATCAAAAGTCGTCAATGTAGGAGCCAATCAGGATGCGCAGATGTCTTCTACCAATCACTCCGTGGGGGTGTATCCCATAGTGATTGGCTGAAGGCATCTGAGCGTTGTGATTGGTTCCCAGAAAGATAGACAAGTGTTTAAGCCAATCAGGGTGGGATATTGGGGTGTATCCCATCCTGATTGGCTTACACATTGACGACTTTTGATTGGCTGAAATTGATAGACAGCTTTTTCAGCCAATCACAAGCCGCCAATGCCAATTTCCTCCCGGAAACGACTCCGGGAGGTTCAGTAGCGTCGGGGAGGTCTGCCAGTGCAGACCTCCGTTAGTTTTTTTTCTTTTTTTTTTTTAGAGCGCGAATGGTTCCGCGGCCCAGCCGGGGCTGAAGGAGAGAAGGCCGGGGACATCGCGGGTAGGTAAGTGAAATGTATATTTAGATGTTTATTTGTGTATTTTATTTATTGTTTATATATTGTATTCATGTATTCATGTATTGTGTTTTTTTTTTAACAGGGCCGCGCCGGAAGAGCTAAACAGTGACTGGACATGCTGTAAAGGTGAGTTGAATATTTAGAATGTATAGAATGTTTATTTATTTGATGTTAATGTTTTGTACTAATTTTTATTTTTTGTTTGACCCATAGGTTAGTGATCTGAAGCAACATCTTAAAGGTAAGTGGTCTTAATTTATTGATTTTAGCTTAGAATTAGGGTCTGTGTATGTAGTTAGGACTGTAATTATTTTATTTTACTTTAGAATAATGGTCTGTGTATGTAGTTAGGAATTTTTGTATATTAGATAGATAGGGGGATGTATTTGATATAGTTAGGATTTATTTTAAATTAAATAGATTGTATGTTAGATAGATAGGGGGTATTTGATTAGGACTATATGTAATATATTATATGTAATATATTATATGTAATATATTATATTTAATATATTATATGTAATGTATGTAATGTCATGTATTGTATGTAATGTATGTAATGTATTATATGTAATATATTATATGTAATATATTATATTTAATATATTATATGTAATGTATGTAATGTCATGTATTGTATGTAATGTATGTAATGTATTATATGTATGTATTGTATTGTGTTTATCTGTCTTTCCTTTTCAGGTGTGTAATTTTTTTATTTTCTGTAGTGGGGGGTGGGGTTGTAATGTATTTTTTTGTTTTCTGTAGTGGGGGGTGGGGTTGTAATTGTTTTTTGTTTTCTGTACTGTAGGTTTTTTTGTTTTTTGTACTGTAGGTTTTTTGTTTTCTGTGCTGTAGGTTTTTTATTTTTTGTAATTAGAGTGGTGGGAAGGTTTATTAGGGGGTAGGTAGTGTAGGTAGGTAGTGTAAGTGTTAATAGATTAGTGTAGAGGGGGGTTAGTTTAGATTAAATGGTTTATTGGGGGTTATAGTGTAGTGTTTGTAGTTAGTGTCATAATGGTCCTTGAGGACCATCATGGCACTTATGTGGTTAATGTTGGGTTGTAACAGGCCCATAATGGTAATAATATACCCTTATGGGACTGATGGGGTTAATTAGAGCCTTATGGTGGTCTGGATTGACCACCATGAGTTAATGGGTTAAATAGAGCCTTATGGTGGTCTGGATTGACCACCATGAGTTAATGGGTTAAATAGAGCCTTATGGTGGTCTGGATTGACCACCATGAGTTAATGGGTTAAATAGAGCCTTATGGTGGTCTGTATAGACCACCATGAGTTAATGGGTTAATTAGAGCCTTATGGTGGTCTGGATTGACCATCATGAGTTAATGGGTTAATTTAGGCCTTATGGTGGTCTGTATAGACCACCATGAGTTAATGGGTTAAATAGAGCCTTATGGTGGTCTGGATTGACCACCATGAGTTAATGGGTTAATTAGAGCCTTATGGTGGTCTGGATTGACCATCATGAGTTAATGGGTTAATTTAGGCCTTATGGTGGTCTGTATAGACCACCATGAGTTAATGGGTTAAATAGAGCCTTATGGTGGTCTGGATTGACCACCATGAGTTAATGGGTTAATTAGAGCCTTATGGTGGTCTGGATTGACCACCATGAGTTAATGGGGTAATTATAGTTGCCTGGGGTTAATATTTTTAGTGCGAGTCCTTTCAGGACCTTTACGGTCCTTTGAGGACCCGCGAGGCGGGAAATTTAAAATTGAATTGCAGCAGGGTCACGATCGGTGCCGATCGGGGCCCCCCGCTGCAGGGGGTTTATGTGGGGACACTTCGGGGTCCCGATGGGGACCCCCAGCATAGAGGGGGGTTAATTTTAAGTGCCGCGGCCGGGATTGGGTAATAGTGTGCCGCGGTCCCTTTAAGGAGCCGCGGCGGGGAATTTAAAAGTTTTAAATGCAGCGGGGGGCCTGATCTATGCAGATCGGGGCCCCCCCCTGCAATGGGTTTATGTGGGGACACTTCGGGGGTCCCGATGGGGACCCCCAGCATAGAGGGGGGTTAATTTTAAGTGCCGCGGCCGGGATTGGGTAATAGTGTGCCGCGGTCCCTTTAAGGAGCCGCGGCGGGGAATTTAAAAGTTTTAAATGCAGCGGGGGGCCTGATCTATGCAGATCGGGGCCCCCCCCTGCAATGGGTTTATGTGGGGACACTTCGGGGGTCCCGATGGGGACCCCCAGCATAGAGGGGGGTTAATTTTAAGTGCCGCGGCCGGGATTGGGTAATAGTGTGCCGCGGTCCCTTTAAGGAGCCGCGGCGGGGAATTTAAAAGTTTTAAATGCAGCGGGGGGCCTGATCTATGCAGATCGGGGCCCCCCCCTGCAATGGGTTTATGTGGGGACACTTCGGGGGTCCCGATGGGGACCCCCAGCATAGAGGGGGGTTAATTTTAAGTGCCGCGGCCGGGATTGGGTAATAGTGTGCCGCGGTCCCTTTAAGGAGCCGCGGCGGGGAATTTAAAAGTTTTAAATGCAGCGGGGGGCCTGATCTATGCAGATCGGGGCCCCCCCCTGCAATGGGTTTATGTGGGGACACTTCGGGGGTCCCGATGGGGACCCCCAGCATAGAGGGGGGTTAATTTTAAGTGCCGCGGCCGGGATTGGGTAATAGTGTGCCGCGGTCCCTTTAAGGAGCCGCGGCGGGGAATTTAAAAGTTTTAAATGCAGCGGGGGCCTGATCTATGCAGATCGGGGACCCCCGCTGCAAGGGGTTAATGTGGGGGTGCTGCAGGGGTCCCGATAGAGACCCCTGCAGCATGGGGATGTGTATAGGGTGCAGGGGGGAGCCTCACACTGCTGTCTCGGGCTGTTCCGAGGCAGCACGTAGAGGCTTTCGGATCCCTTGCGTGGACTTTTTGTCCACGTAGGGATTCTTACGATATGCGAGACTCGTGCATAGATTTAAGGCTACGTAGCTCTCTCGGAGCCTATTCTCGGCCATTTTCTCGCAGTCATATCGTAAAGCAGGCTGCGAGAGATTCGGTTCTCGCAAACAGCAGGAAAACTGCCTTTTGCGAGCACCGAGAGAACTACGAGGGAGAATTTAATAGGGCCCATAATTAGTAATGGTTGGAGGCTGCATATGACCTGGACACTGAGTCAGAGTTGTTTTGCTCAAAGAACCTTGAGATATGCTGTGAATCAGTTCTTGGCAGATTAACAATTGGTGGGAGCGCAGTATCACGCGCCGCCGCCTCTCTTATAAACAACTACTGCGCAGATGCGATGCATGACTAGAAGTGCATAATGGTAAGCGCGTACACATAGATTAGCATGCAGGGTTTACGAGGCGCTGATAGGGTAATAAAGGACCCTCACGAGCCATGGTAACTAGTACGCATGCAGGGTTTACGAGGCGCTGATAGGGTAATAAAGGACCCTCACGTCACATGGTAACTAGTACGCAATCCCAAGGCATGAACAGGAGAGGGCACATAGCTTTTGCGCAAGCACATAGACTTTAGAATACTATTAAAGGAGGGGAATTCCAGGGGAATTCTGGGGATTCAGCGCGCCACTTCAGTGACTGACTGATTGACTTCAAGTTCTTTCCCGGTTCCCCTTGTCATCAAAGGAATCCCCCGATCCTTGGGTGAAGCTACAATAACCGGTGATGTATTGATGCTTACTCATTGACTAATTCATATTAGATGTATATTAATATGCATGTATTGTACTAAGATGATTAATGCTTATTGATTATTATATCTGAATACATGGTTGAACCGTTATCCGTCTAGTATATTTACCCCTTTTGTAGGAGGGTGTGCGGGAGGTATGCTAGGCCCCTTTTACGGACCTTAATTTTAGACAGCATAACATTCTAAAAACCTGCAATTGTTTTCACACCTGTAAATGGCAAATGTAACCAAAAATCCTACGGCACTAGAGAGGACTCGGAAGGGGTTAAACTCCTGTCTATATCACTGTAAAAGCAAATATAAACACACTACTGTATTTTAAATTACAGGGAAAGCGGTGAAAGATTAACAGCACAACATTCTCAAGCTCACAAATCTGCAATTAAAAATATTTTTTGTTCATGTTTAATTTCCATGTTATATCGATCCTGGCAATCAATGTGTTAATACTTTTACTATTGGCTCTGTCTAAACCCATAACTATGGGTTTGAATAATTTATCATGTTCACGCCCGGAAATGCTACATGCCGCTGCATTGTTTTTGCGGCCTTTTCTAATTTAATTGCTCTATAACCCCTGTAAATTTTATAGGGTCCTGGGTTTTGTGAAGGAAATGTGGGTAAGATGCATGATGACAACAACTACACCTCTTTACTAACAGTAGACAGCAGATCTCAATATATTCCCACCTAGTGTATTCCTGTTTGATAAAGAGCTTTTTATTCAAAAGTCTTGTTACCATCTCAAATTCACCTAACTTCATACCAAATCATATTTTATATATATTTAAACTATATTATTGGTGTGTGTTCATTTATTTGTTTTCAGAGAAGTCCACAGCTAAATTCACTAAGCGAACCTTGTGAAACCCCTCATCAGTTTATTCTGATAAGGTGATTATTCCTAGGTTAATTCTGAATTTCAGATGCATACTGCACCATTACTATAAGTAACATGTTAATATAGACTATTATTTGCATATGGGCTGCTTGTTAAAATTAGACCCTTAAGTTACTTTATGCAGTTAATATTGGATTAATTCATATATTGTTTTTTAATCTATAAATAACAAAAACAAGACACCAACAGCCTTATTAAATTGCAATTCGACAAATTTAAAAGGGCTCTATTTAAGCACATAGCATATTTTTTTTACAGACATTTTTAGTTGGTGAATACCTTGCTTTTGGATAAAAGTTTACTAACTAAAAACGTCTGTAAAAAAATATGCTATGTGCTTAAATAGAACCCTTTTAAATGTGCTGAATCGCATTTTAATAAGGCTGCAAATATGGAATTAATCATCTATTTTTATTGTATAATGGGGATTGAAAAAAGCAAGGTGCTTTATTGGTCATTATTATATCAGCTATAATAGTTGTCGTAATTGCGAGTTGTCTTCATGCAATTTTAAAAGTTAGGGGCTTGCGCATGTGCAATCAGCACCGAAGGCACAAAAGTTATGGGTTTGACAGGCGCTGCAATGAGCAGCGAAGGCGATCATTGCGGACCTTGCAATGAGCAGCGAAGGCGCTCATCGTGAGGACAGTACATGACTGGCTTGACTAGGCTGCAATGAGTGGTGAAGGCTCGCAAAGGCGCTCATTGCGAGCCTCGTACGTGACGGGCTGCAATGAGCGCCAAGTTAGAGGGGAGAGAACCGCGCATTGTGTGGCAAACAGCATTGCCAGGCTTCAAATTTTATTGCTATCATTTTTTAGGGGCAAGTCGCTAGTTGAGTAATAATAATTAATAATAAATCCTGGATTTGGAGGGTAGAGGCAAGGTGTTGCAAACTCCCAAATGATATAACCTTGTCACTGTCTTGTACATTAATGCTAATCCATAATACAAACAACTTGTACTCACAGCAAACATATCTACAAACAAACAACAAAATTGTTCAATAATAATTGTACGCTTAAAAAATTCTGTTAGCTGATCAGAGTAGATGAGGTAGAAGAAATCTTTTATCCATTAACATTTCAGATAATGGTGACCTCCAAGCTCACAAACAAATGTTGAACACGGAATACTATTTTTTTTATCTTTAGTTGAAAAATTTAAATTATTTGCATATCATTTATTATATATGGCATGTGTATTTATATGGTTAAAACTCAGTGCATATTTATCCGAATTATAAATATAAATGTTTATATTCAAATGAACATAGGGTATCCAATTCTATAAATAAAAGGTACAACACAGTCTGTATTTGTTAGAACAGTTAAAAGCGTAGCAAGTTTGCACAGTAATATATTCATATGAACAACATCAATCATTGCATAAAAAGTAGGTGATATTATAAAATAATTCCTCTGGTATTTCTTAGTTCAGAGAATCTTTCATAAACATTTTAGTAACATTATTTCTGTTACCTATCCTGGGAAAAGCATTCTTTTTATTTCCTGAGTGTGATATAGCAGATATGTTTTTGGTTGATTAACATACCTCAGGCGCTCATAAAAAGATGATGAAACCCAAGGCATAGTCTAAATATGTCAGGATGCAATGAATTAAGGCTAAAGTTCTTGCAGATTATTTATATTAGCTTCACTACTTCTGAAGACAAAGCAATATGTCTATACAAGTTATTTCATTATACTAACAGTTTTATACTGAAGACAGAGCTTGGGAACTGAAGTAGCATGTTCTTACGTAATTATGATTACCTTTTTATAAGATAGTTTACTAAAACTGATAAAAAAAAAGAGAAAAAGCATGAATGATTATAAAGTGAATTAGATTTTTAGCACCTAATTTCTGAATAAAAAAAACAAACAAAACAATTCTAGGCTTGAAATCAATCACACAGAGCAGTGGTTCCCAAACTTCTCCTCAGGATCCACCAGACAGGCCATGATTTAGGTGAAAGACTGTGTGAACAAAGGTGAGGCAACTAGAATTCAACAAGGGGTGGGAGCTCAAATTGCTTCACCTTTGTATTCACACAGTATTTCACTTAAATCATGGCCTGTCTGGTGGCTCATGAGTATGTTATGTCCTGAGAGGTCTCCATAATAACATTAAGGTCTACCCTCTAAAGTAAATATAGCATATTATAATATATATTTTTGTGGGCACATTTGCATGTCCCAGCTCAGCTTCCCAGAATGCAGTGTAATAACTGTTTTTCTCGGAATTCTGAGCTGGAAGCAGGTTTTTTAACTTGTTTTAGACATTCAAATTGAACACAAATGTACTATTTATATACTGTACTACTGTACGGTGGAGGGCTTCTATCGCTCTTTTGCCCACCATATAATGATTGTTGTGGTAACCTACCTACTCATAATTTCCACAACACAGGCTAAGATCCCGCTCCATGGTGATGATAGCCAGTAAGCTTGAAACAGCTGTACATGGATAGGATACTCAGCCTGTGTTTAATCCAACCTTGACTTTGCATTAAAGCTGTGTAATACAGCATGCATAAGCTTAAAGGAAGCCATGTTTGATAATGGCTAGAATTGAAGAGCAAGGCATTTGTGGGCACATTTGCACGTCCCAGCTCAGCTTCCCAGAATGCAGTGTAATAACTGTTTTTCTCGGAACTCTGAGCTGGAAGCAGTTTTTTTAACTTGCTTTAAACATTCAAATGTGAACACAGATGTACTTTTTATTTACTGTACTACTGTATGGTGGAGGGCTTCTATCGCTCTTTTGCCCACGTCTCCCCAGGAGTGAGATGGTTAAGAAGATACTTAAAAAGCTTAGCTGTGGCTGCAATCAAGACCGGCTGCTGTCTCCAGGTAAGAGGGCTGTTTGACAGTGCTGGAGTGTTGTGGAAGTGTGCAGGGCCGCCGTCAAAGGCCGCACTGAAAACTAATGGACCAAAGCCAGAAGCTTTTAAGAGCGAGCATGCAGATAAGAGGAACAGAAAGTCTCTGAAGGTGATGACTGAAGGAGGGATCTGCTTTGGAAAGAGAGGCCGGAGATACAGAGCCTAAGAGAGAGGTGAGAGGGAAAGACACCTCTGCTACCTATGTTTGGACTGTATGTTTGCACTTCTATGTAAGATAGTAAGGGAACTACAGTTTAGTTATGCAGGGCTTCAAGGAGAAGCTAGGATTTATTTTCTGTTTGGTTTATTTTCTGTTGTATGCGGACAAATAAACAGCACAAATCTGCTAAGCATTTAAAGGGCTCCTGTTTTCTCCATTTTGGTGCTGGATATTAGGGCACGGATCCTGAGAGTGACAGTGAATCTGTCACACTATATATATATATATATATATATATTTTGACTGTTTGCCCCCTAGAGGATGGTGCCAGGTAAAGAAGTGTAAAGAGTTCTTGACAGGAGTGAGGGGGTTAACTCCTGAAGAACTCCTAATTGGTGGAGGTGCAATTTCACTTTAAAGCCTGGAAAGCAGACATGGAAGGGGGTGGCTAATTAGGCTCTGGCCTAAGTTGTGTGCTGCTGCTGCTAGCAGCCAGAGCAAGCCACAAAGGAGGAGCTTGCTGACTGATCCTGTGTGGATCTACCTTTTGAACTCTGGAGAGCAAACCTGGAGGAGATCACCTTGTTTACTGGGGCTGCAAGTTTTGGAAAACAGAAAGGAGTGTGTGCTGTTTGCAGTAGCTTGACGAACAGAGCTGACAGAGCGACTACAGACTCAAGAGGTGAAACTACAAAGGCACCGAGTAAGGGAAGCGGATATTGAGGATTCCCAGGCAGAGTTGCCTAAGGTGTCTAAGCTATTGTGGAGCTGTCAGAGGCACCGAATTAAGGTACCAGACTTATTATACCCCAGGGAAGAGGCTGAGTGCTTGTCCTGTTAAATTGCATTGTTACTATTGCAATATCAAAGGGTCCCTGGGGTGAAGCATATGGGAGAGACGGGCGGGCCCTATGCTTCCTCCACTGTTACTTATTTAAAGATGTGGAAAATACTTCTGATCAAATAAGGGACTATATGGATCCCGGCCACAAGGTGGCACTATAAGAGACTGTTTGTATCCTGGCCACAAGGTGACACTATCCCTCATAGCAGAGACTGTATTGTATGATCCACCAGAACTTCTGCTGAAAGTAACTGGATTCATTTGTTTACTTTATGAATTCTAATCTCTCCGGAGCAGAGAAGCTGCCCGGAGGTAGTCAGGGTGTTCCTGCATGTTTAGTAAGAAACGTATATGTCGATTTTTATTTTCATTTTTCTACTTCTAATCCTTGTTTATGAGCCCTATATTAATAAACAAGTCTTCTGCATCATAAATCTGTATTGCAAAACCTTTTTGTCATAAAGAATTCCTGTGGTAAACAGCCATCCTTGTCACAATATATATATATATATATATATATATATATATATATATATATATATATATATATACAGTATAAATATATATATATATATATATATATATATATATGTATATATAAATATCAGAGTAATGCAGTATATAGTGATATCTTTTTTGTTGGACAAACACATTCATAGTTTTCATGACTAGCTTTCACGATCGCACCTCTCTTTTTCAAGTCCGAAGCATTTCTGATATATTCCCATGGAAACACAAATAACAGTCTAAAACAAATGTTCTGTTTAGTGGGTTGTGCACAGGTCTGTATTGGTGTAGGTCAAAAGTAAATAAACAGGGTTGTAAATATTTGGACATCTTGAGAGTTTGAGGTACCATAAAACTGTAAGGAGACACAGGGATAGTTGAGAAATAAACCAGACAAATAAACAGAGAAAGCAAACATCAACAAAAAAAACTAAAACACAAAACATATCCGTAATGTAAAATTAAAAGAATTCTAGATAATGCGACAGGAATTCCATGCCAACATTAAGACCGGTGTTTTTTGTATTAAATTGTGTTATCATTTTCATTTCAAAGACCTTTCTTTTATGTGTGTTTTTAAAATGACCTCTGAGTATTTTTATTTCCAGGTTTTGTATGGAGTGGTTATTTTGTGAAAAGTGGTGTCCAACTGGAGTACAGTAACTGTCCTTATTGTGCTTTTTGATGGAGCTTCTGTGTAGATTCATCCGTAAATTTCATTTCTGGCTGGTTTCCCCAATGTAGCAATCCATTTTCACACATAGCACATTGTATATATATATATATATATATATATATATATATATATATATATATATATAAATCTTTAAGGGGCAAATACTCTGTTTTGATATGCATAATGTTAAATATACAAACTACACATTAATATGATGAAAGTATGCAAAAAAAAAGCTTCTCGATAAATGGAATGGTAAAGCCCTTCAATAACGCACATACATAGCAAAAAAGTTGTTAAGAGAAAGCAAGTTTAATACAATTTATTAACGTAAACAGCTGATTTTTGCTAACCTCTCATAGGACCCCTTTGGTCATATATTTAAAATATATTATTTTCTAGAACTACACTACACATGCAGAATAAATGTAGAAAAGTAAAATGTTGAAAATAAAATAATACAACCTCTAATATATTACCTTTTATATTCAATTATGTTATTGTGGGATCTACTTCCTGGGTTGGGAAGAGATTTAACATCACAGGAAGTTTACCCCTACACAATGCAAATGTGGCTGCTACAACTGCCAGTGCATTTATTAGGTCTAATTGAATGTTTATAAGTTTACAAGAACACATGCTCCTGAGAAATAAAAGACAGAGTCAGCTAATAAAAGAAAATTAATCATTAATAATTTATTGAAGTGAACTGTTTGGTTGGAAAAATGCCATAGGTATTTTTATTTTGCAGAACCACTTAAAAACTGCTGAAGGCCTTGGTGGACCACTTGAGTATTGTTTAACATCTTGGAAGACAATGTTTTAGTAGTCCTACTGGTAATTTTAGGAATCATATTGATATATTATATTCAAGCATTCTAGTATATGTTATTTTTCTTCAAAATATATGTTTCTGTTAGCACAAAGTCTCAAAGCAGCTAATTTCTGATGATAATAAAACATTGTGTAACCTGGATGAAACAAACAAGAGCCACTGCATTTACAAGTAAACTATGTTTGTTTTTTGGAATTGGCTACTAAAACAATATACAGTTTAAAATAAATAGTAGTTAATATCTCTTTGTACTTTTGAATGTGTGAGTTTTCCCTCAAGCAAAGCTTCTTACCTCCATCTCTCTGTGCTTATCTAGGGCGGGCTAATACATGCTCTGTCTGACCAGTCAGATTCTGGTCAGATCAGTAAAAGTGGGCAGCACTATGATGCCTCATGCACTGTCACTGAGCAGTCCTATGGGGAAGCTGCAAGCATGTTACAATACAGCTGTTACCTCTGTGTGGACAGTGGGGGGCAGAGATAATGATGACACAGGTAAGGCCAGTGACATCAAAGACCGGCCAGCTACTGTGGGAAGTTCCATAATTATCCAGTACCTAGGCAGAGTAGGCTATGCTCTTGGCTGTTTGAGGAAAAAATAGTCAATTTAAAAATTAATAAAAAATATTAACTTTTATTTACTTTAAGCTAGATGCTATTTTTATAGAGTGTCCAACTAACACATCTATGAATTTTACTTTTAAATGCACTACAGTGGTCCTTTGGTGGCATTCAGACCTTCAGATATTCTGCAAATTATGAGTAATAAAGAAGTGAATATCTTTTATTTTTAAATATGGATGTTATTTGCTAGTGTAATTTTCAAGAGGTTAGATAAGCATTGTGTTAATGCACATTTCTAAAGGATATGTGCCACGCTGGGTTACATGTTTTGTGTTATATAAGTGGGGATTTTCATAAAAGCATTAATATATCTGAAAGTGATGTTCTGTCTGATGATATATTTAGAATTATGCCAAGTAAATTCAGTGGAACTATTGTTCAAAAAGATACAGCTTCCTTTATCAATGGTATTTGAGATGAGTACCCTTACAGCAGATGCTTAATTAGACTGAACATCTTTCATACAGATATTTTTTTTCATTTTTAGAACCGCAAACAGATTCCCTATTGTGTAAATGGATAAAACGAATACATAAGACATATGAGAAATAAAGGACTAGTGAAATTATTTTTTTACAATATGATTTTTTGAAAAAGTAGAATTGGGAGCTTAAACTGCAAAAAAGAACAAATAGCCTTCTAACATAATGACCAAACATTATTTATGTACTGGCGACTTGCCCGTCAAAAAATGAAGGCAATAAAATTATAAGGCAGGTAATGCTGTTTGCCACAGAGAGTAAGTGTTTTGGTTGTCTGAGATCCTTGTGCGCTCATTGTGAGGCTGGTGCTGAGCGCCCTTGGCGCTCATTGCCTGGTTCACAATGAGCGCCTTTGGAGTTCATTGCGAGCCTCTGGGTTGGTGTATTTGTTGTTATGATAGGCGCTTTTGCTAATTTTTTTATGCTAATCAATTAATTAAATCATAAATTAATATACTTTACCTCTTTGTAATTAATATATGCAGCAAGGAATGTGCTGAAGAGCTAACAATCTGTTTTGATTTTCCTGCAGCATATAATGTAGATTTGCAGTGTTGTTGAGCTGAGGTGTAAGTGTCAGCAATGTGTGCACTGTGTAGTGTAAATAGGCTGCGTGCGCGAGGGTACTTCCGCACTCTGTAAGTTAGTGTTGTAAAATGGCGGCGAATGTGTATGTGGTAGATGGGTTTGTATGATGTAGCGTCCTTGCTAATGGTGTATGTTGTAGGTTGTACGGGTTTTTGTAAAAGCCGTATTTGCTTTGTGGTATTTAGCGGCTTTAGGGGTCGTGTTGGCTTGTTTACAGGTTTTTTTGGAGGCCATTTGTTCTCTCGCTTAGGGGATTTTCGTTGTCTAAACTTGCTAAGTTTGACTGAAATAGAGGTTTAAGCTGTGTTGCAGAAGTCATGGGTGTCCCCCCTTGCTGTGGGTAAGGTTTTAATTTAATTTTTGTGTTTTTTAGTGTTTGCTGCTGTGCGCGGGTTGCCTGTGAAAGTCGTATTTTTGCAAGTCCGTAATGGATTTTTTCTAAGTCCCGCGGGTTGTAATTGTTTTTGTGTAAGTCCGCAATTTTGTATTTTCTTAGTCCCGCGGCTCGTATTTTTTTGTGTAAGTCCGTAGTTAGTCATTGCGTGTGTGTTTTTGTTAGTCCTGCTTGTGTGGTCATTGTGTTGGTAAGGGGTTGTGAGGCGCCGTAGAGCCTCCACCTCCGTAAATTACGCCCCTCCTGCAATAAGCCTGCGGCTCATTGCAGCCGACGTGGGAGCCTCTACCTTCCCAAATGCGCCCCCTCGCTTAGCGAGGGTCTGCATTTGCGGCCCAAAAGTCATAGGGGGTTGTAGGGATGAGCGCCTATGGCGCTCATCTCCACCAGCACAAGGAGCGCCTTTGGTGCTCCTTGCCACCACTGCGGCCCTCGGTTTACGAGGGCCGCAGTTGCGGCAGGCTCAATATGCAAGCCCGCAAGCGTTAGCAACAACCCGTATTGCTGCCAACTATATATGTGATACAAAATTAGTAAAATGTGTCTTTAAAGTCTTCCAGTTCAGGGGGTTTATCTAGTGGATTTGTCATTTTGATTTACATACCTGTATTGACATCAATATCTTGAAAATATGGTCTAAATATTTAATTCGAGAACTAACATTGGATAAGCCTTATTTAGACAGAAAATGTCCATTAATGTCCTTTTCTCTTTGATTCCTTTTCTCTTTCTTAAATTCTTCACTCTTCAGCTTTGTATTGGGTTATTTAAGATACTTAAGCATAAAATATATGAAATGCACACTCACAAAGTTAGTTAATACATTACAGACAAAAGGCATAATGGGTTGTATGTTGTGGGATCACTCCTCCCTGAAGTTGTAATTTGCCTTCAAGTTATAGGGAATCAACAGAACAATTACCACACTACTGAGCTAGTTACTAACCTGATATATCTAGATCTAAAGATAATGGTGGTCATCGATCAAACACCATATCTGCTATGTTACCTTTATGAAACTCCTTCGTGCAAATACTCATATGCCTATAGTTTTTATCTATAGTTTATAATAAATAAAGGGCCTCATTCAAATGTGATTTGGCCAATTGAATAGGGCTCTATATAAAGACATAGCTTTTTTTTTTTTACAGATGTTTTTAGTTAGTGTACTTCTGTCGAAAAGCAAGGTCTTCACTAACTAAAAACTTCTGTAAAAAAATATGCTATGTGCTTATATAGAGCCCTATTCAATTGGCCAAATCACATTTGAATGAGGCCCAAAGTTTACTATCTCTGTTCATCCTAAAGCTGGATATTTACTACAATATTTTTTTGTCTCATACTGTAGAACTTGGTAGATGGCATTTGAAGTATTGATTACATATTACATACAGCTGCAATTTCGGTGACTTAATAATAAAACATTCATTGAAATTGTCGGGGTTAATACGACATATTATTTTATATATAATATAGAATAATGAATATTGAGTTCAGAATCAATTTATAGACACATATTCCTTTTTATAAAATAACATTTATTGAAAATACCAAAATCAACTAGTCTAATGAAAAATGTAATATATCAAATCAAATGCAAATAAAACACAGTAATATATCAAAATCAAATGCAAATAAAACACAGTAAGATAACCAGCCAGATAATAAAAGAAAATTAATACATCATATTGTAATACTTATTATTTATGATATTTTCTATGCAGTCCTAAAATCTCAATATAAAAGTGTATTTCATTCACATGAACAATGAAACCTGGGATAGCAACCCATAGAACAAAATCAGATAAATCTATTAGTAGAATTCATTCTTAATAACATTTTAGCATGTACTAACAATGTCTAATGATATTATAATATATAGCTATACAGGAATGTATTGAATATAACACAATATAGTAAAGTATTTTATAATATAATTGATCAGTTAGCTAAGTAAGTTAATTTTTCTGTATTGGTCAAAAAGAAAAATGAGATATCTAATTTTGTATTAAAATTTATATCCGGATTTATAAATTTCAATGACAAAAGGAAATCTAAATAACTTTTTGATAAGAAATAAACCAAACAGAGAAATTATGGTAATGGTTTTCAATTATATCATAAAATAAAATATCTCAATTTATACATTACCAATTATGACAAAATTCCACTGGTTAATTCCAAAGTTGTTTTTACTTCTCCATAGATAAAAACTTTTATCTTCTTTTTCCTTATTTTTCTCTGCCTCTCTCCTCCTTAGATCCTGTCTCTATCCATAATTATACTTCTTACTTATTTGCCTATCAGAATCCCAAATCAGTTAAAGTGTTTAGTAACCAATAGAATCTTTTCATGATGTCATCACTTATTTAAATTTTATAAAGAATATATTTTCTTATAGGGACGTTTATTCCTTTAACCATAAGATGGCGCTCTCGGACCTTTGAGTTTTCATCCCTTTTAATTAGCTAATGACCCCTTTGACCCACAACCTATAAACAAAATGAAGTCATAAGAATGTTATCAAATAGATACCCCTAGACAGATTTATTATTCTGTTTACTAGACTTGGTGTCTATGAAACAAATTTTTCACATGTGAAAATTTAAGGAGTGACTTTATTACCTAGACTTAGGAGTTCAGACAGATAATTATCTCTTATAGAACAATGGATTATTCAAATCATGGATAGTTCACTGGTGGGCAGCTGTGAAAACATATCTTTACATAGATATATTCAAGTAATAGAATTGCATGCATATATATATATATAAATATACAGCATATAAAAATATTAATACATTGTATATAAAATAATGGTTAATAATTGGAATATCATATTATACTATAATATTCATATAAGATAGAACTTTATTCATACAGAAGTTCTGACAAAATTGTCATTAATATTTTATTAACTAGCGACGGGGCAATACAATTTAAAGCCATGGCAATGCAGTTTGCCACACAATGTAAAGCTTTTTCTACTCTGAGGACCTTCGGCGCTCATTGCGAGCCTCTCCTCTCATGTCCTTTTGCTTCTCTGAGCAAATTTGGAGCTCATCACAAAGACAGATATATATATGTCTATATTTTGTTAACTAATAATTAATTAATTAGTTACTTAATAAATTAAAATAGTTTACCTATTTCTAATTAATATATCCAGCAATCAATAGTCTGAAGAGCTAACAATCTGTTTTTATTTTCCTGCAGCATACAATGTGCATTTGTAGTGTTGCTGCCCTAAGGAGAAAGTGTAATGAATGTCCCAAGTGTGCATTATAAATAGGCTTTGTGCGCGAGTGCAAATCGTAGGTTTAGTTGTGTAAAGCTCCATTTTGGAATCGTAATGTTATTAGTTGCAAGTTAGTGTTGTAAAGTGGGTCACGAGGCTCGCAAACATTTTCTGTGATGTGTAATAGTGTAATTTGTATCTTGTATGTTCCTGTGTGAAAGTGCTACGTGGTTGGTAGTGTTTTTCGGGGCCTAGGGTCGTGTAGCCTCGTTTTCATTTTTTTTGGTGGCCATTTTTTTTCTTGCTTAGTCGATTTTCAAGTTCTGAAACTCGCCAAATCGAATTAAATTTGTGTTACACCTCACTCCCGGACGTCCTGGCTGTTCCCCCATGCTGTGTGTGATGTTTTTGTTGTATTTTTTATTTTTTTTTGTATTTTGTGTGTTTTTAGTGTTTTTTGCTTTGCGCAGTTCGGCTGTTAACTTCGTATTTTTCCTATCTATTTATTTTTCTAAGTCCCGCGTCTAGTAATATTTCCCTGGCTGTCGTTGAAGATTTATACTATTTCCCTCATTGAGTTGCCTGCTCTTCTGCAAACCAAGTCACCTTGCAGCTGCTGCAGACCAATTGCCAGTCCCTTAAAAAGTCATTATGTCTGTGTATTAAAATAAGAAGAGCATTTTGCTGATGTAAATGATATGGCATTCCTGGTGGAACATACCAGTAGGACTCCAACTGATTAGGGATAAGAGAGAGCATGCAGATTTAATACCCAGCAGGCAAAGAACCATTCAGTTGCACAAAAAAAGTAATAGTTCTAGATAAAATCTAGAAATACAATGAAAAAACAAAGTAAAAATCTTATTTTAGCTGACACATTTTAAAAATAATAATGGCCTATGGAGCAAATGCTCAAAGTAAAAGTGAAGCATAATAAAATCTTGTTTGATTCACATAGTCACATATGGTATAAACATTTGTATATATCCATATAAATGTAAACTGAGTCTCTATTAAATTAAATCTGTGGCATTAGTACTATCAGCTGTAAAACAAACATACTAAATAAATAATAAGCACGTTTAAGATATAATAAAATCATCTAAATGTTTCTTAAAGTATAGTCCATATCAATTGCAAACCCTATTTGCTCATCTTCATCACTATGAATGAGAATGGGATTATTGTCTGCAAATCACATATCTGCTAGGGATATCTCAATATGTAGCATTCACAGAGAAATTTGGTTAAAAGTGGTTAAAAATAACGGTTGATAAGGGATTTATAAATTAACTCTTAAAAAATCTTGTAACAGGGTTAAAGACCCATTCTCCTAGCCAGCTGCTCATAGGAGGAACTCCTTGAGTTATTGTTTTTTTTACAGTGTCACGTTTTATTTTACAGAGGTCTAGTTCCTGGTGCTAAACAAACGATTCATAGCAATAGGGCCTGTGGATATATTTTATTTTACTTCAGGTTTTTATATCTTGGACCTTTATCTCCTATACCTTCAAATTGGGTTTGTAGGCTATAGGTAGGACCCCTTACCTCTTGAACAAGGGGTGGGGTTGGGGCAGAGGAAGAATTGTTATTCACCCTTAGTCTACTGGTCCCAAACTTTAAGGGATAGGCTTCAATACCAAAGTATGCATTTTTTTGATAACTTATCCCAGTCCCCGCCACAATCATGTTTCTTAACACCCTCTCCCATTATATTTGAAATTAACATAATCTTTTAAGCTAAGGCTAGCTGCATTATGGAGAGCAGATAACAAGAGCTTAGCAACCTCATTAAATTGGGGCTATGTTGTAAAATGTAGCCCATATCTCAAAATTAGGACTATTAAATTAGTCCAGTAAACGTCCATGGAAACGACTTGCGGCTTAAGCCGCAGGACGGCCGAAAAATACATACAGGACGGGGTATGTTGGACTTTGCAAACCCTTTGTTCTCTCAAGTCCGTAACCGCTACTTGTTCAATTCAGCTATGAAATTGCAACAAAGTCACCGTGAGCTAGCCCGTTACACGCAAATGGAGCCCAAAGCCCAACGTGTGCTCAAGAGCAAGGGGGGTAAAGTACAATACGTAGCACTTGTAATGCAAATAAAAACACGCTACTGTACATTTATTAAAAGGGGAAGTGATGTCAGGTATTAGAATTAATAGCACAAAATTCTCAAGCCCGCAAATCGGACCACAAAAAAACTTTAATTCATGTTTACATTTTGTGTTATATGGATCCCTGCAATCAATGTGTTAATACATATACTGTAACTCACATGTGATAGAATATCATATTTACGGCTTTATTAATATTGCATTATTCTGGACTGTGGCTCCGATCACAAACTGTAATTGACGCCCATAGGACTTTGAAATCTACCCTCCCCTTTTTCCCTGACGTAACGCTGACTATGTCTTTTTCCATTGACTACGTATAAACCCATAACTACGGTCTACACTAATTGATTGTCTGCACCTCCGCAAATCCATCCTTCTATGAACAAGCTACGATATTAGACTCAAACCAGTAGTTCTCAGCCCCTTCCAATTTAATCGCACCCTTACAGCGGCCAAATTTCAAGCCTGCTCATGTTGGACTCACAGGGCTGGAATTTAATATGGCACTAGGTCAGAAAATTTGGGGATCATGGTCACTGCTTTTGTGTTACATACAGCATACCATTAATAACCCTATACTACTCACAAATTGAAATGGCTAGAGATAAGAAATAGGGGGTGAATTACTCATTTCTGTTTAATTTTTTTGTGATTTAACTTTAACAATGTTTGCTTTTTCTTTAGCACACAATTTCCTATTTTTATTTGGATACTTTTCCTGATTCATGTAGAGAAAAAGAACTGCAGAGGTGTTTTTAACGTTGAAATAGTGCATAGTATAAACTAGATAAACTTATTTTGCTATTATCTCAGTGCATGTTTATGCTAAACAAAATATATTCTGCTCAGAAGAATAAAAAATAATTTTCAACTTAATTAAAAAGCAGTAAATACTGAGAACACAAAGTGCCTTTTTTAAATGGTTACTGTCTTAATCTGAGACAGAGAAAACATAAGAGCACAGGTTGGTTGATTTTTAGGTTTCCAATTGGGTGATAATAATTAAGCAAATACATTTCTATTGCTGCAGTTTGCAACACAGTGACATTTGGCAGTGAACAACCTTTTCAAAGTTCAAGAGCTGCATTAAAGGAGGAATGATAAAGGGCATCATTAGGTGAAAACTGTTACTCACTATTTCAATTACTTAGCTACACCAGTGGTTGTGAGAAATAATAGACACAAATCATTGCTATTGACTAAGTATCTATTCAGCTGTCTAAAAAGCAATTTAGACCCAAATTCCAGTCATAAATTTTTGAATGTTAAAACAAGTGTATATTTGTACAAGCAGTTATGTATGTGCTACAGGAAAGCTTCTAAACAACTTTTGTCAAACAAATTAATAGACCTGGAGATTTCACCTTATTAGCTTGATCGTTGTCTAATTAACATTTGTGCAACCTTTTCAAGGGATGCAAGTATAAATAATGTATTTAATATTACCTCCCTTCTAGATTTGAAAAAAATGTTCCCTTCAAACAGTTTGTCATTTTTAATTAGTCCAAGGAGAATGCTGGCACTATATCAAAGCATTCCTATTTACAATCTATACTGTTGTGAGTTATGTGAATTGTTAAGTCGATGAAGGTTGTTATGGCACCAGGGGCCACAATGCTACCCTTCAATGCTTTTCAAGTGTCCCTTCATTGCCTCATAATAAACACTTTACTTTACAGGTCTTTATCAAAGACATATTTTGCAGCATTTACAGACGTTTGGTCTAAGCTTCTAATTCAAGGGATGTTTCTTCAATCTCCTTTCTTCCTTTTTCCTTCCTCCCTTCCATCTTGCCTAATTTATACAAATCTCTTTCGGGTAATGGTAAAAAGATTTTAGATAATTATTATTATTATTATTATCCTTTATTTATGATGCCCCAACATATTCCGTAGCGCTATATAGAGGTTATGTACAAGTCAAGAACAATTTCAAGCAGTGCAAAGGATGGAGGGCCCTGTTATTGAGCTTTCAATCAGACATACGCAGTGTTTTCTGTATAGCAACTATCGGGATTGAAAACTCGCAACCTTACATTCTAAAGGGTGTGAGTGGTGTACAGGAGTGATGACACCAAAACCCTATGCAAAAAAAACACTTTAAGATCACTTGGAAAACAGGGTACTGCCGTAACTGCAAAAAGCAGAAGAGGTATTTACGGGTTGCTGAGTCCCCAGAAGCATTTAAGGTGCTAGTATAGCATAAAAAGTAGTACATTATTGACACTTAACAATTTGATATCAACATATGTGTAATTAAAGAATATAATGTTAGTATTAAGCACATTTTATGATACAAAATCCAGAGTAACACACAACTCAGTACTCAAGGGGTTAATATTCAACAACATTGCCTAGGAACAAATGCTCTAATGTCTATAAATATATCATATTTTATCACAAAAAAAACACATCTTTATTTATTGAAGCTACAGTGCCTTGCAACTCCCTTGGCATTTTTCGTGTTTTGTTGCCTCACAACCTGGAATTAACATGGATTGTTTGAGGATTTGCATCATTTAATTTATAGAACATGCCCACAACTTTTATTTTATTTTTTTATTGTAAAGCAAACAACAAATAGGACAAAATAACAGAAAAAGTCAATGTGCATAACTATTCACCACCTAAAGTTAATACTTTGTAGAGCCACCTTTTGCGGCAATCACAGCTCCAAGTCGATTTGGATAAGTCTCTATGAGCTTGCCACATCTTACTACTGGGTAACTTTTTGCCCATTCCTCCTTGCAAAACTGCTCCAGCTCCTTAACGTTGGATGGTTTGCACTTGTAAACAGCAATCTTTAAGTCTGACGTCAGATTTTCTATTGGATTGAGGTCTGGGCTGTGACTAGGCCATTCCAACACATTTACATGTTTTCCCTTACACCACTCAAGTGTTGCTTTAGTGGTGTGTTTGGGGCCATTGTCCTGCTGGGAGGTGAACCTCCGTCCTAGCCTCAAATGACGCACGGAGTGGTACAGGTTTTGCTCAAGAATATCCCTGTATTTAGCATCAATCCATCTTCCCCTCAACTGCTGAACAATGGTGTTCTTTGGGTGATGTGATGTGTTGGGTTTGCGCCAGACATTGCGTTTTATTTGTTGGCCGAAAAGTTCAATTTTAGTCTCATCCGACCAGAGCACCTTCCTCCATACATTTTGGGAGTCTCCCACATGCCTTTTCGCAAACTCAAAATGTGCCGTTTTGTTTTTTTGCTGAAAGGAATGGCTTTCTTCTGGCCATTCTGCCATAAAGCCCAACTCTATGGAGCTTACGGCTTATTATCGTCCAATGTACAGATACTCCAGTCTCTGCTGTGGAACTCTGCAGCTCCTCCAGCGTTACCTTAGGTCTCTGTGCTGCCTCTCTGATTAATGTCCTCCTTGTTTTGTTGGGCGGCCGTCTCTTGGCAGGTTTGCTGTTGTGCCATGTTTTTTCCATTTGGTTATGATAGATTTGATGGTGCTCCTGGGGATCATCAAAGATTTGGATATTTGTTTTATAATCTAACCCTGACTTGTACTTCTCAACAACATTGTCCCTTACTTGTTTGGAGAGTTCATTGGTCTTCATGGCAGTGTTTGGTTAGTGGTGAATCTTGCTTAGTTGTTGCAGCCTCTGGGGCCTTTCAAAAATGGTGTTTATATGTAACTAGCGACTTGCCCGTCAAAAAATGACGGCAATGTGATGTATATGTTTGTGAAGTTGTTTAGTTATTAACATATATTTTTGACACTTGTAAGTATTTTAATATGAACGTGTATTTTTGTAAAATGTTGATGTAATGGTTTTTTAAAATGTAATTTGTATCTGAAGAATTGTTAACTTTAATATACATTGAATGAATAGGAAAGCAAAAAGTAAAAAGTCTTCTTGAAACGTTGTGAAATTTTAACATGAAGTTTAAAAGATATGTAAGCAATAACCTTCAAAGTATATATTTAGAAACTTTAACTTTATTTTGTATGTAAGTTTAGAAGTTGACAAAACATTTGTATAATTTTGAACATTATAAAGAGGAACATAGTGAATACATTTTGTAACCTAATTTTTTATTAAAAGTATTAACATTTGAATGTAAAAACAATTGACCTTTAAATTATTCAGTATTAACATGCAATTTCTATCACAATAATTGTTAACTTGAATATACATTGAATGTATAGGAAGGCATACAGTAAAACTCTGCTTAAAACGTACGTAATTAAAGTAATTCATTACTGAGCACATAACCTGGCGATAAACATTAATGTAGTTAGTAATGTTAAGATAACAGACAATATTTACATTGTGACTTAAAAGGTGCTTGACCTCTTAACATCCACTTTGTAATCTGTTGTAATGAAATAACTTTAAAATATATCTTTTAAACTTGTAACATTAGAAACATTAACATAGTGACTTAACATTTTAACATAATTTTTACTAAAAATGCAAGGCAAGTATTTTGTGAGGCGAATCATTCATAAACAGTACTTTCATTAATTATGACTGAATTAAACAACCAATTGTTATGTATTTTGGAATGCTTTTAAAAAATGTTGGCATCTTTAATTTGTATCCTGCAAAGTTATAGTACTTCATAGTAGACAATGTTTTTAGTAAAAATACGTCCATCTTCTAATAAATCACCTTGACTTTCATTGTTTTCAATGTAAACTTTAATAGCCTGTGGATTTTTGCACCGTGACAACGCAACATACAATTGACCATGTGCAAAAACTGGTTCTTCCAAGTAAATACCCACAGATTTGAAAGTTTGACCTTGTGATTTATTAATGGTCATGGCAAATGCCATAATAATGGGAAATTGTCTTCTTTGAAGTATAAAAGGGAGACTACTTTCACTTGGTGCTAAATCTATTCTTGGTATGAAAACTCTCTCTCCTTTATGGGTCCCAGTTAAAATTTCAGCATCTATAAAATGGTCCTTTAATTGTTGAACAATTAATCTTGTGCCATTGCATAGGCCTTTTTTTGGGTTCATATTTCGCAGTAACATGATAATTGCACCTTTCTTTAGCTGCAAAATATGTGGTGGCATTCCAGAAGGAGTTAAAGAGTTAATGAATTCAGTTGAAAAGTTTGCCTGACTTTCATTGTCATCAGCAAGTACAGAATCAGCACTGTGATAATTTCTTTGTGGTGCATTAATTTTTTTAAAGATTTTATTATTGAGTATTAATGCATCTTTATTTTTACACGTCAGTATGACTTGGTTGGCAAGCTCAGAATATTCTTCGTTATTTATGCTCCCTTGAAATATAGCCGATATAATATCTTGTTGACAAATCATATGAGGTGGTATCTCTACAGTGTCGTCAGGTAAATGTAGTATTTTTTCTGTTCTTCCTTCTCCAATTTTAATAAGCCAATCATTGAAATCAGTTTGGCCTTCTGATCTCATATTTTGTTGCAGTTGAAGATGGGTAAAATGTTTCCATACTGTACTTGACTTTATACATGTTTCAATAATGTCTGTTCGATTTCCATGTACAACGACAGGTAATGTTTGTCTAAAATCGCCACCCAACAAAATTACCTTTCCACCAAATGGAAAAATATTATCCATGACTTCACGAAGCAAACGGTCAATACATTGGAGGGCATAGCATGACATCATTGTGGCCTCATCTATTATAATTAATTTACATTTCTTCAATTTCTTTGCTTGTAAGGATGTCATGCGAATATCTGACACTGAATTTTCCAAAATAGGCACTGGCAGTTTGAATCCACTATGAACAGTTCTTCCACCTTCTAATAAAAGTGCAGCAATTCCAGTAGTGGCAAACGCCATTGCTATTTGTCCTTGTGCTCGTACTGAACTCATTAATAAATTGTACAAATATGTTTTCCCTGATCCGCCAGGTCCATCAAGATAGAAATAACGCTCTGTCACCATGTCATCATCTATAGCATTTTTAATGGCATGAAATGCTTGCAATTGTAGTGTATTTAAAGTTGCAAGTCTTTCTTGTGTTCTTTCTGCTTGTAGTTGAATGTCATAGTCTTCAAAGTTAATGTCATCTATTAGACCTGGATCAGGCAAATTAAAACTTGCACAACTTAATCCATGAGTTAAAAAGACTTCTTGAATTTCCATTAAGGCTTTTAAGTGTGCAATGGGTTCATTGTATCGTCGCATAAAGTCTTCAGCCATATTACTTTTAAAAGTCTCCCACAAAGCTAATGCATTTGGAGCATTTGAGAAGATACAAATAAAAGCAAATTGTTCTCTCATCTGTCGTGGCATTTGACATTGTGCTGCTTCTTCTAAACATCTTTCCCACTCTGTATCATCAGCGAGTAAGTTTCTATTTCTTGCAGCTAAATGGAAGGATTCATATACAATGTCATTAACAGTTCTTAATTGTTCAAAACTTTGTGCTCCTGGAACATTTAAAAGTAATATCCGTAAGCAAAATCGTTCAACATCTCTTGGACTGACTGTGTAAATTCGTGGAATTATTTTATTTCCTCTGGTTTTTCTTGCTCTCCATAATCCATTCACAAAAACATAGTGATATGGAATTTCAATATATAAGTATTGTGTTGCTTGAGCATCAGTGGAATTTAATGCAAACCATGCAGTTAGTGTAGTGTGACGATCTTCACTTTGGGCCAATGCATTCATTTCATTTCCAGAATGGAAATAGACTAAATGTCGTTGTGGCAAATGTACTGCTAACCTATATACTGCATGTGATCTATCATGCATTTCAAATTTTAAAAGCCGCCACATAGCTTCTGGCGCACTGACATAGCGAGCATCTACATGAGATGCAAGTTCATCATGTACTAACTCACTACTTTCAGGGTTGTCTGCACTTTTGACGACTACAGTAGCTGCATCGTAACCTTTGTAAATATATTTGTAGACATATTTAATGGATTTGATGGAAGTGCAGGCTTCTACGTTGATGTGGGCGTTGTACTTCATGAGTAAATGTGGATTGTAGGGTACTACATATCTATTGTCCACTTTTTTTCCACGAATAATGGCACTATCTCCTTCTCTTCTTTTATAAAGTGGATATCCATCACAATTTGCATATGTTTTGTCTCTATAATCTTTTGGAAAATCTTTTGAACATTGATTATTTTCCATACATGGTGATTGTGGATTAAGGTCTCCACAGGGTCCATGAATCATGCGATGAGTAACAATCTCATATAGTCTACCATATAGTTCTGGATCCGGTAGTTCAGCAACTATGACTGCATCCACTTTGTCCAAAGTATCTAATTTATCTTTCTCTTGAAGTATTATGAGAAGATGTGCATCTGGAAGGCCTCTTTTTTGAAATTCAATGGTATATACATAAGCAAGACATTTGCCAAATAACTGATTTATAGTAAAGTCACGTATTAATTCATTTAATTTTATCTTAAAAACTCTGGCTACTAAATCTGGTCGATCTGAAGCACTTTGTCCAAGAAGTAGATTTTGATTAATTTCTGGCCATTGTGGATTACATGTAAATGTCACAAATAAATCTGGTTTTCCAAATTTTGTCACAATAGCCATAGCATCATTGTATCTTTCTCTCATATTTCGAGGAGATCCTTGAAAGGAAGATGGTAAAATGATGGCTTTGCCAGCTGTCATGTCTCTGCTTGTAGCCACGTCAGCAACATAGTCCATGAGTCCACAATATTGTTCTACACGTAGTTTATCTTGTTGATATTTTATAAAGTTTAAATTATTTGCCTCAACTTGCAAATATGAATCAATAATCCATTGTTGTGTTAGTTTCTCACCACATAAAATTGGATTAAATTCATCTCTAATGGCAATTTGAGCAACTTTAAATTCAAGCATAGAAACATTATTTCGGATTCTGGCTTTAGCATTTGGGTAACTGGGAAGGGTTAATTTTGGTTGCCAACCTGCTTCTCCGTGTGGGAAAAAGATGGGATATGTCATTGGATCTAAATTTGGACTTAAGATATTAATATTAATAAATGGTTGGTCCTCATTTCTGGGATATACTCTAATGTCTCTTTGAAATGGTGGTTCTCCTTCATCATTGTGAAAGACCATTGCAACCTCATTTGATGTTGGCAAGTTATAACGACGTTTATCAGTATGTCTGTCTCTTTTAAGCACCATATTAACCTTTGGCATGGGTAATTGATGTCTTTGTGCATGAAGTAGTTGTTCATTTTCTACTTCTGCCAATTTTTTGTAAGCTTTACTGTAGGGATTGTTGTCCATAATGTTATTTAGCTCTATAAAAACACTGGGTAAGCATTTTTTATTTTCTTCCATCTGCATACGTTGGTCAACAGCTTCCATTGTATCTAGGACATATAGTTGAGCGAATTTTCTTTGCTCTCCTTCCTCTGGATGTAAATGTGAAGTCCGATGATAAATTTGTCCTTGGACTTTAAAACAGTAAGGACCATGTCCTGGTACATTAGCAGCCAATGTTGCCCCCATAGATGCAAATGATATGGCACTATTGTAGGATCTTATGTTTGTCTGAAAATTGTTGTAATTTGGAAAAGTAGGTTCAGTCATAATATTTAGTAAATAGGTTGGAAATTGTTTCCTTTGTGGAAGTTTGAACTTTCCTTTTTGACAACAACTAATAAATTGTCCATCTCGGGGTCTCTCCTGTTTAAAATAATAAGCCTCACAAAATTGACATTGAGTAGTCATGTCCCCACAACTATGAACCTCTACTGCTAAAGACTTCAGTAAAGGACAATTTGCAACGCATATTGGATGTTGACTTTGATATTCATCAGATGAAAAGTCATGAAATGTTTGAACAACAGGTTCTAAATGTTTAGTTTTTTTCGTAGATTTTCTTGGTATATGTTGGACTTGTTCGGTTGAAATTTCCTGTAAGTTTTTAGTAAGAGTTTGTAAATGCTTTTTTTTTGTAGTTTTTTTTTTTGGTCTGTCTTGACTGGTATGTTGTAAAATGTCATCTGATGTTTTAGGAACAGTTTGTAAATGCTTTATTATTTTTTTATTTTTTTTGGTTGTATCTTTCATTTTTGCAGCTGATATTCTTTTATTTGCAAGTCTTTTGCGTTCTTTTTCTCTTCGAATTTCTTTCTCCTCTGGTGTCTGCTGGGCGGCCCATCTCTCTTGTCTTTCTCTAGTTTGACGTCTTTTCTTCTCTTCTTTGGTCTCGTTATCAGCCATATTAATCTGTAAACGGAAACAAATAAATGTAATTGTGTATATTTAAATTTGTAATTCCTGATAAAGATTATTGTGCACAACTGGTGAAATAAAAGGCAAATCATGAATGTATCATTGATATTTAGTTAAATTTATAATTCCTGTCTTCAGTGGCTCAGAATTTGGCCAATGGAATACTGCTGTAAATAAGCATGTAACATATTTATTTAAAATAATGGTTTTATTTATAAAAAACTTTGTTTGTGGATAGATATTTACCACTGCAAAACTTCTTTGCTGAAAAAAAAGTGATGTGGTTATTGAGCTATGTATTGCATAGTAGCAATTTAAATAAAATAAGGGAGATAGTAAATTAATTATTTTATTTTTCTGTTGACACGGATGCAACTGAAAGCAGTTTCTTTAGTTTTATACTTTAGTACTTATTATAGTTTACCTTGGTTGAAGTGTGATTTAAATCCGAATGTTTGTTGGTCCTCGTTTCAAAATCGTTGTCCAATGGTGTGGTCCTCTGTTGGAAGTCCTCGTCCGATGGTGTGGTCCTGTGGCGATAGCCCCCGTCCGATATTGTGGTCCTGTGGCGATATCCCTCGTCCGATGTTGTGGTCCGTTGGTGAAAGTCCTCGTCCGATGGTCTGGTCCTGTGTTGAAATTCCTCGTCTGCTGGTCTGGTCCTGTGTTGAAATTCCTCGTCTGCTGGTCTGGTCCGAGTCCTCGTCCGATGGTCCGGTCCTGTGGAAAAAGTCCTCGTCCGATTGTCTTCACGCAGTATCTGTTGTAATGTAAAATAGAAAATGTTGTTTGAGTGAAATGTCTGTTAAATAAATTAAAAATGTATTAATTTGACTGTATTGTATGAGTTATGGTTATTTTTTTTTATCTTTGTTTTTTTTTACTTTCTGTACAATCCGACAACTTTTGTTATTCTTATTGAAGGTTCTTAGTAAGGCTTGTGGGTTGTGATATATTAAATAAGATGTGTTTATGTTATTTTTTGTACAATCCTGTTTTGTGCACACCACTTGTGGTATAGTTATTTAACGTTTATCGGGATGGTTATAGTTATTGAAACATGAAATAATATAATTAAGGTAGTTTGCTATGTGTTTGTGTTAGTTTTTGACAATCCTGTTTGGTGCGCATCACTTGTGCAAAACTTATTTCTTCTTGATTGTACAGGTTATAGGTTGTTAAACATTAAAGAAGAATGTTAATATAGTTTGCTATGAGTTTGTGTGCTTTTTTATACAATGCTATTAGGTGCACAACACTTTTGTTATTCTTATTTTTGCTTCTTTGTAAGGCTTATAGGTTGTTAAACATTTAATAAGAAATTCTGTTTTGTGTGTAGCAGTTTGTGTGTCATTGAATTGCGATTTGGCTAATTGAATCGTGCCCTAAATAAGCACATAGCATATTATTTAAAATAATTTTGTAGTCATTGAAAAACTGTATATTTGTTTTTTTTTTATTAACTAAAACCTTAGTTTTAAGAAATTGTTATGTTGTTATTTAGAGCCCTATTCAATTGGGCAAATTGCAATTGAATGAGGGCCTTTGTGTGTACCATAGGTTGCATAGTTTGGCCCTCATTCAATTGCATTTTTTACAATGTAATAGTACTGTAAGGCCGTAATTGAATTGCAATGTAGAAATTTGAATAGGGTTGTAAATAAGCACATCACATATATTTGTTAAAATAGAATAAGGGCCTAAAAGTGCTTATTTATGGGCCTAAAAGTGCTTAGTTATAGCCATATTTAATTGTCCAAAATAGCAATTGAATGAGGGCCTTTGGTTACTGCATTTGTTATATTGTGAGCTCCTCATTCAATTGTGTTTTTGCCAATGGAATAGAGCTCAATATCAGCACAGAGCATATTTTTTTCCGGAATTTTGTATTTAGTGAACTTGTATCCAAAAGGAACGTGTTCACAAAAGAAAAATTTCCTTTAAAAAATATGCTCTGTGCTTATATAGAGCGCTATTGAAATGGGCAAATCACATTTGAGTGAGGCCCTTGTCCATTAAAGACATATAGGTCCTCATTGAATTGCAATTTGGCAATTGAAGAGGGCTCTATATAATCACATAACATATTTATTGAGCAAAGTTTTTAGTTATTGAAAACCTTGATTGTGGTTAGAAATTCAGTAACTAAAAAGTTCTGTATAAAAAAAATGTTATGTGCTTATATAGAGCCCTATTCAATTGAGGAAGTTGCAATTGAATAAGGCTCATGGTTATTTCTTGTTTATACTTAATACTTTACCTTGATAGAAGTTTTGAATGACAGACGGTCCCCTCCTGCCAATCTTAATCCGCCGGTCTTCTTGTAGTGTCTGTTTGAAAAAGAAAGTGAAATAGTTATTTGTATATTTATAATTTGTCATGTAGCAAAGCATGGCCTTTTGAGCATGTAATGTCTTGTTGTATCTTACCTCTTCAAATTTGTTGGTGTTCTTTAAAAGGGATTGTGCTTCACAGTGCACGGTGCAAATAGTTGAGAGACGCTGTTGATGCAGAGTCTGTTTGAATATTAAAAGAAATAGAAAGATTCAGCTTTATATGATCTATTGAATTGCAGTAAATTAATTCAATTAACCTTATTTTTTGTTGGGGGCTACACACATATGTCACATACATGAAGCACATTACATAGTTTAATGTAATTATTTTGTGTACGTGTGACATATCAGTATACATGAGTCAAATTTAAATGGTTAAATTAACCTTATATTTTTTTTTTCAAACACACATAAATGTGTGTGAGATGTAACTATAGATGATACACATATATGTGCGTGTGACATATCAGTATACATGAGATATAATGTCATTTAAATGTAGTTGTTTACTGATTTTGTTGTAAGCTAATTTTGTTGCATTGGCAATACACATAAATGTGCGTGTCACATGTCACTATACATTATACACATATATGTCCGTGTCACATGTCACTATGAAGGGGCAATACACAGAAATGTGCGTGTCAGATGTCACTATACATTATAGACATATATGTGCGTGTCACATGTCACTATACATTATACACATATACGTGCGTGTCACATGTCACTATGAAGGGGCAATACACAGAAATGTGCGTGTCAGATGTCACTATACATTATAGACATATATGTGCGTGTCACATGTGACTATACATTATAGACATATATGTGCGTGTCAGATGTCACTATACATAAAGCTCTGTTTAATATTAAATTATGTTTTTTTGTTGTTTTGTTAAATGAAGCGTATTTTTTTTGTGAGCCTATACACATAAATGTGCCATACATGATGACTACATAAATCCTATTTTTTTGTTTTTATTTGTTTGACCTGTCCTGATAATAAAATGTAATATATTATAGCTTACCTCTCAGTTGTAATTTGCACAATGTAAAGTAGTAAATTAGTAAAGAATTGTCTTCTCAAGTAAAAGCATCAGTTATCTCAGAAGTCACTCCGTTGATCACCTGAGGAGAAATGTATTTTTTAGTTGGAAATAGGCAGTATTTATAAACTTGTAGAAAGTTCTGGAAAGTGAGACCGTTAGAACGCAATACGCATGCGCTATTTGCGTTCCAGCTTACAATTTGCGTTCCATCCGCCATTTTAGGCGTATTACTGTTCAAAATGGTGTTTAATCTGATTGTGATACGTTCCGCATAGTATGTGTTTCATTATTGCGAGTAAGTGTAGTGTAGTTACGTCTGAAGCCTCGTTTTCGTTTTGTTCGTCGGCCATTTTTTCTCTCGCTTAGCGATGGTCTTAGTGTCTAAAGTGTTTATTTTGATTTAAATGTAGGTGTAACTTGTTTTTTTGAGGTGCTGGCTGGTTCCTCTTGCTGTAGGTAAGCTTTTTATGTGTTTGTTGTGTGTCTTTGTTAAGTTTTAAATGTTTGTATGTCGGCGTGTTGCGTCCGATGTTTGCGAAGTCGTAATGTGTGGTAACGTGTCTCGTATGGTGTTTGCATGTGTAGCCTCGTTTTCGTTTTATTCGTCGGCCATTTTTTGTGTCGCTTAACAAACTATTTAGTGTCTAAACTCTTTTATTTTGAGTGCAATTAAGTTGTAAGTTGCATTTTTGAGGTCCTGGGTGCTTCCTGTTTGTGTAGCTAAGGTTTTTATGTATGTGCTGTGTGTATGTATTGTGTTTGTAATTTTGTAATGTTCGCGAGTTGCGTCCGAGTGTTGCGAGGCCGTAATGTGTGTGAACGTGTGTCGTATGTTGTTTGCGAGTGTCGTAATGTGTTGCGACGTAAACTTTTTTTTGCAAGGGTCGCAGTTGCTGCAACTGAAGACCTCGCTTTGCGAGGTCCTCAGGTGCTGGCATGGAGCGCCTGCGGCGCTCCAAGCCAGCAACTGAGGCCCTCGCTTTGCGAGGGTCCTCAGTTGCTGGCAAGGAGCGCCTGTGGCGCTCCATGCCAGCAACTGAGGCCCTCGCTTTGCGAGGGTCCTCAGTTGCTGGCAAGGAGCGCCTGCGGCGCTCCAAGCCAGCAACTGAGGCCCTCGCTTTGCGAGGGTCCTCAGTTGCTGGCAAGGAGCGCCTTCGGCGCTCCATGCCAGCAACTGAGAACCTGGCACAGTGCCCTCGCTACGCGAGGCCCGCGACTCGCTGCGCGAGCCGCGGCCCTCGCTACGCGAGGCCCGCAACTCGCTACGCGAGTCGCGGCCCTCGCTTCGCGTGGCCCGCGTCTCGCTGTGCGAGCCCCGGCCCCGCGTTAGCAACAACTCGTACGCTCACAACTATATATGTGATGACAGATCATCTGACATTTAGATTGCACACAGGTGACTCCTGAAGGTAATTGGTTGTACCAGAGCTTTTTATGGGCTTCATACCAAAAGGGGGTGCATACATACGCACATGCTAATTTTCTGTTTTCTATTTCTAAAAAATTGTTTTATGTATATATTTTTCCCATTTCACTTCATCAACTTAGACTATTGTGTTCTGATCCATCACATAAAATTCAGATTAACAAAACATTGAACTTAAGGCTGTAATGTAACATTATAGGTAAAAAGTCAAGGGAGGTGAATACTTTTGCAAAGCACTGTATAAATACAATTATCAATTTTTTTTTATATCAAAATATATTAATAAATAAAAACAATTACTATATATATATATATATATATATATATATATATATGAAAAGTACATCTGTGTTCACATTTGAATGTCTAAAGCAAGTTAAAAAACCTGCTTCCAGCTAAGAGTTCCGAGAAAAACAGTTATTATACTGCATTCTGGGAAGTTGAGCTGGGACACACAAATATGCCCACAAATGCCTCGCTCTTCATTCCGTATCCATCATCAAACATGGCTTCCTTTAAGCTTATGCATGCTGTATTACACAGCTTGAATGAAAAGCCAAGGTTGGAATAAACACAGGCTGAGTATCCAATCCATGTACAGCTGTTTCAAGCTTACTGGCTATCATCGGCATGGAGCAGGATCTCAGCCTGTGTTGTGGAAATTATGAGTAGGTAGTTCACCACAACAATCATTTATAATATGGTGGGCAAAAGAGCGATAGAAGCCCTTCACCATACAGTAGTACAGTCAATGAAAAGTACATCTGTGTTCACATTTGAATGTCTAAAGCAAGTTAAAAAACCTGCTTCCAGCTAAGAGTTCCGAGAAAAACAGTTATTATACTGCATTCTGGGAAGTTGAGCTGGGACACACAAATATGCCCACAAATGCCTCGCTCTTCATTCCGTAGCCATCATCAAACATGGCTTCCTTTAAGCTTATGCATGCTGTATTACACAGCTTGAATGCAAAGCCAAGGTTGGAATAAACACAGGCTGAGTATCCAATCCATGTACAGCTGTTTCAAGCTTACTGGCTATCATCAGCATGGAGCGAGATCTCAGCCTGTGTTGTGGAAATTATGAGTAGGTAGTTCACCACAACAATCATTTATAATATGGTGGGCAAAAGAGCGATAGAAGCCCTCCACCGTACAGTAGTACAGTCAATGAAAAGTACATCTGTGTTCACATTTGAATGTCTAAAGCAAGTTAAAAAACCTGCTTCCAGCTAAGAGTTCCGAGAAAAACAGTTATTACACTGCATTCTGGGAAGTTGAGCTGGAACACACAAATATGCCCACAAATGCCTCGCTCTTCATTCCGTAGCCATCATCAAAAAATATATATAATGTTTCTTTGCATCGGCAGTTACAGTATTTGTTACGGCTCTTCCGACTCATTATAATATTCATGATGATCGCATTTCCTATTTGCTCCTAGAATCCTGTCTCATATATTAAGCTTGGTTTGGCTGCTTATCTATTAAGCTTGTTGCGGCTGCAGAGCAGGATCTACGACTGTGCACTGAGTGCTCTAATCTGGGGGAGTGAAAGATTTACATTAGTGTAGAAGTTAGAAAAAAAGCTCCTGCAGCCAATTTATATCAGTGCCCTAACTTAGAGCACTTGATTTACATGGAGGCCTAAGATGGAAATTTTCACATAGGAAATAGACATCAGAGCCTTTTGCAAAGCACCCTAAAGCATTTGCTTAGTGAATCTGCCCCATATTGACATAATAAACAATGGCATAGTATTATCTAATGTGAGGTTTTTTTCCGATACATTTATGTCTTTGTTTTGATTAATTCCCTTCAAGAATTTGCTCATGGGACTCTGTGAAAAATAACTTATAGTCAATATAGCCCATCGTGAAAAGGTTGGACAAAATGAATACATGATTTTTCAAAGATGTTGCATGCTTTAAACACAATCAAAGTTATTTATTTATTTTTTGTTGGATTGACAATCGATTTTTTTGAAAACTCCTACAAAATCAACAATGATGTTTTCCTTTCTTGTCTTAGACTGTTAAGTAACAAAGGAAGCATTTTTAAGACTACTGTACATTGAAAAATATATATGTTTGAAAACTTATGAGTATGTTTAAGATTTCCTGAACAAATCATATAATTAGGAAGGCAGTTGCTAAGAGAGAGTATTAGACAACTGCAAATCAAATTATCAAAGTTATGCAAACAATTTATGTCAGGATATGCAACAATAATCCTATTTTTGAACTAATATATTTAGAAAACTGTAAAAATAAAATCTTTCCAGAGTAGCTTTAATATTGCTTTGAAATATTATGGAGAGATTATTTTTTTTTATAATTTCTTCCACTACACAATGATTTCCATTCTAAAAGTATTTTTAGGATTGCAAAATTGTGTTTTATGTGACATTGCAATAAAACAGGGTAGCAGACTTCTAAGCTTCCATTACAAAGATATTTTTTTCACTATTTCTTAAAGCCTAAATCAGTTTTAAGGAACAAACAGCTCATCTTTGGGGCCAAAATTGTGTCTATCACATTTAAAGAGTTATTGCTCTATTGACTTGAATGGTATTCAGCTGTCACATTTACTCACATGAGCTGATAAATTTGTAATGGGTGACAGACAGAAATTGATTTATAAGTTTGTGGAAATGGAATGGAGGCACCGAAAATGCCCCTATTAAAAATCTGCAATTTTTCACAAGGACTAGCTTGCTTTAATAAATGTGAGAATGGGTCTGATTTCATTCAGAATTAATGTAGTTTGAAATTGAAATGAGTCTCACTTCCTGCCTCTAGGAGATCTGCTGACATTTCTAGAGCTTTTCGCTGCTGCCTATGAAACAAAAAATATGAAGAAACTGGAAAATAAGATAAATTCTCCATAAGTTGCAGAATGAACACAAAAGGCCAATTTTATGAGGTCAAAAACAATTAAATTTAGAAAATGTCAGTTTAGTATGGGCAATGAGTTATGTTTTGTATAGAATATCAATAGTTATTAGCTTTACTTTAGCAGGTTATTTGTTGCAGCAGGGATTTGCACACACGCAAATCTCTTTATCCTTTGGTATACAGATTCTATGAGGAAAAAATGTATATGGAAGCATTATGCATCTAAATATATTTACAGTAATACCGTTATTAACATGAATATAAATTCTATAAAAAAGGAAAGAACATGATAAAAATGAGTGTTCTCATCTTAGATCAGTTCTACAAATTCAGTGTATTAATACATTGTAGTTGTTGGTTTCATCCTATATGTAAAATACACAAATGAATAACTTCGTTTTTTATTGTAAAATCTTAATATCATCAGACTATTACTTTAATCCAGTGTGTGTATGGCATATTAGGAAATCTGTTTTATTTTATTGGTAGTGTAATTACAATTGTACCTCTATGAAACTCGACTCATACTAGAACTGTATAATATGTTTTAACAGTCTTACATAATAATAACCATGGCAGTGTATCAACCTCATTTCCCCAAAGAGTTGTATGTAGGTTCGATGACAGAGGGTAGAGAAATGAACTTCAAAATGTGCCACCGCTTGTAAAATATTGGAGGAGCTAAAGCATAAATATGGTATGAAAATCAGCTATTATTATAGGTACCGTATTTAAGCACAGTAAATTAAAATGTTTCTATATACACAATCTCCTCTTATTCAAAGTTATGGACCTCCATTCTTGTAAATATTGGTATGAGCCAATGTTGCATTTCTTCCTGCCACTTGTTGTCATATCCCCCTTTCAATCTTTAATTGATGTCAGTTGTCTATTCCTGGCCTAGGCTAATACTTTCCATTTCTAGGGCAACTCAGTTTCAGGGGCAGCGGGTTTCCTTTAATGTGCTGTACATGATATAGTGTGCACATGTGCACAGACATGTGTATATGCAGTGGCAATTCTGTCATACAAACATGCGTGGCAGTATACAAACATGTGTGGCAGTTCTGAGATGGGGCAAAGCAAGGCTATAGGAGGAGAAGAATCTACTGTGAAGGTAGGCACATACTATCTGAATGGGCTTAGGACAGCACTGAGTCTAAATATAATGCTCAAACAATGCAGAGGAACATTGAACCAAGCCAGTACAGCCCTTTTTCACATATTTAAATTGGTGAAAGAGAGGCAACAAAGAACTTAAGGGACAATGATAGGGCAAAACAAAATAATATTGCTCTAAAAGTCTACATTTAGTCATTTAAATGTAAACCTTAAATATTTAATATTATGTGGATATTAAACTTTTTCATAAAGTTTATAAAGATTTACCTTCAGTGTCTCTGTTGCTTATTATGATAGGTTGCCATTTCCACTATCCACCATCAGCAATTCTCCACCCTCTTCTTTTTTAAGGCATGGGAACTTGAGTGTGCCAGTGTCCTTCATACCCCTCACTTGTGTATAAGTGCCCATGAGAGATTTTCCCCAGAACATATATTTAGAGCATTTAACCTTCCCTCTTGGTCTGCTTATCAGGATCATGGAACAAACTGTATATTACCACAAGCCCTACACCATGGAAAATAATAAGCAAGCTGTATCATACTGATCACTGGCCCAGCCTGCTCAAAATTGGCAGCATTCATGGGAGGTGGGTGTAGGGAATAGTGATCCCTTGAAGCAAACAAAAGGGACATTGAAAGTAAATGTTTATTATAATGATATATAATAGTTGCTTTAAGGCATAACATATTGTATCATATCAATTTAAATTTGTATTTTTGCAGTACCAAACACTATTATATATACAGTCAGGTCCATAAATATTGGGACATGGACACAATTCTAACCTTTTTGGCTCTATACACCACCACAATGGATTTGAAATGAAATGAACAAGATGTGCTTTAACTGCAGACTTTCAGCTTTAATTTGAGGGTATTTACAGCCAAATCAGGTGAACGGTGTAGGAATTAGAACAGTTTGTATATGTGCCTCCCACTTTTTAAGGGACCAAAAGTAATGGGACAATTGGCTGCTCAGCTGTTTCATGGCCAGGTGTGTGTTATTCCCTCATTATCCCATTTACAAGGAGCAGATAAAAAGTCCAGAGTTAATTTCAAGTGTGCTAATTGCATTTAGAATCTGTTGCTGTCAACCCAAAATATGAGATCCAAAGATCTATCACTGTGAAGCAAGCCATCATTAGGCTGAAAAAACAAAACAAACCCATCAGAGAGACAGCAAAAACATTAGGTGTGGCCAAATCAAATGTTTGGAACATCCTTATAAAGAAAGAACGCACCAGTGAGCTCAGCAAAACCAAAAGACCCGGAAGACCACTGAAAACAACTGTGGTGCATGACCGAAGAATTCTTTCCCTGGTGAAGAAAACACCCTTCACAACAGTTGGCCAGATCAAGAACACTCTCCAGTAGGTAGGTGTATGTGTGTCAAAGTCAACAATCAAGAGAAGACTTCACCAGAGTAAAGGGGGTTCACCACAAGATGTAAACCATTGGTGAGCCTCAAAAATAGGAAGGCAAGATTAGAGTTTGCCAAACAACATCTAAAAAAGCCTTCACAGTTCTGGAACAACGTCCTTATTGATGATGTGACTGCTGACAATAGTAGCAGGATGAATTCTGAAGTGTTTCGGGCAATATTATCTGCTCATATTCAGCCAAATGCTTCAGAACTTACTGGACGGTGCTTCACAGTGCAGATGGACAATGACCCAAAGCATACTGCAAAAGCAACCAAATATTTTTTTAAGGGAAGGAAGTGGAATGTTATGCAATGGCCAAGTCAATCTCCTGACTTGAATCTGATTGAGCATGCATTTCACTTGCTGAAGACAAAACTGAAGGGAAAATGCCCCAAGAATAAGCAGGAACTGAAGACAGTTGCAATAGAGGTTTGGCAGAGCATCACCAGGGATGAAACCCAGCGCCTGGTGATGTCTATGCGTTCCAGACTTCAGGCTGTAATTGACTGCAAACGATTTGCAACCAAGTATTACAAAGTGAAAATTTTATTTATGACTGTTAATCTTTCCCATTACTTTTGGTCCTTTAAAAAGTGGGAGGCACATATACAAACTGTTGTAATTCCTACACCGTTCTCCTGATTTGGATGTAAATACCCTCAAATTAAAGCTGAAAGTCTGCAGTTAAAGCACATCTTGTTCATTTAATTTTAAACCCATTGTGGTGGGGTATAGAGCCAAAAAGATTAGAATTATGTCGATGTCCCAATATTTATGGACCTGACTGTATACTAGCGAATTGCCCGTCAAAAAATGACGGCAATGAAATTGTAAGTGAGCTAATGCTGTTTGGTGTATAATAATGAAATAAATAATACATTCATAAATTATTATACTTTACCTATTTTGAAGTAATATATGCAGTAAGAATTCTGTTGAAGAGCTGACAATCTGTTTTGATGTTGCTGGAGTATTAGTGGTGTGGAGCTGCTGTGTAAGTGTAATGAATGTGTGCAGTGTAATAATGTGCGTTAGAGACCAAACCGTAAGCGTAGCTGTGTACTTCCGCATTGTTCTAAAATGGCGGGTAATGTGTGGTATACGTCTGTATCGGAATATCCGTAGGTGTTTTGTGGTGTTTTGCGTGTTTCTTGTGGTGTTTTGTGTGTTTAGAGTGCTGTAGCCTTGTTTTCATTTTGTTTGGCGGACATTTTTTCTCTCGCTTAGAAAATTTGGAGTGTCTAAACTCTTTTATTTTGAGTTAAATGAAGGTGTAACTTCATTTTTTGAGGTCCTGAATGCTCCCTCTTGCTGTAGGTAAGCTTTTTATGTATGTGTTGTGTGTATTTATTGTGTTTTTCCTTTTTTCATGTCCGCGGGTTGCGTCCGATTTTTGCAAATCCGTAATGGGTGTTAACGTGTCTCGTATATTGTGCCGTAAAGTTTCCGAGGGTCGCAGTTGCTGTCAAGGAGCGCCTGCGGCGCTCCTTGCCAGCAACTGAGGCCCTCGCTTCGCGAGGCATGAGCAACGGCTCGAGCTGGCTCGCATGCTCACAACTATATATGTGATATCTGATGGCACTGGCTATAAGATGCCCACAGGTACAAAATGATTTCATTGTTATAACAACATATCTGATGGCACTGGCTATAAGATGCCCACAGGCACAATATGATTTCATTGTTATAACAACACTAGCGACTTTCCCGTCAAAAAATGACGGCAAGATCAAGTTTTTTCACAAACATTTCTCTCTCCCATGTCTCTTTCCCTCCCCCCTCCTGTCTCTCTTTTCCCTCTCTCTCCCTCCCTTGTCTTTCTTTGCCCCCTCTCTCCCTCCCTTGTCTCTCTTTTCCCCCTCTCTCCCTCCCCTGTCTCTCTTTGCCCCCTCTCTCCCTCCCCTGTCTCTCTTTGCCCCCTCTCCCTCCCTGTCTCTCTTTGCCTCCTCTCCCTCACCATCTCTATTTGCCTCCTCTCCCTCCCGGTCTCTCTTTGCCCCCTCTCTCCCTTCCCTGTCTCTCTTTGTCCCCTCTCTCCCTTCCCTGTCTCTCTTTTCCCCCTCTCTCCCTTCCCTGTCTCTCATTGCCCCCTCTATATCTCCCCTGACTCTCTTTGCCCCCTCTATCCATCCCCATCTCTCTTTGCCCCCTCTATCCATCCCCGTCTCTCTTTGCCCCCTCTATCCCTCCCCTGTCACTCTTTGCCCCCTCTATCCCTCCCCTGTCACTCTTTGCCCCCTCTATCCCTCCCCTGTCACTCTTTGCCCCCTCTATCCCTTCCCTGTCACTCTTTGCCCCTCTATCCCTCCCCTGTCTCTCTTTGCCCCCTCTATCCCTCCCCTGTCTCTCTTTGCCCCCTCTATCACTCCCCTGTTTCATTCCCTCCTCTCTCCCTCCCCTGTCTCTCATTCCCCTCATCTCCCTCCCGTGTGTCTCTTCCCCCTCTACCTCCCCTGTGTTTCTCCCCCCTCTGTCTCTCTTTGCCTCCTTCTTCCTCCACCGGTGAATCTATGCCCCCTTTCCCCCCCCCCTGTGTCTCTATGTCTATGCCCCCTCCTCCCCCTGTGTCTCACCCCCCTCTCCTGGCTCCCTTCCCCTATCCTGTACCTCCCTTCCCCCATCCTGTCTCCCTCCTGCTGTGGGCCGCTGGGGAGCATCAGTGCGGCAGGGGGAGCCGTGCAGCCTCCCGGGGGGCTGTGGGCCGCTGGGGAGTATCGGTGCGGCAGGGGGAGTCGTGCAGGCTCCCGGGGGGCGGTGGGCCGCGGCCCTCGTTACGCCCCTCTCTCACCCCCCTCTCCTGGCTCCCTTCCCCCATCCTGTCCCTCCCTTCAGGCTCCCGGGGTGCTGTGGGCCGCTGGGGAGCATCAGTGCGGCAGGGGGAGCCGTGCAGGCTACGCGAGCCCGCAAGCGCGAGCAACGGCCCGTACGCTCACAACTATTTATGTGATATCTGATGGCACTGGCCATAAGATGTCCACAGACACTGTATATCATGGCTATGACAACATATCGTGTGGCACTGGTTGTAAGATGCCCACAGACACTATGTGATATCATGGTAATAATAACATACCTAGTGGCACTGGCTATAGGATGCCCACAGGCACACTATGATATAATGGTTATAATAACATACCAGGTGGCACTGGCTATAAGATGCCCACAGGCACACTATGATATAATGGTTATAACATATTGTGTGGCACTGGCTATAAGATGCCCACAGGCACACTATGATATAATGGTTATAACAACATACCAGGTGGCACTGGCTATAGGATGCCCACAGGCACTAATGTGATATCATGGTTATAACAACATATCGTGTGGCACTGGCTAAAAGGTGACCACAAGCACTAATGTGATATCATGGTTATAACAACATATTGTGTGGCACTGGCTATAAGATGACCACAGGCACACTATATCATCATTGATAGTACTGTGTATATGGAGCAGCCGCCCAGCCCACAGCCACACTATGAAGTGGAAGGTCCCACAGATCCAGCAGTGAGTGGGGATGACGGATATCACTGTGAGAATGCACAATACACAGCTACACCCAGCCCTGCCAGCCTTCCATTTTCCATGTACGCAGCTCTGTACGGACTTAAGAAGTAGTGGTAAGTTACACACTTACCAGAATTATTATAGTTGATTATCCTTTATTTGTAAAGTACCAACATATTATATAGTGCTATACAGGGGTCAAGTACAAGGCAAAAAAATCTATTAACACATTGAAAAAGTAAGGGGGCAGTGTCTTTGAGCTTAAAATAAAACATAAATAGGGCTCATTTCTAAAGCACCTTACAAGACTGAAAACTCACAAACTTACAATCTAAAGGGTTTGGGTGTCATACAAGAGGGTGATAGATGCAAGTTGACAGTACCCCTGCCATAAAGGGACATGGAAGTAACAAGAATTGTACATATGTATATACCAACTTATACCCATACCAACACATATATGCAGCTGGTCTTGTGTGTGTTACGTAACACACATTCATAACTAGGCATTTGAAGTTTCCATGATGAGCAACAGCCGATCTTCATCCTCTCCTAGGCAAACTTGATTATGGATTCTGAGCTATGGTAATCCTAAAACTAGTAGTGAGATGTATGAAACAAAAGATTTTCAATATGATGCTGGTATACCTGAATGTCATGGTGAAGAGGCTAGTGTACCATGTAGAGTCGCCCAAATCGGCAGGTCATAAAAGAGAGGTCGGAAAAATCACAGTTCTTTAGAGAAGAAACTAACAACCAACTACAGTATCTTTTTGAAAACCTTATGAATAAGCACAATCAGAGACAATATGTGCCTGGCATGCTGAGGTCCACATGGTCTGCAGGAAATTAAAGTATAATTTCTATAAATGTTATATTCTTTTGGGCAGGTAAATAATCAGGCAGACAAATAAGGTATAATTAAAAAGATATATTGTACATAAATCAAAATACAGTTACACAATGGGTTTTAGACAAACAGATAACAGACGATAGGGATAGAAACAATATTTACAAAAAGGAAACAGATGAATATCTACATTGCTATATAAAGATACATTTTCATATAATATTGCTAAATATTACACCACCAAAAGTCAGCATCTTCTTCAAAGTCCATCTCATTAGGTTCTGCTGGTCAAGACTGGACTTGTTCACTCTACTGGTCAAAAGCTGGGCTCCTCAGCACTTCTCCTTGGACATCTTTCTCTGATGTGCCTTGTCTTGGACTAATTGCATAGATTTGACAGTTTTTTTATATTAAATTTGGGCTATTCCCACCCCTTTAAAAAAAGTTTTCTGATTATCTTGCAATCCTAATCACGCACACTGGCGTATAAAGTCACATTCAATAAAGCTTTATTTATAACAAGAGCAGATACATTTAAAATCAGTGCAACTTTAATCGCACTATGCAGCAATACTTAGGAGGGAGCTAAAGTTACTGGAGTTGATAAATAATTACAGAAAAACTATAATATAACAAAGAGGAAAGAAAAAAAAACATAAATTTGAATGAAATGAAAAAAGTGTGAATGAATTTATAAAAAAAATAAATAAAATGGTAATGATAAATATAAAATAGTGAATATGAAATGTACTGTATAAATAACCAAATAAACGAACAAATATAATTTTAAATGTGAGGAGTTTCACAATCATATGAACTAAGCTAGATAAAGTAAACAATATAAAAAAATTACTTCCAAAATACTATTAAATAAATGTAGTAATGCAGTGTGCTGAGGTGTGTAATAAAAAAATAATAAAAATTCTGTTCTACAGTGACTAACATGATATAATAAATAAGTTGGTGGTTGGTATGTTCTAAAGTAACTAACATGATGCAAGAAATAAATTGGTGATTGGTATAATATATAAAGGAGTATGTGAATAAGTGTGAAAAAAGTGATTAAAAATGCTTTTAAAATATTAAATATAATATAGTGAAAATCTTTTATAATAAATTAAAACATATATATAATATGAAATAAACAATGAACTTTAAAATCAAAATTCTTGTGAAAATGTGAAATGTGACAGTTGGCATGTGGTGGAGGAAAAGGGGGTGAAGTAAATATGTTTGTATACTAACTAAGGATAGGTGCTCTTGATGAATGACACTACAATTATGGTAAAGAAAACAAGTCTGTATCCAATTGTAGAAATATAGTATAATAATGAACAAGAGAATCTATGTTAAAAATGACTGATTATATGAAAAAACGTATATAAACAATCATTTCTACTGAAAGAAAAATAACTACACGAAAGCTGAAAACGAAAAGCCTTCATTGAGACCAAATATCCATCTGCACTCCAATTGTAAAATATGTTTATCTAGATTGCCTCCTCTGTAATTTTTTTTAAGTTTATCAATCACATAGAATTGCATAATTTCCGGTTTATTGTGATGACACAATTTAATATGTTGTGACTGGAGTATCTGTTTCATGAATGACAGAATAATTGTGTTCCAGAATACGCCCTCTTAAAGGTCTAATGGTTTTTCCCACGTAAATTCTTTGACATGAGCAAACCATAATGTAGACCATGTGAGCGGTACTGCAGTTGAAAAAACATCTTATTGGGAATTGCTGCAAAGTTACGGGATGCACAAATCCCTCTGTGGTTTTAAGCCAAGCACTTTTTGAATCTTTTAGTTGGAAACAGCTTTTTACCAAAGTGTCCTTCAAACTTTTGTTCTTTCTATAGTTAATTCATGGTTCAATAGGTAAATAGTGTTGAAGGATTGGATCGTCTGTCAAGATGTCCCAATATTTTTTGAGGTAACCGAATAAGATTTTTTAAAAAGCATACAAACGAGCCTTGAGACAGATAGAAAAGATCTTCTCTATAATACCAAGAAAAAATTTGATGAAGAACAGATACATTGCATAATGTCTTATGGAAGTGGCCACAAAGAGATCAAAATGATCCTCAAAAAATATTGTCAGATGACTCAAATAGCGTCAATTAGCGCCTATAATGTAAGTAATGTAAGGGGTATAAATAGCCCCTTGCATTTATATGCCATTAGCGCTCAAGTAAGCCAGGATATGGGCGAAACGGGACCATCGGGCCTTGCGGGGGTACACTATGCAAGATAAGTATAAGAAGGCTTTACTATTTATTTTTTTTTACGGCAAATTTGTATGTCACAATTGAATTGCAAGCGTTGCTTTAATGATAATTGACTGGACTAGCAGATGTCCATTTGTACTATATGCCTAGCATTAGTTTTGTAAATTTGTAGCCTCCTGTTTGCCCTGTATGATATACATATTATTTATGCCTTCCCAGCCACTCAGAAATACTGGTTATCTTTGCTAGTTACCCTTGCTTTCCTTTTTTTGATTTTAAACATTGTTGCTTTTTAAATTAACAGAGTTATATATAGTTAATAAACACTAGACAATCCCAATGATTAGCAGTATCTGCTGTTTATGAGGTATTGTTTACTGTGCTTACTTAACCTGTTATAATTAGTATATACTGCTTGCATAAGAAGTTTTTAATAGAACAAATGGAACTATTTTTTACCATTTGTCTTACCGCGCTTTTTAAATTTTTATCCCTTAATTAAAAAAAAAAATTCTATATATTTTGGTGTTAGGCACCAGGAATTCTAATTCAAGTCAAATATAAAATTATTTAAACATATAAATTACATTAATCTGAATACACCTATCTATAAATACATATAAATATAGTAACCATTTTATAGGCAAAAAAATAAAGTCAGAGGTGCTCACCAGAGAATGAACTATAGGTGAGTTCTATGGCCATGATAAGCCACTCTGAGAGCAACCTCTTTTAGCTCACTTGTGCTCTTCACTGAGAGAAATATCCTGTAGTATATCAGTCTGGTCCCACTCAAAAGAGTGACCCAGCCCCGAAATACCAGGTAATTCTACCCTGATGAGCAGAAACAGCAAACGTCATACATGTTTCAACCTTTATGGGCCTCATCAGTGAGGTGCAACTGAACTCCCTTAGGCACAGTGAGCAAGGGGTCCAAGTCTGGAGTCCCCTATCACTCTTAGGGAGACAACAACAAAAAAATTAAGGTCCTCTGTTTAATACTAGAAACCCTTATAAAAGATTAAGAAAGGTTAATTACTGGATTGTCTTCTGTGTTCTCGTCCATATTTGGTTGGCCATTTCTCTGTTTCTGTGACAATAAAACTTGATAATAAGTTTGTTTTACTACATATTTATGAGCAGTTACATTTCTGTACTATGGGTTTGATTTAATCTGATTCAGTTCTATTCTAAGATATTCTAAATCTTTCTTGAACACATCTCTTTCATGTTTAAGTTTCAAATTCTCAGCCATGAGCAATTCGTTTTGGGATTTCAGTACATGATAAGGGTCTCTAGGAATAAATAGAGTATTTCTATTTGTTCTATTTCTGCTATTTGTTCCCCACTTGGTGTGATTCTGGCTATTTTCAATCTCCTGTGTCTATCTGGCATTATTGGGCCTTCTCACTGAATGAGGGACAAAATTTATCATAATTTTGCAACGCCTTGCAAAATGTCCCAATTGTCCACAGGCATAGCAAGAAATATTATTTGCATGGATAAACATCTTGAGCCTCATTCATTTGAGGCATTCGGAAGATCCAGGTTCGCAAATGGAGCCCGTAACTTATTTTGCTATTCAATTAGCTTCCGTTTGCGGGCTCCGATTGAGATACGGGCTCCGAGCTACCATTCATTGCGATCCATTGAGATTTGTCAAATCGCAATTTAATGCCCCTAAGCCTTTGATCTTTTGAACACTAAAATCGCAGGCTTGAACATGATCGCTGACGCAAGGCCGTAACTCATGGTTAGAAACAGCCAAGGGAATGTGGGTCCGACCGTGACTCGTGGTTCAAGCCCGTAGGACTTCAATGAAAAATAGAGGTTGGATTTCAAAGTCATACGGTGTTGAACCACAAGTCACGATCGGACCCACATAACATTGCCTGCTTCTTACCGTGAGTTACGGCCTTGCGTCAGCGGCCCCCGGCCAGTTGAATATTAACTTACACTTACACTAACTTACACTTATGATTGGCAACCGTGTAAATATAATTAACATGTGTAAGTGCTACTGATGTTGTTGTTTTTGTTGTTCAGTCATTCATTTGGGTCTGACTTTTGGTAATCTCATGATCTTTTGTATACTAATCATGTCTGTCCTCTACTGCTTTTCTTTTTTACCGGTTTTGTGGTATGATTGAAAAGGGTGGTGCTCTGTTCCAGCATGGACAAATGTTTGTAAACTGATTTGTTGGAAATGTCCAGTTTTAGTTGCAGTGCTTCTCCTTGTAAACTTTATAATCATAAATTAGTTTTTTGTTTGCATCTTTGTCTCTCTATGGCCTTACATAGGTCATTATTGCATGGATTGCATATTATTCCTGTTTTATTATATAAACAAATAGGTTTAATTGTTCTAGTGTTGGCAAGTAGTTTCATTGATATCTGGTAGAATTTCATGTCCTTTGTTTTCCTGGTATTTGTTTGGTGGCATGTTTCTCCTGCGCACACTTGCTCTTATCAAGGTATCTGCATGGGCATCTTTAGCCATATTCTTTGAGCTTTTGTGCAAAATAATGTATCATGTATAATTTCTACAATTTATGTAAGTGGAACCAAAACCTGGGATGGGAATATGATGAATCCTTATTGAAACACAATAAATTAATACATTTTTCTAAAAACTGCTATAGTTTAGCAAGGTTAGCATTCTGCTAACTAATTTTTTTTTATTAAAATAATTTTTTTTTTTTAATTTTTGCTTGGATAAAAAAAAAATACAGTAATAAAAGTGAAAATATACTGCTACATCTGTTTTTTTATACTGTATCACACAGTTTTATTTTTTACAGTAACATAGGCATTTTACTTTTGACTAACATAAGCACAAATGATAATTTTGGTTTCCATGAATAGAGCTTGATAACAAATGTACTGTGTAACAAGATATCAGAGAGAGGCATTCAAGTGCCTCTCAGAAATCACCACCTCACTCGATGCACTCATAAAATTCGCTGGAGTGTCTTTGTATAAATCAAAGAGAACAATAGTATATATTTATGAATGCAAAATAAGTGTCCAAATGAAACTGATGAGACCTGTCTTTTCAAATGGCAAAGCAACCTGCCTTGCTTTCAATAACTAAATAACTAAAAGGCATAAATTTAAAGGCTTTTAGACATCAAAGCATAACTGTTCTTTCCACATAGAGTGGTAATAGTATATAAGTTGTTGCAATGACAGAGGTGAATGTATCAGATGTTAATGCTGCCATTAATGTGATTTACATGATTTAATTCAGCTTATTACTATGAAGATCAAAGCTGGCACTTGTAATGATCTTTAAGCACCAGTAAACTGTGCTATGCATCCGTTAGTTACTTAAATCTCTTAGGAATAACATAATTCTTGAGAACTCGTATTAGCTATTGTGACAAGTTACCAGAGTCCTCTGGGATTTGTGCCTGTGTTTCAGACACTTTCATTGATGAACACAATACAAAAGGCTGCATGTACTTTTCCAAGTTTTACCAAAATGTAGTCAGTGATAAAAAAATAATAAACAAATCAAATCAATAAAAGTAATATGCATAGCTTCACTGAAAAGAAAACACTTTAACCAATAAACAGTGTTCCTCACTAACCAGCTCTCATCCAGCTAAACTTGGGTGGAGAAAAACAAACAGTCCAATAGTTTGTAAAATCACTGGCCTGTATACTTCTTCAGCTTTTAACATCTTCACTCTGCTCCAAGTGGTCAGAAGCTGCATGTTGCTGTCTCACTGTGTATGTCTTTCTCCAAGTCAGACAAACTGTAAAAATATCAGTCCATTTTCATCCCCCCCCCCCCAATACTCCAGCAGCAGCCCTAAGTCCGGGCTGCCCTGGTGCAGCTAATTACATAAACCCCTTGGATAATGCTATCACCCCCCCCCCCCATCCCAAGCTCAAAACTATGGGGTTGAGTGAACAATGCCATGAAGCAGTGTATGCGTGACACCCCATCCTCATCACCATGTTATGTTCCGGCTCTATGGAGGACTTTGAAGTTTAAATGTTGTAGGGACAGGAACTATTTTGTAACTCATTTTGGATATTATCAATCAGGAGGGGGTAGTTGGCAGAGGAGAGTGCATGTAATGAAGACATGTTTGGGGTTGAAGGACAATGAGAAGTACTGATGTATTGCAAGACTAAGGGCAGAGAAGTAGGACTGCAAAACAAACTTCCAGTGAAGAACGTCTGCTGAAGTGTCAATGTCAAGGCAGGTGAGGGTGCTGAGAATGTGTTGTAGCACATTGGAAAGTTGTTGTGGGTCAAGTGCATGGAGGTGTATATATGTTCTGGTGGCATGGATTGAAGAAGGTCAATGAGTGGAAGGTGTGATGAAGTTGCAGGTTAGGAGGTGGTGGTTAGATAGATGGAGTGAGGAGACAAGGCTGGAATTGTGCTGACACTTGAAAAGATAAGGTCAAGGGAGTGACCATCATGGTGAGTTGGAGATTCTGTCTAATGTGAGAGGCCAAGGGAAGAGATAAGTGAAAGTAGTTTTGTTGCTGCAAGGGAGGTGGGTGAGACAATGGCAATGTTGAAAATGCCAAGAATAAGTGAAGGTACCTTGGAGCAGAGAGTGAGCCAAGGTTCTGTAATAGCCAATAAATTAAGGGAGTTGTAAGTAAATAGGTCATGAATGTTTGCGGCTGATAGCAGGTGGAAATGACTGAGGAGCCTGGTTAAGGTATATAATTCCATCAGCCCGTAGAAGAAGGAGTGAGAGGAGATGGGAGTGGAACTTTTGAGCTTTAGAAGAGGTAATAAAGTATTACTGGAGGGCGGAGAGGAGCTTGCGGGAGCAAAGAAGAGCAGAAAAGATGAGATGGTAATGTTGTCAGATAGACAATGTGGAGAAACTGGGGAGAAGAGTCTAAGAAAGAGGCAGGAAGTTATAAAGAATAAGAAAGTATGAAGAAACATTGTGACACAATCTATGTAAGCACAAAATCAATATATAACAATAGAAGAAGCCTTAGTATCGTTCCTGTGCTTAACACTTAAAAAAACTTAAAAACAGGTACTTTATTTTAAGAATTTCTAATAAAGTTCCTGTTTTTAACTATTTTTGTAAATAATAATCAATAAGCATGTAAAATAAGATAAAATAAAAATTGCTTGCCTGGTTTGCTATTTTCAGAAGTGTTGTATCATTAAGTATGTTCTGTACCTGGTCAATCCTTGTATAATTACAATTGCTACACTTTAGAATGTTTACTTAATTTGTGTGAACAGATGCAGCTGATGTTACATCTTGCAATGCCCCCTTTGCATAAGATTACTGGTGCCTAATCAGTCATCTGTGAGAAGTTTGGACTAATTTGTAGGTCGCAGTCTGTCAAACTGACTAAATTATGAAAGGAATATGTCTGTTTCTCATCAGGAAAAATATTATTCAATACAATTGTTGCAAGTGCTAGGGAGTAAATTATATTCAGATCAAACAGAATGTGCAGGAAAGATATCCTGTTTAGATATAAGAACAAAAAAATAAATAAATACCAGAATATCGATTTAGGCAGGCAAATTAAGAGTATGCATCAGTTACAAATGAGAGTAGAATGTATAAGGTACAGATTAGATTAGAGATTAGAGATTTAATCTGTAGGATCTTTCACATGTCTTTCATTAATGATGCAAAGGGTGTTTCAATGTCGGTCTTGATTTCCTATAATATTCCCACCCTCCTGTAAAGGTTATTTAGCCACGTTCTTTCAAATTGCTGTGTGCAATGGTATAGCTTCTGTATATCTTGTGGCATAATCCAGTACTACTAGTATAAACTGATGTCCTCTGGTTGTTTTTTCTAGAGGTACCACAAGATCCATAGCTATCCTCTCATAAGGCTCCGTAATTATTGTTAATGGCTTATTATGTGCCCACAATTCATGTTGATGTGTGGTCATCTGGCATTATGGACATGGTGCACAATAATGAGCCACGTCTTATTATATACCTGGCCAATAAAAGTGCTTCAAACTTTTTCTCAATGTTTTGGCACGTCTTATGTGTTCTCCAAGAAGGTTTTTAAGTGCAAGGTCTAGGACTCTTTTGTGTTTTACATACCAGAGGTTGCTCCAAAGCCTCATCACTTGAAGTGTCAATTCTGTAAAGCTGATTATTCATTATTCTGTAGAATGAAATGCACTGGTGTTACGACCCAGGGGAGACGCAGCCACGTTAACCCCAAACCTTCTGCATTCCGCTACAAGAATACACCCCTGTATTGTAAGGATTTGGATTACTATTTACCCCCATCTGCTCTTCAGTCGACAAAGGAAGTCAATCCTACCCGCAGATGTATCTGGCTGCCTAGCCCCTTTTTTTAGGACAGAAGCAGAGATTTAGGATACCAACAGTTTTCAACTTAAATAATAAAACTAGTTCCCCAGAATGAAAACACACCATACTTATGTGTAGTCAAAAAGAGCCACAATGTATTCTTCACACCCATATTGCCCTGATTACAATATCTTGGTTCCTGTGATATAAGGATATGCTATAAGCTATAAGGGTATGGGGATGATACTGTAATGTTAAACTATAGTTCTTGCAACCAGGATGTCTGAGTGGAGTTTTTCTATGCAGTACTTAGCCACGGGTGATATCAAGATGGAGTCACAATACCAACATGCTATGCCAAATACAATGATGGCAGAAACATGGAAAGGGATCTCTTTCTTCCCCCACAAATTCTTATTTCTATGAGCAACAATGTATTCATTCAGTAACCTTTATAATAACATTGTTGTTGCACAGTGAAATAATTACTACTGCTACTAACTAACTCATGAAAAAAAAACTTTACCAACAATACTAAATAAACATTATAACATTTCTAAAAAAAGTCACCATTATAACCAATCCTTAAAAGTAATTGTTTTCTCAATGTAACAACAATTACATGCAGCAGTGCCATGTCAATATACTATATAGGTTGGTAATACCCGAAGATACTTCATAAAATAGTATCATTTAGCATACTCTGATCACAACATAAATGCTTTCAACATTATAGCAAACAACCTTGATCCTAGTAGGCCCAAATACTCACAAGGCTCTTGGAGATCCGGGGTACATAGCCAGGCCTGAGGCCCAACAATACACCACACCTAAATGCAAAACAAAATGTCACAGCACCTAAAAGCAAGTCCCATGGCCATTATAATAGACCTTGAGGTTGATAGTCCCATGAGCTAGTGTCACTTCATGGTCGTTGTTCCCTAAAAACAGAGTCCAAGAGTCCAGGGGGCCAGGGAGGGTCATGGCAATTGGTTTCTCTCTCTTCCAGCTACAGGTTCTTCATTTATTTCAATTAGTAGTGGCTCAAAAGCTTGTTCACATGCAAAATGATTGTTTTCAGAGAAAAACTGGTTTAAGGTCAAATCTTCATCTTCAGGTTTTCCTCTACTGGCCCTTCCTGCATCATTACGAGATATAGTGCCAAATCTGTCAGAGTTTCCTATTTCTTTAGCCTGACTGGCAGCTAAAACTTCCAAAGGTTTCCTCCTTTCTGTACCAACCTTTTTGGCTTTTCTTCTTCACTCATTTATTTTGCCAGTCTTCCATTGTTTAGAGAATGGGTCACTATAAAAACATGACAGATGTGACAGATAGATTATTGAGAAGTTTTTTTTTTTTCTTTATACTTTTCTATGGTTTCCCATTTGTTAAACTGAAGGATGCATTCCAAAACTGAAAAAGCCCTGTCTAGCATGACAAGCTAGTGACCAGTGACACAGTGATTGACGTCTTCTTCTCACATACCTCCAGTGTTGCTGTACTTGTAGGGTAGAAAATTACGGTTCCATGTACATTTTTATGCCTATTTTCGAAGTCATTTTTATTTCACTAGGTTTTATGATTTTGCTTAAAAGAGAGTCACTGTACTTTCTGAATTAACTAATGCTGTGGTTTCTTTACCATTAACATTTATAGACTTGTGAACTTTACACTTTTCTGCTACTCTTACCAAGTTGATCATGTTATAATTTAACTGGTGCTCTCTTATGTTACATTGTATTGGTTCTTCCCTGTTAGGACAATGGGACAGTATAATTCAGGGTTAAACAGGTAAACAGGCAAGAGGGTTAATTCAAGTAGTACCTCAATGAGTAATTCCATTGCAGTGCAACAAGAGGAAAAATCAGGATCCAGAATATCATGATCCACTCAGCTGAAAAAAGTAGAGGCAATAGAAATAATAAAACATAGCCTTTAGTGTATATGAATAAAATACCTCCTAAATAAAAACTTGGAAAATTTGGTGTGGACAATTCAAGTATTCTTATTCTTTCAGAAGATGGAAATTGTCACCTATTAATACCTCTACAGAAAAGTTTATATTTATAATTTTTAGAAGTGCACATTTTTATCCAACAAAATAAAATGAATTAATAAAAAACTGTGAATCACCAAAAATAAAGTTATTTTAAAAAGAGAATTATATTTAAGACTGTAGAAGAAAAAGGGGTTTGGGTACATCTACAGAGCAATACATTCCAGGCTACATGAGATATGAAGTGATTATATAGGATATAACAAATGGAAACATACCAGACAACAGAGTGCTGCTTAAAAGGAACAATGGTAGTTGGAAATCTTTTTCCTACAACCATGTTTCAAATATATCTTAACAAATATGTTTAGCTGTGTATAAGGATTTCCAAAAAGAAACTCAGCATAATAGGTCAATTGAGGTCAGTTCCCTTTGAAAAGAGAGTGAAGGGTGTATGATATGATATGTAATGGGTCAACCACATTCAGTATAGAATAAAGTTGCCAAGGCAAGCAAAATGTTTTCACATTTTGTTGCATGGATATTAAAGAAAGGTTATATGGATTATGACAGTAACCCTATCCTATTAATATGTAACATAATTTAATAATATGTAAACTAATCTAGTAATACTAAGTGTATGATGAAAGAAGGATAATAAACACAGACTAAAACAAAGACCTCTCTGTAAGACTTAAACATCACAGGAGGGTTAATTAATGAGACATCCAGTTTACAGTATATTGGTCCCTCTGAAAGTGTCTGCTCACTGTAGGGGTGACAAATGTGTCTTGGTGTCAGAGTTTCTGAGCAGGGGTTTTATAGTAACTTTAAAGTATCATGGCCTACTAATACAAAGATGGCAGCAACATGAAAATGGATTTATTTTGTCTCATCACAAACAATGTATTCATACTAGCAATCTTTATAATACTGTAACATTGTTGCTGCAGAGTGCAATAATTACTACTGCTACTAACTCATGAAATAAAGCCCTACAATCAATACACCTAAATAAGTCACTATTATATCCGTTCCTTAAAAATAATTGTTTTCTCTAAGTAACAACAGATACATTCAGCATTACATTACAACAATTACATTCAGCTGCAATATGTCACTGCAATACATAGATTTGTAATACCTGAAGAGACTTGATATAATAGTGTCATATCCTAGAGCATATTTTAAACACAACATATACACGTTAAACATTACACAAACAACCATAAGCCTTTTAGGCCCCCAAAACGAATTGAAATGGGCTCTTGGAGGTCATGGGTACGTAATACAGGACCTGAGGTTCAACATTACACCACACATAAAAAGTGTCACAGTCCTCTAAAGCAAGTCTCATGGCCATTGTAATAGCCCTTGAGTTTGCTTGCCAAATGGGCTAGTATCCATCCAGTGCTTTTCTGTGTCATAAAGGGATATATTGCCCCCCACTAACAGGAGAGGTGGTCACTAACTTCAGATTGGTCTTATATAAAGGCCAATTAATGCCAACCTCTGTGTCCATTTCTACTTTTGTGGGGCCTTTGTATCCCCCTACCAGGTTCCATTTAAGCTCATACTCCTATTTATTTTTAACTGCTCTATATATACCACCCCATCACCAGTTAATAACTTCTGATTAGCCCTATAAACGGCCAACCTATGTCAACCTGTGTTTAATACACAGTTCTGGCAGCATTTCTTCCCTCATATTTTTATATTTGGGTGCCCATTGTCCTGATGCAATAAGGCCATGGACATCCTCATCAACCTACTCCTGTATTAGCCAAGTTGGCTATTTATGAGTGCAAGAAGCAGTGTTTGCCATGAGAGGCCATGTTCCCGGCACTGGTGAGCTCCCGTATCCAGAGTACCACCTGCCTTTGTCCACTTGGAGGACATGTGAGTTTACCTCCCAGTATATATGCTAAATTCTGCTTGGTATGCCCCCACCAGGATTCTTTGACACTTCACCTCCTTCTTTAGTTTTAGTTTCTTTTACGTTTTTTGGCATTTCTCAGAGGTTAGATTTACGTGTGTGGTATGATAGATCGTTAGTGATTTGTGAGTGAACTTCGCCCCTTATTATTATGTGAGCCAAGGAATCTAGGCATGTGTTACCTTATCTTGCATCTAATCATTATCAGTTTTTGGTAATGATCCTAATTATTTATATACAAACATGCATTTTAATAACTAATTATAATAAAATATGTAAATGGACTAACAGAGGCACACATTGAATTGAACAGAAGAAAGAACATATTTCTAAAGAAGCTTGGCTAATTTAATGATATTTGAACTGTGTAGTGACATAACAATAGTAAGAGAACAATTGAAATATTATTTAAAAACTTATGTAGAAGTTCACACTATCAATCTTTTTATATATGGCTTAATTAAGTTGTATTCAATTATTAATATTCCTTATTACTCTGTTATGTCTTAAATTAGATATTTTTTTATTTTTATATCACTTAAATGTACCATGGTTGTTATAATGTAAGGGGTCTCTCATTTCTCTAAATCAGTAACCCTACAGACTACTTTATATCTTTGATATTATTTAAGGTTTTGTGTTTTTATGATGTGTATATTGTCACTTTTTTCACTTCAATCCGTGTGTAAAAGTATTGGGTACTCAAGATGTTTTCAAACCAGTCCTCCAATCATGTCAAGATGTAGGGATATCACTATATTAATACAAGTTACCCAATCCTATGTCAGTTGCAATAGTCTCAGCAATATCAACTGTTTTGACTCTTAAGGACTCATATTGCCAGTAATTTATGGATATGGCCAAGCGAGCATGACATTGTTGCATTGGGATTAGGTGTTATTGTGTGGTTATATGTTGCCTGTACATGCTTATTATGTATACTAGTTATAATATATTATAAGAGGGAAAATGTTATATATAACATATGTGGAATTGGTAGAAATGCTCTGCATAGAAGTTAACTGCAAATCATTTCACACTCACACATACAGACCTTGGGTCAAGACAGATGTATGTACTTCAAGTAGTCCTAAGCAAACACTTGAGTCTAACATAAAGATATAGATATCTGGTGAATTTGATCTCAAGAGCTTTGATAGCCCAAGGTTGCAAGCCAGATGGGCTAACATCACACATACACAAATGGACACAAGGGTGTGGTATTGGAGAGTATAAATATGTTGTTTTGATAATTCAATAAAGGTTGAGAGATAGTTTTCACATATACAAGCTGTGAGACTATTTCTGTGTGTTGTATCCTGACTTGGGGAGTAGTCTTGCCAGGGGCCACTTATAACCTCTATGCATTATTCTCTGCCTGTTCCTCTTCAGAATCCATCATTTGTGCCACAGAGAACAGGAACTACACTGGGGTAGGTTTTAACTAGGTTCATATCAAGCACCCTTGAATAAGCAGATTGTGACAACATTGTACCCATCAACTTCAATTACAAAACTATTATTAGATATATGGATTGAATATAGTGGGACACAGCCATGTGCAAGTGAGGTTTCATGCTTTGGTTTCCTCTAGCAAGCTGGTTAGATCATGCTATTCCTTTTCTGAACCAGTGTCTCATTTTACCTCCTTTGTCAGTCATACTGGCAGGTACAATTACAGATTTGATTAAGGCTGACTGACAGAGCTAAAACTTACATAAAACCAAAACCTCTGCCAAATCTTGCTATCCCATACAGAGTAACTATTAAGGCCTTGCATTTTTCTAGTCTACATATATTTTCCATCTTTACTTTTCTCTACAACAGCTTTTTCCTTTTAAAGAAAATAAACTGTCAGATAGCAGTCACAGAAAACATTTCTTATAACTCAGTCCAGCAGATTACTTTGACATTCTGACAGTATTGTGTTTTGCTGCCTATCATCTCTAGTTTTAGCCACATCAGAAATAACTGCAGTGACTTGTTATTCTGATGTACTCTTACAAACTGGGCCAGAACTTGTTAATGTGCTCACTTGAATTACTTTCATATCCCTACTCTTGATTAAGCCAAAAACAACTCTAGATTGAAATAAAGCATACCGGCTTCCTGTTTTGGACATCTTTTGTAGGTGGGATGAACACTTTGTTTACTGATCCTCAAACTCTTTTAGATCTGTCTTGGAAAAGGAATAAATGTAATCAAAAAGATGTGAAACATTGAACATTGGAGGACCCTTATTACACTGGAAAGTCAAATCTATAGGAGGAAGAACTATGGCCCCTATTCAATTGAGCAATTGTTGTTTACGGGAGCCCGTAATGTAGCCTGTAAACTAATTTGCTATTCAAGTGGCGTCTTTTTGCGAGCCGCAAATTAACTACGCATTCGATGCTGTAAACCCTGCGGTTGCGTATCTTACATCCCATCTAAGCCTTTGATCTTTCAAGCCTGCAAGAGTTACAACTGCTAAAATCGCAAATCGCTATTCAATTGCTGCAATTACCAAAAGCCGCAATTGTTTTCAAACCAAATGCCGGGCCAAAATATTATGGGTCCCAAATGGAACTCACAAAGGGTTTACAGACTAGTTTATAACACTGGAAAAGCCAATAAAAACACACAAATGGACTTTGAAATATGGGCAAAGCAATGGAAGGCATTATAATTCATTGCACAACAATTCCCAATTAACACATAGTTAAAAAATTATATGTTGGAATGGTCATGCATACAATATGCCAATATGAAAAGTCATGCTCCAAGATGCTGAAAGCAATTAAAGAGAAACTACCTGATTGAAACACAAAAACCTGAAACTGCCTTCCATCAAATCCATTTCTCACTCACAGAGGCTTTAATGTAGACCCTAAAAATACAAAGATCATCTTATATACATGGAACTCATCAGATATAGATTGGGAAAAGAAATAGTGGCAACATTACACCCCCACATGGCATATATCATGTACCAGGGAAAATTTTTATTTTGGTTGTTCAGTCCTTCAGTCGTGTCAGACTCTCTGTGACCCTATGGAATGCAGCACACATTGTTATGTCTCTATCTGTGCCTATCCACAAGGTTTGAATGCCAAAGATACTGTAGTTGGTTGCCAGTTTCTTCTCCAGTGGACTGCGATTTGTCTGACCGCTCTGCTATGACCTGCCCACCTACAGTGGCCCTACATGGTAAAGCTCACGGTTTCATTGATATACAGAAGCCTCTTCACCACCACTAGATAGCGATGCAGAAGGAGACTCACCTCCATCAGGGATAATCTCCCCTATGCCCATCCTGGAAAGTCCCACGTCATTGCTGGTGGCCATGTGCCAAGATGTACAGTATACCTATCATAATTTGGTGAAATCCCATCAAGTGTTTTGCACATACTGACATGGTGACAACAGGATAACAAAGCTTTATTTCATACACAGAGCAAACTCAGAAATGTACCAGACTGTGCATTAATATCATGGGTGTGGTGTGGGTGGATCCCGTAAGGGCAAGAGGCTTTTGGGGAAAAAGTGGATACCTAAAAGGGGTAATGTCATAGTCTAGAATAATCATGATGCATAGAACCTACCAGAGTCACATGTGGTCACTGCACCACTGCAACCAGAATCTTATGAAAAAAAGGATCATCAGAAATAACTCCATTTAATCAAAGTAACCAGTAATGCGCATAACACTTACTTTTAGTTAGCATCTGCTCAATTAATAAGATGCAATAAATCATGGAAAATGTCATAGAAATCTATTCCACACACAGTGTATTTTCAGATATTAAGGAATAATTAAAAATGAATGAGCCTTCATGGTTTTGATATTTGGCTATTGAGACCTACAGAGATGAGAACAAGATATCAATGGGGAACACTATTTGGATTGACTTCAACACCTCATCTCAACAGCAATCCACATTGAACATCAATTGCGGAAAAATTCAACATAATCATACGTGTAGACACTCTGTAGCCAGCCAATAGTATGTCAACATTAATACAAAATAATATTCATTGAGTAGTGTGGATGAGGAGGACTTAGGGGATGTTCTCGTCAACCTCTTTGTCAGTACAGGACTCCACCTTCCGTGCGTGCGTGCTTCCTTCCTCTACCATGGCGAAGAGATGTTGGAGGGAGGTGTGCATCCACCTGCGGTTGGTGTGTAACAACTGCTGTTGCCGGTAAGGTGTGAGATGTGGAGGCAGCAGGCTCTGGTTGCTATGGTGGGGGAACCTGTGTAACTGAAGGCTGGATAGATATGACCTGATAATCCGCCAATTGCACTAGCTGCTCAATGAGACGTGTCTGGGCTTGCCTGTCCTTATGAACCTCTCCATCCTTTAATTGTGCCTCCTCACCTCACCAGATAGCAATTTGATGCTGTCGACATGGGTAGTTGCAATCTCATTTTGCCTTTCCAGCTGGGATGTCACTCGTTGCATTAAGATGACATTGGTCTCGTCCTCCATCCCGGATATGTTCAATGAGGTTCCTCAAAGTGCCTTCTGAGGAGGTGTGAGGTCTGTCACAGGTCCTCCCGGGATTTTCAATGTGCTGTGGTGAAGCCAGAGGTGCCTGTGGTGATGGTATCTCCTGTGGCGATGGTATCGCCCATGGAGATGGTGTCATCCCTGGTGGTGGTGATGGCCGTAGCAGTTGCATAGCCCCAGTTTGTTTGGGCCAGGAGGAGCGTTGGGGTCCGGCCATGTCATCTGACCAGGTGGCAGTGGTGGGCCTTCTGAGGGTGTGCGCCAGTACCAGGACATCTCTGGAGGTGGTTGCTGGCTCCCTGAAATGTCAGGTGGAGGTTGATGAAACGGCTGGGAATGTGCCCATGATGCATGTGAGGGGGGTGTTCCCCACAATTGTGGTGTGGGTAGCCATCTTGCTGCTGATGGGCCAGTTTTCTGTGAAGCTTACTCCACCACCACTTGCCTGAGTTAATATGGTTCCTTCTCCTGTGGAACCACCACCTGTGTCTGTGGCGGTGGGGTACGCCTCCTCGGTACTGAATTGAGAGGACAATAGTATTTGAGTATTGATTCTCTAAACAATTGTTTTCTGTGTGTTTCCAAATCCCTGACATCACGGTCACTTGTAATTTGCTGTGGAGATTGTTTTACACAGATAAACATTGACTTGTATCATGAGCGTTGAGGATCATGGCTCATATCAATATATGTAATGCTGGTGCAGTTTATTAGAACATGTGCAAAGCTGAATCCGCTGTGCAGTGCTTGAGACTGACCAATCTGTGACCAATTCTCAGCAATGGTTGTTAACATGCAGATAAGACATGGTCCAGGTTATGCTAGTACATGACTCGCACATGCAGTCCTACAGAGTCTGTATATGCATACAGTGTGCACACCCATACAGGTACGCTCTTGTGGTTGGCAAATCTGGATCTATTTGGTGACTGCTACTCAAAATCAGTTTTAACTGCAGGTATTGGGCAGACATTTATTGATAACAATTATGATTGCTTCCTGGATTTACGTTATTGCTCGATAAATCTGTAGTCATAACCAGAGATCTTACAGTAATATTGTATGTCAGTTATTTATGTGTGTGGGGTTCATATGTGTGCATATGAGGTTGTGATGAAGTATATGATACTCGCATTGCAGGTTTGCCTGAAAACCTGAGTCCAGCTGTTCGGGAAGGCCCAATATTGCTGCTAGCACGATCCACTTCTTCAATGTCCGCAGTATGTGATGTTGCCTGGCGGTCCACCACTGGTTGCATGGGCTGCTTTGGCCTCCGCTGTCATCTTCCTCTTGACCTTCATCCGGCAATCATCATATCTGTGTTTCACAGACTTGACATCCCTGTTTGCAACCCTTAATGCAGTAGCAGCTGAAGCAACTTCAATCTAGGCACGTGTCTTCTGGCTAGGCCTCACTTCCCTCCCACCATGTGCTGTGGCCTATGTATATGTATGTGCAGGTATTATGTGTGTGAATTAGGCGATATCAGTTATTATATGTGTTGTAAATTAAGTGTTAATATATCTTAGTAGTCAAAATAGCAAAAACTCACAAAACTCCTTCTCTCTCTCTCTCTCTCTCTCTCCAAAGCTGAAACACCCACAAACGCCTAGACATGTGTGTTGACTTTCTCTGCTACAGCACATTCAAGGACTTACTGTTTTGGCAGCCTTTTAAACCCTTTTCTGTGGCATTAATAGCGTTCTCCCGTTACTGTTGATTAATTGGCCTGTGACTGAATCACTATTTATGGCCTTGCATGATTTTGGCTTGCTTCATCGGTCAGATACCCGAAAGTGTTACATATGAAACCAGGGTTGGAGGCTTTGGCCCATAACTTGCAGCCTTGATCAATTGAATCGCTCTGTAATTGTAGCAAATCTCAAGTCCGGAGACAAACAGCCTGTAGCCTGCAAGCTGTGGCCTTGCAATTGAATGAGGCCCTATGTGACCAGAAGTGAAAATTAGACCTTTGCCTGATTTATAATTCTCCAGTGGAAAGTGTTGTGATATATCAGAGATATATACTGTATGGATTTCTATATAGATTGAGCTATGTAAATGTGTGCCACTCCCTACATTAATTTCTTTCTGAATCATATGCATGAAAAATTTGCATGCAAACATGGACAAAATCTCCAGAAATTGTTGCTGCTAAGCCTGCTGAAATTGTTACAGATTTTAGACAATTAAAATACTATTTACAAATTGGACAATGAAACAAGCCATATGGTATTCAAGAAAAGAAGAAATAGATTCAAGATTCAAAGGTATTTGACCATTTTTAAATTGTAAAACCTATACATTTGCAAATTATTATTGCATCTTGAAGCATCAATACAATCAAAGCTAAGCTTACAATCAAACAAAACATATATTAAGATCTGGTTTTGGCATGCTGAAAAAAATTATGAAGTGGACAAAATGGAGGTAGTTAAAGCAAAGCTATAGACAGGGCAAATATACCCATTTGATTATTGAAATTACAGCAGATTATTAATAACAATATTTTGTGAAAAGCTAGCAAGATTACATGGCACTTTCTATTGATGATCTACTAAAAGAAGAAATAAAAGTACATCATCTCATATTTTGTTAATAAAAGAAGAAACATGTTCCAGACCAGAGATACAGTATATAAATATGCAATAATATGATTCAACATTTTAAACATGTTCTATTGTTAATAATATGCAATAATATGCACTAAAACCTTTTTACTATTTGTCATAAGCCTGGATTAAGCAATCAATTAGAAATGTTGATTAATATAAGGTAATTTAAAAAGAAATATACATTTACATATAATTTTCAAACTTACATACAAGAAACATATAATTAAAAATGTGATTTAATATGCATTAATGCATTTTTGATAATAGCATATTGCTAACTATCTCTTGAGAGATATCAATGTGGTAGTTTTGAGATCTCACACTCCTAACTTAGAGCCCTATTAAATTAGAGTTACGTGTTAAGGCTTTTTGCGTGCTAAGATGCCTCGTAACGTTACTCGCAGCTGGCTTTGCATGTTAACACGCAGGGTGGCCGTGAATAGGCTACATGGAGAGCAACGTCGAACTTTGCTCACGTAAATTCTTTGATCTTTCTTGTTCTATTCAGCTATCAAATTGCAACGTGGTCACTGATGAGCAAGCACGTAACACACAAATGTAGGCCAAAGACCAACGTGTGCTCTAGAGCAACCGCAAGGGAGGTAACGTACAACACGTAGCACTTGTAATGTAAATAAAATCACTCTACTGTACATTTAATGTAAGGGAAAGTGATGTTTGGTCTTAGAATTAATAGCACAACATTCTCAAGCCCGCAAATCGGCCCCAAAAAATACTTAATTTCATGAATATTTCATGTGTCATATCGATCCCTGCAGTCAATGTGTTATGGCTTATACTGTAACTCGCATGTTATAGATCATAATATTTACGGTTTTATTAATATTGCATTATATCTGGCCTGTGGCTCTGATCGCAAACTGGATTTGAAGCACGTAGGACTTTGAAATCTACCCTCCCCTTTTCCAGTGATGTAACGATTACGATCTCTTTTTCCATTGGCTCCATCTGAACCCGTAACTACAAGATTGATTAATTGTTTGCGATTGAACACGCAAGTCCCACGGCTGCGAACTGGTTTATGAGATATCGTCTATCGCTCGAAGCTCGCAGCCCCTTAATTTAATAGCAACGTAACTCAGCTAAATTTGAAGCACGCAGCCCTTACGTGCTACAAGTTGGACTTACAAGGCTGGAATTAAATATGGCCCTATGTGCTTCTAATCCAGTTTGCAATCGGAGCCACAGACCAGATAAAATGCAATATCAATAAAGCTGTAAATATGCTGTAAATTCTATTACATGCAAGTTACAGTATAAGTCGTAACGCCTTTGGGCTCCATTTGCGTGTTACGTACTTGCTCGCGAGTGACCATGTTGCAATTTGATAGCTGAATAGAACAAGTAGCAGTTACAAGGATGAGAGATTAAAGGATTAACGTGCTCAAAGTTTAACGTTGCACTGTACGTAGCCTATTCTCGGCCGTCCTGCATGCTAACATGCAAAGCCCGCTACGAGCAACGTTACGAGGCATCTTAGCAGGCAAATAACCCTAAGATGACAGTTACGAGCTACACTTTACCACATAGCTCCAATTCAATAGGGCTCATATCTCTCAGTAATTAGTGAAAACAATACTATTTCTCATTGGAAATATATCTTTCATACATTCAATTATTTTGTAAAAAGATATTATCAAGCTTTAGATTTCATGAAAAAAAGAACTTTAACCAGTGCTTTATTTTAAAGTAGGTAACAAAACTAAGACTAACACTCAGAAATACTGAATCCATTTTCTTTATACAAATCACACAGACTTCTGCTTTTTAATATTTTTTTTGTCTTCTCGTAGCAAGATGGATCATTATTACAAGATGGAAACAAAAACAAATTCCTAGTTGAAAAGAAGTGATATCAATTATGAAGAGGAATAGAGATTTGGAATTGGATATGTGTGATTCATATCTTTATTGTTTTATTTGATCTCTAAATGGAAAGTCTGGGGCACTTATATGGAAACTACTGTAACAGTGGAACAGGGAAAAATGTTTTCTCTTTCCTCTCTCTTGTTCCTATGTGTATTTTGAAATTTGTGGTTAAGCTTTCTTTTTTCTTTGTTCATTTTGTGGATCTGCATATTTTTTCAATAAAAATGAATAATAATAAAAAAAATGTTTTTGCTATCATAGAGGATCATATCAATATAATAAAAGGGTACCTCTAAGTCTTATAGATAGTATATGCACTTTCATACATTGCATTGCATAGTTAGGAATGTAAGAATAAACTCCCCTGCATATAGACACTATAAATTGTTACAATACTTTTTAAATATACATGAAGTGATATACTTTTATGTATCCATCAATTATACAACATACAAAAATATATTTATTGATTTTTTTGGCTCTTTAATTGCTCTTTACTGTCATTCCCCAGTGATGGAAAGCTTCATTAATACAACTTACTCTGTCTCAACTTTATGTCATATAAAGCATTATCACATGGCATTTTACTCAACAATACAGTTAATTGACATAACATACAAGGATAATAGAATTTTTACATTTATATTATTTCATCTTTACTCTAGCTTTTCAAAAATACTCTAAAACGTTTGTAGTTGTTATATAGCCAAAATATGTGGATGTTTATTTATATATTTATGTAGAAAGAAATTCCCTAGCACTACAAATTTAATGGGAAATTTTTATTGTTATGAGAGTCTGATGAATAATTTAATATAGATTTAATATTAAGAGAAACTCAATCTTAACCACTTTATTGCATTCAATGGCAAAGTAGTTGGTATTGACAAAAATGCAGCTGGGATTATTAAAACAGATGGCAATAGAGGTTGCAGTAAGCCAGGGCCACCTACATTTAATACAATTACATTTGCGAAGTTACAAATGAGTCTATTTAATGTTTGCTAATCACTGTTTCTGTCATAACCTTTCTATGACACATTTAAACTTAGATTTCAGCTTTAAATTACACAATTAGAATACTGTATATTTTATTTTCTCTATTTTATTGTATTCTCTAATTTAATTATTTACCTATAATTTTATTAATATATGTTTATTTTATTGACCTTGGAATTATTATTATTATTAGTATTATTATTATTATTGCTATTATGATTTGCAGTATGTCAGCATATTCTGAATGTTACAATGAACAATTGCTAATAAAAATGTACATGCATCTGAAATTAGATAAGACATGAGAGCACATTGTATATACACATTGGTACAGGGAGAGTAAGGACTCAGAGCTAAGATAATAGGGAACAGAACAATTAGGATGCTACTTGATGGATCCATGTTATAGCATAATGGTGGGAAGTATGATAATCAGAAATGATAACCTTTTATGATGATGTGAATGAAAGAATGTAGGTGGTAAGCTTCTCTGAACAGGTGGGTTTTTGAGAACTTTTGAATATTTATACTAGGGGAGGGTCTATTCGAGTGAAATAGAGAACTTCAAAAAATAATTTATAAAAAAAGAAGCAATGTTACAATCAAGGAGCACTAATAACTATATTTTGTGGAGCAAAAGTTTATATTTTTAATCTTAAATGTAATGTTCCAATCTGGAAATACTTACCAAACTAGCTCCTGGGCTTACATAGTATTTTTTATTTCCATTTGAAACTTTAGAAGTGTTTTGCATAAACATAAGCATAAACACTCAATATAATATCATACAAACATGTAAAATGAAACACCTACAATGTAAATTTGCACAAAGACAATAACACAAAAAGCCAGTACCTGAGTACATTGAAATACCAAAAGCATATCTTGAGTTGCAGCTACTTAGACTGGGTGAGAATAGAGAAGACAAAACATTTGTAATGCAAAAATCTATCAAGGCTAACAAATATGAAAGGGGCATGTATTCAAAAATCAGACATGCAAATGGACAGATAGAAAAACTAGAGCAGTAGTGTTTTTTCGTTATGTAATGGAACCTCAATGATTTACATGAGGGTGCTTGAGGACCCCTGTGTCACGGAAGGGGATACCATTAGGTGCCATGGGGTAATGAGGTCTATATGGTCCTTTGTTATAGTTAAAGGCCCTATAAGGATCTATGGAGTTGAGGAATCCCACACCCAGAGCACAAGGGGTGCAGGAATGAGAGACCTGATACCCCAGTTGTTGACGAGGGTTCTGGGGGATTCTCTGGCATATAGGGGAGTGTGTCATAGGTTGAGGGATTTTTAACCCCAAGCATTATTTATTTATTATTATTTAACTGCTATGGGAGGTGTTTTTTTATAGATCGATAGATATATGATGTATGAGATATCATATATGATATATAAGATAGATAGATATATATGTATGAGAGGATGTTTAGGCTAGTGTAGTGTGTGTGATGTTAGATAATGGGTAGTATTCTGTAGCATTACTATGGAGACTATTGTGAACACACGTTAGAGCAAGAGAGCCATATACAAAGCCCGCTGCGAATGTGTCAGTAAGTTTTACAAACTTTTGTTTATGGGAACCATGTGACATGATATGTCGCTTTCTTTTGGGACTCCTCCTTTTTTAATTAATGACATGAACATTTGATATGACGTTTTTTTTTTATGTTTATGTTTATTGAGTATATTTTTATATTTGTTTTTAATTCTATTACAATGGTATTGGTGTTGCTTGCACAGTGTTTTTTTTGTGGTCTATATAGAGAATTCCCCTTTTTGATCGCTACCTTGCCGTGGAGAAGGGACTTGTGTACTGCAGTGAAGCTGTAAGGTATAACATGTAGGGTCATCCAAGATGAAACTCAGGAGGGAAGAATCTTCAAGAAAAAACGGAATATAAAAACAAAAGGTCTGATTTAAAGGTATGTCTGGACATTTTATGTTTATTTTATTATTTTAATACACTATGCTTATATATCTTTTAAATATACATATATAGGTATATGCACATTGGGGATGTCTTTGTTGAAAGAATTTCAGCATTTTCACTGAAATACTGTAGACACTTTATTGTTCTTTGTTCTGGGATGGTTATTACTTTCATTTTCCTTAACTAATTGAAGGTATTTGTTCTACAAGTTCTTATAGATAAAAAGTCAGAGTGTATTTTAAGACATATGCTGTCTGGAATGATATATTTTATCAGTATATATTTACAATATTTACAACTTTTTTCCGGGGCCTAACACCACATTGTTAACAAAATTATTTTAAAAATGGAAAAACTTTATTGACACTTGCTCTCAAAAATACACCTCTTTTAGAATAAAATAAATTGTGTAATGTACAATTTCCAATCTCCAATTATTTATATATTTGGGCTTGTATTATATTTCATCAGGGGACAAATCTCTAGCATATAACTAAATGTATTTCTCATTCAGTACCTTAACTTGTATTTGCTTTGGTGTACCATCCACTTTATACCAAATCATCAAAGGGGATAAATATAAAGATGTATAATTGCTTACGAGATACTTGGATATACATTCTTATCCCAGAACTTAGCAATACAGCTGGTCAAATTATATTTTATATCACATATCATTTAAATTGATGAAATTAGTGCTTGTGCAAACTTCATTCATTAAATGGAAAGCCAATATAGTGATACATAGAAGTTATTAGACTCAACTATTTGATGGTTATCTGTATTAACTGAATCCAGCTAGAAGTCATCCTAAATTTCCTTCATTATAACCCAATTTATTATAACCTGGGACTGTAATACTTAACACATATTCTTGAAGAAAATTAAAAAACATAAAAAATAAATTCTAGTTAATAAAAGGGAGGTATTGTCAATTGACTATTAATTTCCATCATATATATTGAAAGTTACTTCAAACATAAGCAATCTAGTATCCTTAGTATCCTTAGACAGAATATTAAATTGTTTCTAAGGAGCATTATGCTTTCCAATTAGGCTTACAATAGTCTTAAATATTAAACACCACTCTCAAGTCATAGTCAAGCAACATGGAAAACTAGTTACTCCTTCTTAACTCAGTAGCTGTCACTATATTACAATTGAACTTAAACTTCCTTATTTATCCCACCTAAAGTACAACTACCAATAGCCCTCAATCAGGGAGCCACCAAAACGCACATTGTCAAACAACTCTTATTCCCTTAGCTAGACTACCAGTTTATCCACCCTTACTGTGGAGTACCCTTTTCCTTCTTTAAGGTGTTTTTTTCTTCTACCCTCAAGAGATGTCAGTTGAAAACCTCTTGGCACAAAAAGTACACTTGACAAATCCCTATATTGACCATGGATGTATTTATATAAGGTAAACATATCCGCTCTTAGGCACCTTTTTTCTAGAGGAAATAAGTTTAATTTGGTTAGTCTTTCTTCATAGCTTAGTCTTTCCATTTCCCCTTATTAGTTTTGTTGCCTTCCTCTGTACTTTTTCCAGCTCTAAAATGCCCTTTTATGAAGTGGTGCCCAAAATTGTACTCCCTATTCCAAATGTGGGTGTACAAGTTTTTTTTTTATAGTAGCAGAACTATATTTGCTTCCCTTGTTTCTATACCTATCTTAATACATGCTAATAGTGTACTAGCCTTTGCAGCTGCTGCTTGGCATTGAGCACTGTTACCTAGGTGGTTGTCCACAAGTACTCCCAAATCCCTTTCTATATCTGATATCCCTAGAATTGCTCCATTAAGATTGTAAAATGCATGGCTATTTTTTCTTCCCAAATGCATAACTTTTATTTATATTAAATTGCATCTGCCATTTAGTTGCCCATTCCTCTAATTTATGCAAATCCCTCTGGAGGGAAAGCCCATCGTTTTCTGATTTAACTTAGTGTCATCAGCAAAAATTGAGACAATACTTTCCAGTCCTATTTCGAAGTCATTAAGAAATATGTTAAAAAGGAGAGGACCTAATACTGAACCCTGAGGAACCCGACAAAATACGTTTGTCCAATTTGAGTGTGCTCCATTTCAAATAACCATTTGCTTCCTGTCTTTCAGACAGCTCTTAATCCATGAGCAGATATTTACTGCAATTCCCGTATCCCTTAGTTTATACCGTAGACTTCCATGTGGCACTGTATCAAAAGTGTTTGCAAAATCCCAAAAGACTACATCCATTGAGTTGCCCTTATCCAAGTTCCTACTAACCTCCTGATAGAAACTAATTAGATTTGTTTGACATGACCTATTCCTAACAAGTTAGAGTTTACTCCTACCTATAATCCTTTAAATAATCCTTTAAATTGACATATTCTTGTATACTATCCCTTATTAACCCTTTAAAAAGCTTCCCAACTACAGATGTGAGGCTTACAGGTCTAGAAATTCCTTAAATATAGGTATCACATCTGCTTTTCTGCAGTCATCTAGCAGCAACCCTGTGGTGAGTGAGTCTTTAAAACTGAGGGACGGGGGAGGGACGCTGAGCCCCACACACTCACCTGAGGGACGCTTAGGCCCTAGAGGAGGGCCTAAATGCTGCATTTCCCCCGCTGGGTGAGTTACTCCCCCACTTGGTGAGTCATACTTGACCCCTCTCACCCTCTCTGCAGGCCATCAGACGGGTAACTAAACAGTTACCCAGGTTTAACTTATTTAGGAAGACAGAAGGCAAAAAGCAGGCTTGACAAAATGTAAACATTTTTATCTCTATCTTTCTCTAAAATGATAGATACACCCTTTTTATGTATCAACCATCTAAGTTCTCCCTTGTGTCAGCAACCTGACAGTTAATTTCCTCTTGCCCCACTGCCTTGTCATTTGCAATGGGATCTTCACTGACTGGATATGACTGTGCCCCATGATCTGACAAGGTCCCAAGGCTCCTTCCCTGGTCTTTCCCCTGGTCCATGATGGGATCCTAGGCAGTGGTAATCTATGGATCCGTAGGCTAGGTTCACAATTCCCACCTAGGGTATATACAGAGTACAGTCAATTATCTCCTTCTCCAAGAGCTGGTGAGCAAAGTTGCTCCAATCCATACTTTCCCTTGGGTCAAAAGTCTGACAGATGTCTCCTTTTGTCTCACAGCATTCTGTTGTTAGAGGTGGTATTACAGCTAACTGGGTTTAGCTGGTCCTCCTGGTCTTGTAATGTCCCAGGGCTTCTTTCTGTGACCACCCCATGATCTGTGGTTAGCATCTGGACAGTAGTTATCCATTGCAAGTGGATTTTATTTTTTGCAAGTAAAGGCTGATAAATTGCAGAGTGCACTAATTGTGCCCAGTTGAGAGGGGTGTGAATTGACTGTGTTAAACTAGTTTTAAGGTTTGTGAGCTGTTTGGGGCTGTTTGCAAGTGGATTTTACTTTTTGCAAGTGAAGGCTGATAAATTGCAGAGTGCACTAATTGTGCCCAGGTGAGAAGGCAGAAGTTAATATAAACAGAAGAAGGGGCGAGTTTAAGTGTGTAGGAGTTTAAATATAAATAGGGAGTTGCTAGTAAAAGTGTCGGAGTTTAAATAAAAAGAGGGAGTTCAAAGAAAAAGGGGTTGGGCAGATTTATAGTGCAAAGGTGGAATATTAAAAAAATAAAATATATATATATATACAATGGATATAAAAAGTCTACACACCCCTGTTAAAATTTTAGGTTTCTGTTCTGTAAAAAAATGAGACAAAGATAAATAATTTCAGAACTTTTTCCACCTTTAATGTGACCTATAAACTGTACAACTCAATTGAAAAACAAACTGAAATCTTTTAGGTAGAGGGAAGAAAAAATATAAAAATAAAATAATATGGTTGCATAAGTATGCAGCCTTAAACTAATACTTTGTTGGTGCACCTTTTGTTTTATTACAGCACTCAGTCTTTTTGGGTATGAGTCTATCAGCATGGCACATTTTGACTTGGCAAGATTTGCCCACTCTTCTTTGCAAAAACATTCCAAATCTGTCAGATTGCGAGGGCATCTCCTGTGCACAGCCCTCTTCAGATCACCCCACAGATTTTCAATCGGATTCAGGTCTGGGCTCTGGCTGGGCCATTCCAAAACTTTAATCTTCTTCTGGTGAAGCCATTCCTTTGTTGATTTGGATGTATGCTTTGGGTCGTTGTCATGCTGAAAGATGAAGTTCCTCTTCATGTTCAGCTTTCTAGCAGAAGCCTGAAGGTTTTGTGCCAATATGGACTGGTATTTGGAACTGTTCATAATTCCCTCTATCTTAACTAAGCCTCAGTTCCAGCTGAAGAAAAACAGCCCCAAAGCATGATGCTGCCACCACCATGCTTCACTGTGGGTATGGTGTTCTTTTGGTGATGTGCAGTGTTGCTTTTGCACCAAATATATCTTTTGGAATTATAGCCAAAAAGCTCAACTTTGGTTTCATCAGACCATAACACCTTTTCTCACATGCTTTTGGGAGACTTCAGATGTGTTTTTGCAAAATGTAGCCTGGCTTGGATGTTTTTCTTCGTAAGAAAAGGCTTTCATCTTGCCACTCTACCCCATAGCCCAGAGACATGAAGAATACGGGAGATTGTTGTCACATGTACCACACAGCCAGTACTTGCCAGATATTCCTGCAGCTCCTTTAATGTTGCTGTAGGCCTCTTGGTAGCCTCCCAGACCGGTTTTCTTCTTGTCTTTTCATCAATTTTGGAGAACGCTCCAGTTCTTGGTAATGTCACTGTTGTGCCATATTTTCTTCACTTGATGATGACTGTCTTCACTGTGTTCCATGGTATATCTAATGCCTTGGAAATTCTTTTGTACCCTTCTCCTGACTGATACCTTTTAACAATGAGACCCCTCTGATGCTTTGGAAGCTCTCTGTGGATCATGGCTTTTGCTGTGGGATGCGACTAAGAACATTTCAGGAAAGACCAACTAGAGCAGCTGAACTTTATTTGGGGTTAATCAGAGGCACTTTAAATGATGGCAGGTGTATGCTGACTCCTATTTAACACGATTTGGAATGTTATTGCTTAATTCTGAACACAGCTACATCCCCAGTTATAAGAGGGTGTGCAGACTTATGCAACCACATTATTTTTATTTTTTTATTTTTCTTTCCTCCACCTAAAATATTTCAGTTTGTTTTTCAATTGAGTTGTACAGTTTATAGATCACATTAAAGGTGGAAAACGTTCTGAAATTATTTATCTTTGTCTCATTTTTTTACAGCACAGGAACCTGACATTTTTACAGGGGTGTGTAGACTTTTTATATTCACTGTATATATATATATATATATATATATATATATAAAATAAAAATATATTATTTTATATTCTTTATTTTTGCTACTGAATTTTTGTAGTCAATAATAATAATTATGAGCCAGTCCAGTGGCAACCTCACTCAGTGTACATCCTGTCATATGTATGCAATGCTGGAACAGATGATCCCGGGTCCATCGAATCAGGGGGAACAGGAGTAGGCAGGCCAGTTCTGAGTTGGCAAACACAAACAGATTTGCCAGATTGAGGGAAACTTTGGGGGATGTCCATTCAGGAATGGCAATGCCAGATAGAGCTGTTCCCTCTTACAGCTGGGAGAACACCTCTACTGGAGGAGAGGGAGGGCAGATTAGGCAGAGCAACAGACAGGTTTTGGTGGTAGGGGACTCTATTATTAGGAAGGTAGACAGGGTTGTTTGTCACCCAGATCCCAGCAATTGAACAGTTTGCTGTCTCCCGGGTGCTCGGTTTCGCTGTGTTGTGGATCGGGTAGACAAATTATTGGGAGGGGCTGGTAATTAACCGGCGGTCTTGGTACATATTGGTACCAATGACATATTGGTACCAATGACAAAGTTAGTGGAAGATGGAGTGTCCTAAAGGATGATTTTAGAGAACTAGGTAATAAGCTGAAGGGAAGGACCTCCAAGGTAGTATTTTCTGAGATACTACCAGTGCCACGTGCTAGCCCAGGGAGGCAGAAGGAGCTTAGGGAGGTTAATGCATGGCTAAAGATGTGGTGCACTAAGGAGGGGTTTGGGTTTTTAGAGCACTGTGCTGACTTCTCAGTTGGGTACAATCTCTATAGCAGTGATGGATTGCACCTCAATGATGAGGGAGAATTGTGCTAGGGGATAGGATGGGAGAAAGGCTGGAGGAGTTTTTAAACTAGTAGGTGTGGGGGGGGGGAGGACCAGATATAAGTAATGGAGTAGAAAGTGTAGAGGGTATAAGGGATGAATTAACAACTCATAGGGGAGGAGATGGGGGGAGGGGTAGTATAGTCACTACAGAGGTATTACGAAGTAACTCAAGTATAGTGGCAGGCACCACCAAACTACAAACTCATAACATAAGATGTATGCTTGCTAATGCCAGAAGCTTGCCAGGAAAAATGGGAGAGTTAAAATTCTTAGCAATTAATGAAAAATGGGATTTAATAGGCATTATCGAAATGTGGTGGGATGAATCTCATGACTGGACTGTTAATCTGGATGGTTATAACCTATTTAGGAAAGATAGGGGCAATGGTAAAAGAGGAGGAGGGATTTGTCTGTATGTTAAGCATGAATTTAAGCCTATTGTCAGAGAAGATATTTATGGCGGAACTAGTGATAATGTTGAATGTTTGTGGGTAGAGTTAAATAGCTGAGCAACAAATACAAAAAGAATATTAGTAGGAGTATGCTATAAACCCCCAAATATAGCTGAAAGTGCGGAAATACAATAATTGTTACAGACTGGAAATGCATCTAAGCATGGGCAAGTTCTAATAATGGGAGATTTCAATTACCCTGAAATAAACTGGATAAATGAGACGAGCAGTTCAGCTAAGGGGAGCAGATTCTTTAGTACACTCAGGGATCATTATCAGGCCCAGGTTATAGAAGAGCCTACTAGAAATGAAGCTATCTTAAATTTAGTCATCCAAAAATGATATTGATATAGTATCAAATGTTGAAATAGGGCAACCTTTGGGAAATAGTGATCACAATACAGTCTCATTTGAGATTGAATTGAAAACACTAAATTGCAAGAGGCCAACAAAAACTCTTAATTTTAAAAGGGCAGATTTTAACGGTCTAAGGGCAGTAATACAAAGTATAGACTGGGACAGATAACTGATAGGTAAAAATACTGAACATAAATGGACAACATTTAAATCCTTACTAAATATACAAGTGCCAATAAAAGTAAAAGGAGTAAATCACATCTAATGTGGTTTAACAATGATTTAAAGATCAAGATATGGAGTAAAAAATACAGGCATTTAAATTATACAAACAATAGGGGACAGAGACTACTTTACAGGAGTACAAGGAAATCAACAAGGCTTGCAAAAGGGCTAAAATAGAAAATGAAAAATTAATTGCAATAGAGAGTAAGACTAACCGTAAAAAAAAAAGTAAGTATATTAATGGGAAGAATGTGAGGAAGGAATCTATAGGAAGATTACAATGTGACAAAGGCCGTCGGAAAAATAGTGACCAGGAAAAGGCAGATGAGCTAAATAGGTTATTTTCTTCGATATACACAAGTGGGGTACCAGTGGTTGGGACACTGCAACATAATGGGGCTACACTACCTTTGCCGAATAATTGGTTAACGCAGGAAGTAATCCAAAAGAGGTTGGAAAAAATAAATGTTAATAGTGCCCCGGGTCCTGATGGAATACATCCAAGTGTACTTAAGGAACTGGGTTCTGTAATAGCCAAACCATTATATTTATTTTTTTAAGATTCACTCAACACAGGGTCTCTACCAGATGACTGGAGAAAAGAGGATGTGATAGTGATACCTATATTTAAAAAGGGAGCAATAGCAAATCCGGGGAATTATAGACCAGTGAGCCTCACTTCTGTAGTGGGGAAGCTTTTAGAAGGATTAATAAGGTATAATATACAAGAATATGTCTATTTGAACAAGATTATAAGTAGGAGTCAACATGGATTTCTGAGGCATAGGTCATGTCAAACAAATCTAATTAGTTTCTATGAGGAGGTTAGTAGGAAACTAGATCAATGCAACTCAGTGGATGTAGTCTTTTTGGATTTTGCAAAGGCTTTTGATACAGTGCCCCATGGGAGACTATTGGGTAAACTAAAGGAATACAAGAATTACAGTAAATATCTGCTCGTGGATTGAGAGCTGGCTAAAAGACAGGAAGCAAAGGGTTGTTGCAAATGGAACATACTTCAATTGGACTAATGTGGTAAGTGTGGTTTCTCAGGGTTCAGTATTAGGTCATCTCCTTTTTAACATATTTATTTATGACTTAGAGGTAGCACTGGAAAGTAGTGTCTCCATTTTTGCTGATGACACAAAGTTGTGCAAAGTAATTATATCAGATAATGATGTGCTTTCCCTCCAAATGGATTTACATAAAATTGAGGAATGGACATCTAAATGGCAGATGAGATTTAATATGAATAAATGTAAAGTTATGCATATGGGAAGGAAAAATAGCCATGCGATTTATAATCTTAATGGAGCAAATATAGGGGTTTCAGATATTTAAAGTGATTTGGTAGTGCTTGTGGACAACCACCTATGTAACAGTGCTCAAAGCCAAGCAACAGCTGCAAAGGCAAATAAAATATTAGCATGTATTAAGAAGGGTATAGAAGCAAGGGAAGCAAATATAATTCTGCCACTATACAAATCTGTAGTGCGCCCTCATTTGAAATATGGAGTACAATTTTGGGCACTTTTTCATAAAAAGGACATTTTAGAGCTGGAAAAGGTAAACATGAGGGCAACAAAACTAATAAGGGGATTGGAGGGGCTAAGTTATGAAGAAAGACTAACCAAATTAAGCTTATTTTCTCTAGAAAAAAGGCGTCTAAGAGCAGATATGATTACCTTATATAAATACATCCAGGGTCAGTATAAAGATTAGTCATGGGAACTTTTTGTGCCAAGAGGTTTTCAACTGACAAGAGGACATCAATTGAGGTTAGAAGCAAAAAGATTCCACCTTAAAGAAAGAAAAGGGTTCTTCACAGTAAAGGTGGTTAATCTGTGGAATTCGCTACCAGAGGAGGTGGTGACAGCGGATTCGATAGATAACTTTAAAAGGGGACTGGATTTATTTCTAATTAAAAAGGGAATTCAGGGTTATCCTGTATAAATAGAGTGAGAATATTGATCCAGGGAGAAATCTGATCGCCAGTATCTGGGGTCAGGAAGGAATTCTTTTTTTTCCCTTTGAGACAATTGGCTAAGTTTCACATTTTTTTTGCCTTCTTCTGGACTAATTAATAATAAAAAATAATAATAAAAAATAAATAAAAAATAGTTGAATAATAATTAATTAACAACTAATTAACAACTAATTAATGAATAACTACTTCGCATACTGCAGATCAGAGGAGTTCTTAAAAGGATGAACTTGATGGACTGAAAGTCTTTTTTTAACCTTAATTACTATGCTATGTAACTATGTAACTATTGGAGCCCTCCCCAAGCCTTCTACTTGGTCAATTCTTATGACTGGAGTCTCACTTTTTGTTCCTGTGGTTGGGGCTGTTATGGGTGGACCCAGGGCCGGCTCTAGAACCTGAACTTCATGTTCCTTAGCTGTACCAAACTAAATCCTCTGACTACAGGAATAGGCTTATCTTCCTCTGGGTCAAACCACTGCATGATAGCGGTCTTGCTCAGGGGCAGAGTTCTCCTACCAGTCCATGATATTTCCTTCCTGGACCCCTTGAGAATGTTTAGGGCCCTCTGAGGGCAAGTCCTCAGTAGTTCCAGTCCCCATCTGACTTAGACATAGCAACATTTGTTGCTGGGCCCAAGCCACAGTTCAAATTGTCATATGCAATCTCCCATGGTGCCTCCTCCAGCTCCAAGTGAAAATAGGGCTTCACGCCGGGGACCCTAACTGGTTCCAGCCAGGCCGCATACTGCTGCTCCAGTTCAACCTTTTTCCACACCATATCTTGAAGACAATAATTTAGCTCATGCCTCAGTCACAGTCTTAGAAATGCCTCTCATTGAATTTGAAGGTCCACTTTCCTACTGTGTCTAGTGGCCATTTTGCTGGAACCCCTCAGTAGTTGTAAACTCCCTTGCTTCTGCCGGGCCTGCAGATGATGTCCTTTCTCCTCTGGGATAGAGGCTCCCATTCCATGCTACCGCTGGTTACTGCTGCTGCGATTCAATTGTCTGTCACCATTTCTTACGACCCTGGGGTGAGAAAACCAGGTTCCCCCCTAACCCTCCTGTTTACTTTTACAGGAGTACCCCTGGATGGTTTGGTTTCTGGTAATCTCAGCACTGCTGACTTCTCCAGGGCAGGAACTGGCTTAGGACCTCAAGAATACTGGAGTCAAAAAGCATGCTTGTGAAAAATAAAACAAATGTGTATCTCCATCTTTCTCTAAAATGACAGATACACCTTTTTTATGTATCAGCTAGCAGAGAAAACTTTAATAACAGACTCCCAACATGACAGTTACAAATTACATTACTACATTCTAAATCAGTTAACTCTTCATGACCCGAACATGCAACATATAGAATCTAACATCATAGCTTAAATGTACATAAGGTAATCAACATAACATAAAATATATTAAAAGACTATAAAGCAACTACTGAGCCCAAAGGGTGGTCAGGGGGATCATTACAGCACATACATGTGACATACTTATATGTTGTACCTAATCTAACCATGGACATAACAGCTTCTCCTGGGTATCTGCCCGTCAACTCAAACTCAACTTGTCAAAGACTGAGATTCTAATCTTTCCATTCTTTACTATGGCTTCCACTCCTCAAATATCACTAACTGTTAACAATGCCATCATTAATCCTACCTCTCAGGCCCATTGTCTTGGGGTTCTATTGGAACCTGTCTTTTTCTTTTATTCCTCACATATAATCAATAACAAAAGCACACCATTTTCATCTAAAAAATATCTCCAAAATATGTCACTACTTTATACAAGTCAAAACCTAAATTTGAATCCATTTTTCATTATAGTTCACTTGCTCCTTGCTGGCCTTCCCATCACTTGTCTGTCTCCACTCCAGTACAGTAGCTTCTACTAGACTCTACTAGACTCCACTATCATACTCATCGCTCAGTGTCTACAGTACCTCTGTGTCAGTCACTCCACTGGCTTCCTGTAGCCTCTAGCATAAAATATATAAAAAAAACTTAAAACAACAACTTTAACAACAATGCACCCCATTATATATCTGTCCATATATCAAAATACTCCCCCAACCACCCTCTTTGCTCTGTTTTCATCCTCTCTTGTCATCTCCTCTCACTCCCATCTTTAGGACATTTCTTGAGCAGACCCTATATGTTTTAATTAAGCAAAGGCTATTAAGAAATTCATATTTAATGGTTTATAAGCGTCAGACCTGATGTTGGTTTCCACACCCTATAAGGTCAATAGGGGAAGGCAACATTGTCCAGCAAACAGAGTTTGCCAAAAAGACTGAGTGCTGTAATAAAATCAAAAGGTGCTTCAACAAAGTATTAGTTTAAGGTTCTTAAAAGGATGAACTTGATGGACTGAAAGTCTTTTTTTAACCTTAATTACTATGTAACTATGTAACTATTGGAGCCCTCCCCAAGCCTTCTACTTGGTCAATTCTTATGACTGGAGTCTCACTTTTTGTTCCTGTGGTTGGGGCTGTTATGGGTGGACCCAGGGCCGGCTCTAGAACCTGAACTTCATGTTCCTTAGCTGTACCAAACTAAATCCTCTGACTACAGGAATAGGCTTATCTTCCTCTGGGTCAAACCACTGCATGATAGCGGTCTTGCTCAGGGGCAGAGTTCTCCTACCAGTCCATGATATTTCCTTCCCGGACCCCTTGAGAATGTTTAGGGCCCTCTGAGGGCAAGTCCTCAGTAGTTCCAGTCCCCATCTGACTTAGACATAGCAACATTTGTTGCTGGGCCCAAGCCACAGTTCAAATTGTCATATGCAATCTCCCATGGTGCCTCCTCCAGCTCCAAGTGAAAATAGGGCTTCACGCCGGGGACCCTAACTGGTTCCAGCCAGGCCGCATACTGCTGCTCCAGTTCAACCTTTTTCCACACCATATCTTGAAGACAATAATTTAGCTCATGCCTCAGTCACAGTCTTAGAAATGCCTCTCATTGAATTTGAAGGTCCACTTTCCTACTGTGTCTAGTGGCCATTTTGCTGGAACCCCTCAGTAGTTGTAAACTCCCTTGCTTCTGCCGGGCCGGCAGATGATGTCCTTTCTCCTCTGGGATAGAGGCTCCCATTCCATGCTACCGCTGGTTACTGCTGCTGCGATTCAATTGTCTGTCACCATTTCTTACGACCCTGGGGTGAGAAAACCAGGTTCCCCCCTAACCCTCCTGTTTACTTTTACAGGAGTACCCCTGGATGGTTTGGTTTCTGGTAATCTCAGCACTGCTGACTTCTCCAGGGCAGGAACTGGCTTAGGACCTCAAGAATACTGGAGTCAAAAAGCATGCTTGTGAAAAATAAAACAAATGTGTATCTCCATCTTTCTCTAAAATGACAGATACACCTTTTTTATGTATCAGCTAGCAGAGAAAACTTTAATAACAGACTCCCAACATGACAGTTACAGATTACATTACTACATTCTAAATCAGTTAACTCTTCATGACCCGAACATGCAACATATAGAATCTAACATCATAGCTTAAATGTACATAAGGTAATCAACATAACATAAAATATATTAAAAGACTATAAAGCAACTACTGAGCCCAAAGGGTGGTCAGGGGGATCATTACAGCACATACATGTGACATACTTATATGTTGTACCTAATCTAACCATGGACATAACAGCTTCTCCTGGGTATCTGCCCGTCAACTCAAACTCAACTTGTCAAAGACTGAGATTCTAATCTTTCCATTCTTTACTATGGCTTCCACTCCTCAAATATCACTAACTGTTAACAATGCCATCATTAATCCTACCTCTCAGGCCCATTGTCTTGGGGTTCTATTGGAACCTGTCTTTTTCTTTTATTCCTCACATATAATCAATAACAAAAGCACACCATTTTCATCTAAAAAATATCTCCAAAATATGTCACTACTTTATACAAGTCAAAACCTAAATTTGAATCCATTTTTCATTATAGTTCACTTGCTCCTTGCTGGCCTTCCCATCACTTGTCTGTCTCCACTCCAGTACAGTAGCTTCTACTAGACTCTACTAGACTCCACTATCATACTCATCGCTCAGTGTCTACAGTACCTCTGTGTCAGTCACTCCACTGGCTTCCTGTAGCCTCTAGCATAAAATATATAAAAAAAACTTAAAACAACAACTTTAACAACAATGCACCCCATTATATATCTGTCCATATATCAAAATACTCCCCCAACCACCCTCTTTGCTCTGTTTTCATCCTCTCTTGTCATCTCCTCTCACTCCCATCTTTAGGACATTTCTTGAGCAGACCCTATATGTTTTAATTAAGCAAAGGCTATTAAGAAATTCATATTTAATGGTTTATAAGCGTCAGACCTGATGTTGGTTTCCACACCCTATAAGGTCAATAGGGGAAGGCAACATTGTCCAGCAAACAGAGTTTGCCAAAAAGACTGAGTGCTGTAATAAAATCAAAAGGTGCTTCAACAAAGTATTAGTTTAAGGTTCTTAAAAGGATGAACTTGATGGACTGAAAGTCTTTTTTTAACCTTAATTACTATGTAACTATGTAACTATTGGAGCCCTCCCCAAGCCTTCTACTTGGTCAATTCTTATGACTGGAGTCTCACTTTTTGTTCCTGTGGTTGGGGCTGTTATGGGTGGACCCAGGGCCGGCTCTAGAACCTGAACTTCATGTTCCTTAGCTGTACCAAACTAAATCCTCTGACTACAGGAATAGGCTTATCTTCCTCTGGGTCAAACCACTGCATGATAGCGGTCTTGCTCAGGGGCAGAGTTCTCCTACCAGTCCATGATATTTCCTTCCTGGACCCCTTGAGAATGTTTAGGGCCCTCTGAGGGCAAGTCCTCAGTAGTTCCAGTCCCCATCTGACTTAGACATAGCAACATTTGTTGCTGGGCCCAAGCCACAGTTCAAATTGTCATATGCAATCTCCCATGGTGCCTCCTCCAGCTCCAAGTGAAAATAGGGCTTCACGCCGGGGACCCTAACTGGTTCCAGCCAGGCCGCATACTGCTGCTCCAGTTCAACCTTTTTCCACACCATATCTTGAAGACAATAATTTAGCTCATGCCTCAGTCACAGTCTTAGAAATGCCTCTCATTGAATTTGAAGGTCCACTTTCCTACTGTGTCTAGTGGCCATTTTGCTGGAACCCCTCAGTAGTTGTAAACTCCCTTGCTTCTGCCGGGCCGGCAGATGATGTCCTTTCTCCTCTGGGATAGAGGCTCCCATTCCATGCTACCGCTGGTTACTGCTGCTGCGATTCAATTGTCTGTCACCATTTCTTACGACCCTGGGGTGAGAAAACCAGGTTCCCCCCTAACCCTCGTGTTTACTTTTACAGGAGTACCCCTGGATGGTTTGGTTTCTGGTAATCTCAGCACTGCTGACTTCTCCAGGGCAGGAACTGGCTTAGGACCTCAAGAATACTGGAGTCAAAAAGCATGCTTGTGAAAAATAAAACAAATGTGTATCTCCATCTTTCTCTAAAATGACAGATACACCTTTTTTATGTATCAGCTAGCAGAGAAAACTTTAATAACAGACTCCCAACATGACAGTTACAGATTACATTACTACATTCTAAATCAGTTAACTCTTCATGACCCGAACATGCAACATATAGAATCTAACATCATAGCTTAAATGTACATAAGATAATCAACATAACATAAAATATATTAAAAGACTATAAAGCAACTACTGAGCCCAAAGGGTGGTCAGGGGGATCATTACAGCACATACATGTGACATACTTATATGTTGTACCTAATCTAACCATGGACATAACAGCTTCTCCTGGGTATCTGCCCGTCAACTCAAACTCAACTTGTCAAAGACTGAGATTCTAATCTTTCCATTCTTTACTATGGCTTCCACTCCTCAAATATCACTAACTGTTAACAATGCCATCATTAATCCTACCTCTCAGGCCCATTGTCTTGGGGTTCTATTGGAACCTGTCTTTTTCTTTTATTCCTCACATATAATCAATAACAAAAGCACACCATTTTCATCTAAAAAATATCTCCAAAATATGTCACTACTTTATACAAGTCAAAACCTAAATTTGAATCCATTTTTCATTATAGTTCACTTGCTCCTTGCTGGCCTTCCCATCACTTGTCTGTCTCCACTCCAGTACAGTAGCTTCTACTAGACTCTACTAGACTCCACTATCATACTCATCGCTCAGTGTCTACAGTACCTCTGTGTCAGTCACTCCACTGGCTTCCTGTAGCCTCTAGCATAAAATATATAAAAAAAACTTAAAACAACAACTTTAACAACAATGCACCCCATTATATATCTGTCCATATATCAAAATACTCCCCCAACCACCCTCTTTGCTCTGTTTTCATCCTCTCTTGTCATCTCCTCTCACTCCCATCTTTAGGACATTTCTTGAGCAGACCCTATATGTTTTAATTAAGCAAAGGCTATTAAGAAATTCATATTTAATGGTTTATAAGCGTCAGACCTGATGTTGGTTTCCACACCCTATAAGGTCAATAGGGGAAGGCAACATTGTCCAGCAAACAGAGTTTGCCAAAAAGACTGAGTGCTGTAATAAAATCAAAAGGTGCTTCAACAAAGTATTAGTTTAAGGTTCTTAAAAGGATGAACTTGATGGACTGAAAGTCTTTTTTTAACCTTAATTACTATGTAACTATGTAACTATTGGAGCCCTCCCCAAGCCTTCTACTTGGTCAATTCTTATGACTGGAGTCTCACTTTTTGTTCCTGTGGTTGGGGCTGTTATGGGTGGACCCAGGGCCGGCTCTAGAACCTGAACTTCATGTTCCTTAGCTGTACCAAACTAAATCCTCTGACTACAGGAATAGGCTTATCTTCCTCTGGGTCAAACCACTGCATGATAGCGGTCTTGCTCAGGGGCAGAGTTCTCCTACCAGTCCATGATATTTCCTTCCTGGACCCCTTGAGAATGTTTAGGGCCCTCTGAGGGCAAGTCCTCAGTAGTTCCAGTCCCCATCTGACTTAGACATAGCAACATTTGTTGCTGGGCCCAAGCCACAGTTCAAATTGTCATATGCAATCTCCCATGGTGCCTCCTCCAGCTCCAAGTGAAAATAGGGCTTCACACCGGGGACCCTAACTGGTTCCAGCCAGGCCGCATACTGCTGCTCCAGTTCAACCTTTTTCCACACCATATCTTGAAGACAATAATTTAGCTCATGCCTCAGTCACAGTCTTAGAAATGCCTCTCATTGAATTTGAAGGTCCACTTTCCTACTGTGTCTAGTGGCCATTTTGCTGGAACCCCTCAGTAGTTGTAAACTCCCTTGCTTCTGCCGGGCCGGCAGATGATGTCCTTTCTCCTCTGGGATAGAGGCTCCCATTCCATGCTACCGCTGGTTACTGCTGCTGCGATTCAATTGTCTGTCACCATTTCTTACGACCCTGGGGTGAGAAAACCAGGTTCCCCCCTAACCCTCCTGTTTACTTTTACAGGAGTACCCCTGGATGGTTTGGTTTCTGGTAATCTCAGCACTGCTGACTTCTCCAGGGCAGGAACTGGCTTAGGACCTCAAGAATACTGGAGTCAAAAAGCATGCTTGTGAAAAATAAAACAAATGTGTATCTCCATCTTTCTCTAAAATGACAGATACACCTTTTTTATGTATCAGCTAGCAGAGAAAACTTTAATAACAGACTCCCAACATGACAGTTACAGATTACATTACTACATTCTAAATCAGTTAACTCTTCATGACCCGAACATGCAACATATAGAATCTAACATCATAGCTTAAATGTACATAAGGTAATCAACATAACATAAAATATATTAAAAGACTATAAAGCAACTACTGAGCCCAAAGGGTGGTCAGGGGGATCATTACAGCACATACATGTGACATACTTATATGTTGTACCTAATCTAACCATGGACATAACAGCTTCTCCTGGGTATCTGCCCGTCAACTCAAACTCAACTTGTCAAAGACTGAGATTCTAATCTTTCCATTCTTTACTATGGCTTCCACTCCTCAAATATCACTAACTGTTAACAATGCCATCATTAATCCTACCTCTCAGGCCCATTGTCTTGGGGTTCTATTGGAACCTGTCTTTTTCTTTTATTCCTCACATATAATCAATAACAAAAGCACACCATTTTCATCTAAAAAATATCTCCAAAATATGTCACTACTTTATACAAGTCAAAACCTAAATTTGAATCCATTTTTCATTATAGTTCACTTGCTCCTTGCTGGCCTTCCCATCACTTGTCTGTCTCCACTCCAGTACAGTAGCTTCTACTAGACTCTACTAGACTCCACTATCATACTCATCGCTCAGTGTCTACAGTACCTCTGTGTCAGTCACTCCACTGGCTTCCTGTAGCCTCTAGCATAAAATATATAAAAAAAACTTAAAACAACAACTTTAACAACAATGCACCCCATTATATATCTGTCCATATATCAAAATACTCCCCCAACCACCCTCTTTGCTCTGTTTTCATCCTCTCTTGTCATCTCCTCTCACTCCCATCTTTAGGACATTTCTTGAGCAGACCCTATATGTTTTAATTAAGCAAAGGCTATTAAGAAATTCATATTTAATGGTTTATAAGCGTCAGACCTGATGTTGGTTTCCACACCCTATAAGGTCAATAGGGGAAGGCAACATTGTCCAGCAAACAGAGTTTGCCAAAAAGACTGAGTGCTGTAATAAAATCAAAAGGTGCTTCAACAAAGTATTAGTTTAAGGTTCTTAAAAGGATGAACTTGATGGACTGAAAGTCTTTTTTTAACCTTAATTACTATGTAACTATGTAACTATTGGAGCCCTCCCCAAGCCTTCTACTTGGTCAATTCTTATGACTGGAGTCTCACTTTTTGTTCCTGTGGTTGGGGCTGTTATGGGTGGACCCAGGGCCGGCTCTAGAACCTGAACTTCATGTTCCTTAGCTGTACCAAACTAAATCCTCTGACTACAGGAATAGGCTTATCTTCCTCTGGGTCAAACCACTGCATGATAGCGGTCTTGCTCAGGGGCAGAGTTCTCCTACCAGTCCATGATATTTCCTTCCTGGACCCCTTGAGAATGTTTAGGGCCCTCTGAGGGCAAGTCCTCAGTAGTTCCAGTCCCCATCTGACTTAGACATAGCAACATTTGTTGCTGGGCCCAAGCCACAGTTCAAATTGTCATATGCAATCTCCCATGGTGCCTCCTCCAGCTCCAAGTGAAAATAGGGCTTCACGCCGGGGACCCTAACTGGTTCCAGCCAGGCCGCATACTGCTGCTCCAGTTCAACCTTTTTCCACACCATATCTTGAAGACAATAATTTAGCTCATGCCTCAGTCACAGTCTTAGAAATGCCTCTCATTGAATTTGAAGGTCCACTTTCCTACTGTGTCTAGTGGCCATTTTGCTGGAACCCCTCAGTAGTTGTAAACTCCCTTGCTTCTGCCGGGCCTGCAGATGATGTCCTTTCTCCTCTGGGATAGAGGCCCCCATTCCATGCTACCGCTGGTTACTGCTGCTGCGATTCAATTGTCTGTCACCATTTCTTACGACCCTGGGGTGAGAAAACCAGGTTCCCCCCTAACCCTCCTGTTTACTTTTACAGGAGTACCCCTGGATGGTTTGGTTTCTGGTAATCTCAGCACTGCTGACTTCTCCAGGGCAGGAACTGGCTTAGGACCTCAAGAATACTGGAGTCAAAAAGCATGCTTGTGAAAAATAAAACAAATGTGTATCTCCATCTTTCTCTAAAATGACAGATACACCTTTTTTATGTATCAGCTAGCAGAGAAAACTTTAATAGCAGACTCCCAACATGACAGTTACAGATTACATTACTACATTCTAAATCAGTTAACTCTTCATGACCCGAACATGCAACATATAGAATCTAACATCATAGCTTAAATGTACATAAGGTAATCAACATAACATAAAATATATTAAAAGACTATAAAGCAACTACTGAGCCCAAAGGGTGGTCAGGGGGATCATTACAGCACATACATGTGACATACTTATATGTTGTACCTAATCTAACCATGGACATAACAGCTTCTCCTGGGTATCTGCCCGTCAACTCAAACTCAACTTGTCAAAGACTGAGATTCTAATCTTTCCATTCTTTACTATGGCTTCCACTCCTCAAATATCACTAACTGTTAACAATGCCATCATTAATCCTACCTCTCAGGCCCATTGTCTTGGGGTTCTATTGGAACCTGTCTTTTTCTTTTATTCCTCACATATAATCAATAACAAAAGCACACCATTTTCATCTAAAAAATATCTCCAAAATATGTCACTACTTTATACAAGTCAAAACCTAAATTTGAATCCATTTTTCATTATAGTTCACTTGCTCCTTGCTGGCCTTCCCATCACTTGTCTGTCTCCACTCCAGTACAGTAGCTTCTACTAGACTCTACTAGACTCCACTATCATACTCATCGCTCAGTGTCTACAGTACCTCTGTGTCAGTCACTCCACTGGCTTCCTGTAGCCTCTAGCATAAAATATATAAAAAAAACTTAAAACAACAACTTTAACAACAATGCACCCCATTATATATCTGTCCATATATCAAAATACTCCCCCAACCACCCTCTTTGCTCTGTTTTCATCCTCTCTTGTCATCTCCTCTCACTCCCATCTTTAGGACATTTCTTGAGCAGACCCTATATGTTTTAATTAAGCAAAGGCTATTAAGAAATTCATATTTAATGGTTTATAAGCGTCAGACCTGATGTTGGTTTCCACACCCTATAAGGTCAATAGGGGAAGGCAACATTGTCCAGCAAACAGAGTTTGCCAAAAAGACTGAGTGCTGTAATAAAATCAAAAGGTGCTTCAACAAAGTATTAGTTTAAGGTTCTTAAAAGGATAAACTTGATGGACTGAAAGTCTTTTTTTAACCTTAATTACTATGTAACTATGTAACTATTGGAGCCCTCCCCAAGCCTTCTACTTGGTCAATTCTTATGACTGGAGTCTCACTTTTTGTTCCTGTGGTTGGGGCTGTTATGGGTGGACCCAGGGCCGGCTCTAGAACCTGAACTTCATGTTCCTTAGCTGTACCAAACTAAATCCTCTGACTACAGGAATAGGCTTATCTTCCTCTGGGTCAAACCACTGCATGATAGCGGTCTTGCTCAGGGGCAGAGTTCTCCTACCAGTCCATGATATTTCCTTCCTGGACCCCTTGAGAATGTTTAGGGCCCTCTGAGGGCAAGTCCTCAGTAGTTCCAGTCCCCATCTGACTTAGACATAGCAACATTTGTTGCTGGGCCCAAGCCACAGTTCAAATTGTCATATGCAATCTCCCATGGTGCCTCCTCCAGCTCCAAGTGAAAATAGGGCTTCACGCCGGGGACCCTAACTGGTTCCAGCCAGGCCGCATACTGCTGCTCCAGTTCAACCTTTTTCCACACCATATCTTGAAGACAATAATTTAGCTCATGCCTCAGTCACAGTCTTAGAAATGCCTCTCATTGAATACTTATTGTGCATACTTATGCAACCATATTATTTTATTTTTATCTTTTTTCTTCCCTCCACCTAAAAGATTTCAGTTTGTTTTTCAATTGAGTTGTACAGTTTATAGGTCACATTAAAGGTGGAAAAAGTTCTGAAATTATTTATATTTGTCTCATTTTTTTTACAGCACAGAAACCTGACATTTTAACAGGGGTGTGTAGACTTTTTATATCCACAGTACATGTATATGTATGAGGTAAAACAACAACATGTTTATTATGTGTATTATATTATGGGTATGGGGGGGAGGAGGTAGGAGGGGATATGTGGGGTGTAGATGTTCTGTGGCCTAATGCTATGAATAGCTATGTGGACGTAATAATCTAGATTTTTGACTTATGTGATGTCAGTGATTATGTGTGTTGTAAATTAAGTGTTAATATTTCTTAGTAGTCCATATAGAAAAAACTTACAAAACTGCTCTTTCGCTCTCACTCTCTCTCTTTCTCTCTCTAAAACTCAGAAACCCACCAACGCCTAGACCTGTGTGTTGACTTTCTCAGCTACAGAACAGACAAGGACTTATGGTTTCCAGTAGCTTTTAAAGTAATTCCTGTGGCATTCATTAGTGTTCTCCGGTTCCTATTGGTTTATTGGGCTGTTACAGGATCAGCAATTGCGGGCTTGCTTAACTTTGGCGCCCTTCATATGAAAGGCCACCCGGAAGTGTTTCGTACAAAACCATGATTTACTGTTTTAGGCTTTAGCCCTCTAATTGTGGGCTTGAGTCAATTTAAATGGAAAAAGAAGAGGAGGGATTTGTCTGTATGTTAAGCCTGAATTTCAGCCTATAGTCAGAGAAGATATTTTGCATTTGGAACTAGCGGTAATGTTGAATGTTTGTGGTGAGAATGAAATAGGGAAGCAGCAAATTCCAAAAGAATATTGGTTAGAGTATGCTATAAACCCCCAAATATAATTGAAAGTGAGGAAATACAATAATTGTTACAGATTGGAAATGCAGCTAAGCATGGGCAAGTTCAAATAACGGAAGATTTTAATTACCCTGAAATAAACTGGATACATGAAACCAGCAGTTCAACTAAGGAGAGCAGGTTCTTGAGTACACTCAGAGATCATTATCTGGCTCAGGTTATACAAGAACCTACTAAAAATGATGCTATCTTGGATTTAGTTATCATAAATAATATTGATATGGTATCAAATGTTGAAATAGGGCAACCTTTGGGAAACAGTGATCACAACACAGTCTCATTTGAGATTAAATTAAAAAAAACTGTAAGGGGCAAACAAAAACTCTTAATTTTAAAAGGGCAGATTTTAACGGTCTAAGGGCAGCAATACAAAGTATAGACTGGGACAGATAACTGATAGGTAAAAATACTGAACATGAATGGACAATGTTCAAATCCTAACCAGATATACATACTTATCACCATATACCAAGTGGGAGTACAATTTTGAGCACCACTACAAAAAAATAAATGTTACAGCTGAAAAAAGTACAGAGGAGGGCCACTAAACTAATAAGGGGAATGGAGGGGCTAAGTTAGGAAGAAAGACTAACACAATTAAACTTATTTTCTCTAGAAAAAAGGTGTCTAAAAGTAGATATGATTACCTTATATAAATACATCCAGGGTCAGTATAAAGCTTTGTCAAGTGAGCTTTTTGCGCCAAGAGGTTTTCAACTGACAAGAGGACATCCTTTGAGGTTAGAAGTAAAAAGATTCCACCTTAAAGAAAGAAAAGGGTCCTTCACAGTAAGGGTGGTTAATCTGTGGAATTCTCTACCAAAGGAGGTGGTGACATTGGATTCGATAGATAACTTTATTTTTAATTAAAAAGGGCATTTAGGGTTATCCTGGTTAATTAGAGAGAGAGTATTGATCCAGGGAGGAATCTGATCGCCAGTTTTTTTTTAGACGATTGGCAAAGTTTCACTTGTTTCTTTTTCTATTTGCCTTCCTCTGGATCAATTAACAACTAATCTGCATATTGCAGACCAGAGAGATCTTAAAAGGTTGAACTTGATGGACTAAAAGTATTTTTTTCAACTTCAATTACTATGTAACTATGTAAATATGAATACAGCTGGAATTGTAAAAGATTTCTAAGCCGCAGACATGGGGACTGTATGAATATAATTACGGGCTTGCAATTGAATGGCTTAATATAGCCTCATGATAGCCTTATGCTTATCCTGACATGCTTAAATGCCTTAACTGTGTTCTTCTCTTATGGTCAAAACTATCACATTACCCTTAAACCCTCCACCTTCCAAATTTTAATCATGACCTTTGTCTAATCTTTTGATATATTTGAAACTTTTTTTATTATATCACCTACCTCTCTCTTTTCTCTAAACTATACAAATTCAGGTCATGAAGTTTTTTTTTTATAAGTGTTGCCTTTTAGATCATGCTACATTTTAGTTGTCCTTCTTTGAACGGATTATAATTTGTTGCTATCCTTTTGAAGATGTAATCTCCAGACCTAGACACAATATTCTAGGTGCGGTCTAAATAAGAATTTATGTTGGTTCCTTTGATGTCCTGCTGCTAACTCCTCTACCAATGCTTCCAAGCATCCTACTCACTTGTCTAAAAGGGTTTTTGCTTACTTTTAATTAATGCAATATAATAACACCCAAGTCCCTTTTCTAATCATCATAATTTTACCATTGCATAAATATTCTACTTTTGTTTTTTTGTGGCCTAAATGCATATTTCAATGTTGAATTGTATATCTGACATATTATACCATTGCTCTAGTTTTATTGAATCATTATGCATTTTAACTTATGCTTCATGGAATGTCCACCTGTGTATTTTTGTCATCTGTAAAGAGGGCAACTTTCCCTTGAAGCCTACTAGTAATATTCCTAATACATGTATTAAACAGAACAGGCCCCCTCCCTAAGCCCTATGTCTCAGATGTAAATCTACTACTACACCCTGGTCTATAACTAGTTTACTAGATTAGTGTAACATGATCTTGTGGCGGTTTAGCCATGCTGTCCATGATATTGTAAATCATGAGATTTTAGGTATTCAATAATTGTTTTACTCAAAAGTGTTTTCAGTAGCTTGCATACTACTGATGTCAAACTTACTGACCTGTAGATACTCGAGTCTTCCTTTTTACCCTTTTTGTGTAATGGTACTATATTAGCATGTTTCTATTTATCTGGAAATAGTTGTTGTTATTGTTTTAAAGGAGCTGTGGTATTATTTTATCACTAAATGCAGCACCCCTTAACTTAAATTTACACTCTGTGGAAACCCCCCCAGAACAGAAATATTTATTCAGGTTGTTTGCCATGTCGCTGTCTTTCTCTAGATCATAGCTATGTAGAGGTAGACAGGGGCATAACAAACTGTCTAAATTAATGCTTCTGCTATGATTTTTTCAGTGCTGCCTTAGGTGATTAACGTCCTTATACTAATACCCTATATCGCAGATTACAACATGTTTAAGTGCAAAGTAAAACAACCAGTTTTGTTAATCACCTATTCTGGAAACATTGCGAGAGAACTGCTACAAGTGACTGCAGCAAGCCAGAGCCAAAAATGACAGCAAACTTATCCATTGACTTTTACAGTGCCAAAAGATTGTGAGTAACTCTGTTAGACTTTTACACCAAAACCAAATGCTTTATGGATCACTCCCAAAATCGGTCAGTGCTGTAACAATACTACCCTATAAAAACACTACTCTAATATATAGGGAGATTACCATATAACCCTACAATTAAGGGGCTAACTATAATAATATTATTCAGGACAAACTGATAGATCTATAGAGCTGTGGCATAGAAGGTAGAGTGGATGTTTTGAGATATACAGGGAGGCGTGCATGACTGAATTCCATGACACACTACAAATTATTCAGCCCACCAAATTATTCCTATGAGGAGTTCTACTTAGTCTCTCTCAAAAAAAGTGATTTACTACATCAGCAAGAACTTTATGCCAACTTGAGGGAAATAGACTTTAAGTCATTGTAACTATAGGATTCTTGCTAAAATTCATATATACAAAGGGTGTTTTCTTTGTTTTTAAATGTTTTTAAATTGTGTGTGGACAGCGTTGTTTACCATAAAAGTTAATAAAATATAAACAATACTTACATTTTCCCCCACTTTTTGGTCCCCCCTTTTTATTGCAATAAAAGTATCTTCAGGAAATCAAAATAAACTGTTCACTGGTAGGTATGATCATGAGGCAGAAGCTCAAATATTTTGGCCATATCATGAAAAGACAGGATTCCCTAGAGAAGACTCTGATGTTGGGAAAGATTGAAGGCACACAAAGAATGGGATGACAGAGGTGGATATGGATAGATGAGGTAATTGAAGGGGCAGTGGCTGACATACAGTATGTGTCTGGTGTGCTACGTCCAATGGGATCACTGAGAGCTGGACACAACTGAATGGCTAAACAATAACAAAAAGGTTGGCACTTTATATTTAAACAGTAATCATTATAAATAGACCAGTTCTATTATATCTCTAAACACAGAGCATTCTTATTTTGTGAGACGTTAAAATGTCACAAACAACACAAGAACACATTTACTGCAGTCTTCACAGATTAGATCACGCATAACTTATTAAATTCAAAAGCAACAAAATATGTTTTCAACATAACAAGTGAGTCCTCCTTGGTCTGTCGTTATAAATCCACAACAGTGCTTTTATTGCAACCATTATGGTGACAATGTCCTTCTACTTAATTTGGTAGTTAGTATGTAACTCAGCTATTCAACTCATTCCTCTGGTTCTTTTAATAAATCAAAGCTCAAACACTGAGAATAGCACAAAATGTTGAAATATACATTGGGCAAAATTGTGTGACTGACCATCAGAGAAATGTTTGTAGTAGCTTTTTGTCTTTTTATAAAAAGGGGGAAGCTTGATGTCTTTTGCCAATACTTGCAAACGTTATTGCATTTCAGTATTTCTGTATTTCCCTTCTGTTTCGTGGTAGCCTCTAACAAACCTCAATGTCATTGGGTTTTTCTTCTCGGAAAATATCTTACTCTTACAACACACACTATCTAGTGAGAATGACTAGTACATGAGATGCACATTCTGACAATCTACATTCTGCCTTTCTAGCTGCTGTTCTACACAAATACTTTTCTAGAGGAATGTGCAAAATAACAACAACAAAAAATAAACCTGGGACCAACCTGTCTGTATATATAGAATTGGGAAGAGGGCTTTTTCCCAGTGCTATAAACCTATTTATATATGAAACACCAAAGACTATTGGGAAAAATTAGGACATTTACTTTTCTAACTAATGCCCTGTCTATATGAGTCCCCAAGTGGAAAGATATTAAGGGATTAATCTTTGTTGTTTTTGTAACCATGATTTTTTATATTTTAAACCACTGTTTTCCTATGTAAAATTTAATAAAAATATTTTGTTAATTTCCCCAATAATCTTTGGTGTTTTTTATCCAGACAATTATGCTGCAATTACATACAGGATATCGGGCATCTTTCTTGAGAACAAAACTATTAAGTTAAGGAAGGGGTAAAAACTTGAGAAGAGGAGCTAATCACTGCAAGTAAAATAAACTAATAAATAAAAACTAAAACTAAATTAAAAGGCATGTTCATAATGGTAGTAATGCTGTAGGCTACCACATACTGTGCATCGTGACTATAATGGGCATTTTATCAGAGGTGAATGACAAGTGTTGGAACTAATGCTTCCATTTTATAGCACTCCTTTTTAATCCTGGTTTATGCCTATAATATATTTGCATAACTAGCCAGTATGCTGCAGATTTTCTTTTACACCTTTCAAGAGACTGCCCTGAAATATATTTAATAAAGCTTAATTCACATACACATTTTCAATATGTTGTTGTTTAATTATTCATTTGTTCCGACTCTCTGTGATCTTAAGGAAGACACCACCCCAGGCACATTTGTGAGTCTCTGCCCCTCTGAGCTCCATCAAGCTCATGTTCATGATCTCATCTATCCATCTCTGTCTCTGCAATCCTCTTTTATGTGTGCCTTCAATCTTTCCTAGCATCAGAGTCTACTCAAGATATGGCCAAAATATGTGAGCTTCATGATAAAACCTTCCAGTGAACAGTTTGTCTTGATTTCCTTTAGTATTAATTGATTGAATCTTCTAGCAGTCCAAGGGACTCAAAGCAGTTTTCTCAAACACCACAATTCAAAGGTATCAATTCTATATCACCCAGCCTTCTTTATTCTCCACCTGCTTTTGTAGATAAGTTCATAACCTCATTGCAAATACGACTTAATTTTTATATTTATAAAAAGTCCTGTAAATCATGAGCTTGTATTTAAAAAAAATAACTTTTTATTAATAGATTAAAGACTTTCATTCTCCACAGGTATTTTAGTGTGAATATTATGTATGGCCTCATCAAAATAAAGCAACCATTTAGTATATTTATTTGCACTACCTGTATATTATGTTATATTTTTTTGCTTCTTTGTATCTTACCTTCATTGACCAGTACATGTTAAATCTATTACAATATTATAGCATGCATGAAAAATATGTAATACAGAACAGGATAAGCCAATACAACAGTTTTAACTATGTGAGGAAACACAATTTCAGTTCATTTAAATTTGTTTTACCAGTTAAATGACAAATTTGTTGAGTTGCATTCAGATGTTCCTGAGGGAACATTCAATTAAATAATGTCACAAAGCGATTTATATGTATTTGTAATTCAATTATTAATTGAACAACACACAGAATATTTTATACAGCTTGCGTATGGATTTTTAAGATAGATTTGGGGTCTTATCCTTCAGTGGCCAATACATATTATTTTTGCTACTGTCATGACCCAGGGGAGGAGGTCTGATTCTTCTCTCAAATCTTCCTGTTTTGGGTATATGAATCCTCCCTCAGGGCCAAGAAATGGATGGACTTATTGGTGCCCGGCAATCACAACAGGATCATCAGCACTGAAGAACAGGAACCCAGGTTCAAAATAACAAACAGGGGTTATAAAAGGAGAGAACACTGTATATATGTTACCTAAAAGGGAACTTCCTTCTCGTACTCACTTTGGGATACAGGGCATTCTTGCAGTCTCCTTGCCTGTAGCACTCTGTCCCTGTCATGACACAAAGTCTTTAAGGAAAGGATACTCTCACCATGATCACGTAAGAAGTATTAGTACATGGACATTCCAGGAGTGGCAGATCAGCCTCAGGAGCAGATGAAGATGGCTCTCAAAGTTTCTAGCCAGATGGATCAGCAATGCTCTGGTACTCACACTTTTTAGGTTATGGTTCCAAATCTATGAGGGGTATGCAGCACTCAACATCCTGGATGATGCCTGACAGGAGCTGGAATGCACGAACACTGCATCACAGGAACACTGAACTCTGGCACACTGGAGCAGAGGAGTCAGCTAGTTGAACAGGGAGAGTTCCCCTTGTTTTCCCATAGGAGGAGATTAAGCTCTCAGGTACATAATCATCCAGATAGGACCTTAAAAATACAGGTCAGACACTTGTATTCTGTCCCAAGATGGTACTGTTCATTTTATTTTCAACAAAATATGTATAGGCAAACAGAAAAATACAACTTTAGTTCAGTCCACAAACATAATTAAAACTAGCCCATAATCAGGTAACTCAACCAGCCCTCTGCAGTACTTCATTGTTCAAACTGGGTGTGTGGGAGCTAGAAGTTACATCACAAACTTGAACATATTCAAAGTTCCCTTTTAAGCTAGTTATTTTTTGTACTGTATACTGTTTGAAATAACTGTCCACAGCTAGATAACCCCACCAGGCAGATTGTTATTAAGATGTACAGTCCATTGTTCAAATGTCCTGTCTCTGTTGATGGGATTAGCAGGAATAGGAAAGGTGATCAGGGGGACGATGTGAGATGACATAGCTCTTTCAGGCCAAGGTTAACTTAACAGTTACATAAAGAATATGGAATACAAAAACAGCACAAGATAAGCTAATTATAAGGGGCTCAATAATGTGGAGACTCTACATACAACATAAACTATTGCAGTTATTTTACATTATATGTCTTCAGTATGTTTTTACTTCAAGTTTTATTTTCTAATTTTTGAAGGAACATACTGCACATGAGTGAATATACACAAAATAAATGAAAAATAAACACATCAATGGACAAAACTTCATGTAGTCATTGAAGCTAGCCAGAAAATGAAAAATTGCACCACTCATGTCTAAATTTGAAATGTTAACAAAAATTCTATTAGCACAGAAATTAGCATTATTTCAGGAACAGGAAGTAACTCTGAACCAACAAAACATAAAGACACAAACATGCAGTATATGCAAAAATAGGAGAAAATACAGTAAAAATTACTGGCGAAACAGATGCCTTTTACCTAAAATTTTACATTTTCTTTGTACTTGATCATTTTGTGCACTGTAATTTCTCTGTTATTATAGTCAACAATCAACAAAACAATGTCCCCTAATCCAGTTACAATATAAACCTATACATGACAATTATTGTTACCGATATAGAGTGTGCTTTATGTAATAACATTTAAAATTTTGCTATCAGGTAGGTAGCTTTTTTTACCTTAACCTTCAGTGGTTATGCTACATAGCAAAGCACACATGAAACACCTGAAACATATGTAAGGCAGAACAGGACTTGCTAATCCTACAATGCTTAAAGGCATAGGTAATGTTTCTGGATTTTACTATGTATCTATTACTTTTATTTTATTATGAAGTGCTAATAAGCATGGGAGTAAAAGCCCCCAAAAATCTGGGGGGAATAATTCAATTCTACTCCTAGGGCAAAGGCGGATCTACTGCTGGTGCAGCCGATGCAGTGCACTGGGGCCCTACACTGAGGGGCCCCATTGCTACAGTGCCCCTCAAAAAAAATATTTTTTTTGTTTAAATTCTCAATGCCCCTGCCCCCCAATATAATTCAAAATTATATATATATATATATATATATATATAAAATTTAAAATGTATAATTAAAAAAACATATATATAACTAGCCACTTGCCCGTCAAAAATGAGGCAATAAAATTTGAAGTCTTGCAATGCTGTTTGCCACACATTGTGAGCCTCTCCTTCCCCCCGATACTTTACAGTACTCTCGATGAGCGCCTTTGGCTTTGACACACATTGCAGGTCATAAGGCCATAAATTTGGCACCTATCACGTGCCTCACGATGAGTGGCTTCTGTGCTCATTGCTAGCCTCCCCCCCCCCATATTTTCATTTCCCATCATGCGGACCTTGAATGTGCAAGCCCGTAATGATGCCATTCATCATGGGCCGAAGGTGCTCATCGCAGGCCACCCCTGTGTCTCTTTCCCCCTCTCCCTCCCATGTGTCTGTTTCCCCTCTCTACCTCCCCTGTGTCTCTTTCCCCCACTCCCTCCCCAGCATCTCTTTACCCATCTCCCTCCTCTGTGTCTCTTTCCCCCTCTCCCTCCTCTTTGTCTCTTTCCTCTCTCTCCCTCCCCTTGTGTTTCTTTCACCCCTCTCCCTCCCCTGTGCCTCCTTCCCCATCTCCCTTCCCTGTGTCTCCTTTCCCCCTCTCTCCCTCCCATGTGTCTCTTTTCACCCTCTATCCCCTGTGTCTCTTTTCTCTCCTGTGTCTCCCCCTCTTCCTCTCTTGTGTCTCCTCCACCGACCCTCTCCCTTCCCTGTGTCTCTTCCCCTTCCCATGTGTCTCTTTCCTCCCTCTCCCTTACCTCTGACTTTCTCCCTCTCCCTCCCCCATCTCCCACCCCTGTGTCTCCTTCTCCATCTCCCTTCCCTGTGTCTCCTTTCCTCCCTCCCTTGTTTCTCTTTCCCCCTTCTTCCTTCCCTGTGTCTCTCCCCCTCTCTTCCCCCTCTCCCTCCCCAGTGTCTCTTTCCCCCTTTCTCTCCCCTGTGCCTCTTCCCCCCTGTGTCACTGCCCCCTCTCCCTCCCCGCCTCTCCTTTCTCCCTACCTCCCTTCCCTGTGTCTCCTTTCTCCCCTCTCCTTTCCCTGTGTCTCCTTTTTCCTGCCTCTCCCTCACCGTGTCTCCTTCCCCCATATCCCTCTCCTGTGTCTCCTTTCCACCTCCCCTATGTCTTTACCCCCTCTCTCCCACATGTCTCTTCCCCCTTCCTCCCTCGTCTCCCTACCCTGTGTCTCCTTTTTCCCTCCCTCTCCCTCCCCGTGTCTCCTTTCTTTCTCCCTCTCCCTCTCCTGTGTCTCCTTCCCCCTCTCCCTCCCCTTAGTCTCCTTTCTCCCCCTCTCCCTTCCATGTGTCTCCTTTCTCCCTCCCTTTCCCTCCCCTGTGTCTCCTTTCTTCCTCCCTTTCTCTCCCCTGTGTCTACGTTCTCCCTCCCTCTCCCTCCTGTGTCTCTTTCTCACTCCCTCTCGCTCCCCTGTGTCTCCTTTCTCCCTCTTTTCCCACTCCCACTTGCGGCGAAATGCGCATTCGTGTCTTATGCCTCACATTGCTCATTTGTGTCCCGGCGCCCCGTCTTGCGGTGCAATGTGAATGCGCAGCTTATGCCATGCATTGCGCATGTGCAACTCGCAACTTGTGAGTTAGATAGTTGTGGTTGTTGTGAGTTGTCGCAACTTTTAACATTGCGTGACGACAACTCGCAATTACTAAAACTATTATAGTTGACATATATTTATATGCCAATTTTTTATGTATATATATATATATATGTATATATATATATATATATATATATATATATATAATGGGTCAAGGCTTTCATGGGAAATATGTGTGTACAAATCTAGTTATGCATGATTAGTACAGGGTGTGCAGTGTCTCATGCTAAACAATCAGAGACCACTTCTCAGGAACATTCTGCAAACTGCTGATGAGACATGTTTCCTGATATACTAAGGGCCACATTAAATTGCAGCCCCGTAACTGCAACATGAGCCCCTCAATGACTGCGCTCTTGAAAATCCTCAGTATTACGGGGCTATTAAATTAGAAGGGGCTTTGAGCTATGGGATTGTGACTCAAAACCTTAAACCATCTTTCGGTTGGCAGCTTTGCGGGCTAGAATGTAATCAATTAAGCAAGCCCATAGCTAAGGGTTTAGATGGAGTCAATGGAAACAGAGATCATCAACATTGTGTCACAAGAAAATAGAGGATTGATTTAAAAGTCTTACGGGGTTCAATTATGATCTACGAGCGAACCCACATTCCAGTCACAATGCAATATTAATAAAGCTGCAAATATGATATTCTATCTCATGCGAGTCACATTATATGTATTAACACATTGATTGGCGGGATCGATATATCACAATATATATATATATATATGAAATTAAGTATTTTTCTGAGCAGATTTGCAGGCTTGAGAATGTTGTGCTATTAATTCTAAGACCTAACATCACTTTCACTTTAAATAAAAGTACAGCAGTGTGTTTTTTTTTAAATTACAAGTGCTACGTATTGGATTTCACCCCTTTTTGCGGGCTCCATTTGCGTGTAACGGGCTTGCTCGCGTGTGACTTCTTTGCAATTTAATAGCTATATTGAACAAGTAGCGGTTACGGGCTTGACGGATCAAAGGATTTACTGGCACGAAGTTCCACTTTGCTCAACCCATAACCTATTCTGGGCCCTCCTGCGTCTTAACCTGCAAGTCCGCTGCGGGCTGTGTTCCTGGGCTAATGTAATAGGTGTAATCCATAAAATTGGAGTTATGGACTACATTTTAAAATGTAGCCCAAATTTAATGGGGCTGTAAGACACTAAACTGTAAAGTCAGTACTGCATAGTGTGTGTGCATATGCTCCAGTGGGAAGACTCATACAGAAAATATTTGTATGATTGTAGGCAGTAAAAACAGAGATTAGAAGCACTTCTTAATAAAATAAAGTGCATAAAAGAAAATAGATACGTATGTATATTATATACAATACCAAGTAAAGTCCAACAACATTCCGTATCCCTTTAACAATGTGAATAATTTACATATAATGAATGAAAACAGTTAATTTAAATGCATTATTTGTCTGTTCATAAAGTCAGAAATCCATGGAATAATGTAAAAAACTATGAGATAGTTTCTTAGAACATTGATAGCAATTTCTTAATCCATGTTGCAGCATTTTCATTGCTTATTCCCCTGTGCATTTTAGTTAAGCTGTTCACTACTTTATGGCGAGTTTAGCTTCCATATAACTTTTGAGTCGGAATCAGGTTTCAATCAGAAAAGACTGGAACTTCCTTTTGTCAAAAGAGATTATTATTTGAATGCAGAGAAGGGAGAAAGCCAATAAACATGTTGGCTTCTTCCTAGTCTCACGAGGCCCAGGCCGATGGCAGCACATGTGGTGATGGCAGCAGGCTGAAGATGCAGTGCAGATGCATTGAATGATGTTTCTACATGCACACAAATGTCTATATGCAGTGGTGTTTCTGTCAAATCGTACTTGATGCTTTCTGATATACCAGATGTATACATAAAAACATAAGTTTAAGATTTGAGGTGATAAGAAGATCTGCATGTGGAGCTTGGGGGGTGCACAAATCTGTATGGCCTAGAGCAGCATAACAGCATAACACCTTAAACAAACCCATGGTAGCCACTCTATATGTTTTCAAGAGATACTACGTAACAGAAATTGTTTATCGATTTTCTCTTTTAGATACAGAAACAGTGTAGACATAGACTAACAGCAATCCATAGTGTATATCAAGTAAAGAGGCATAGAATTATAACATGTTCTACATTGACTACACTGGATTCCAAAAGATACACGATTTCCATAAAAAGCTAGTGCAGTTAGGACCTACAGACAAGATACTGATATAGCAAAGGAAGTAATTCACCACAGAGCATCACCAAGCCTTCATAAAAGAGTATAAATTCTCTATTTCTGTATATTTATAATAATAAATAATAATAATAAACATTTCTCTATAATAACATTTTTGTTTGCTTTAGATCAAGCCTGGAATGTCCTTCTCGGGGGCTACACAGCAAGTAAAGGAGTGACAGTTTTTATAGAGGCAGGTTTTCTTTTTTTCAAAAACAATCAAGCAATGCCCCCATCCATGCAGCCAGACACCTGACTGGGGATTAACAACAAAGTGTGGAGAGGTGACCTGCAAGAAAGTTTTAAATGCACCTTTACAATACCTAACTTGGATTATGACTGTTCCCATGGAGAGTATTAGAAAATGATGACCCACTCAAGGGCTGAACCTAATTGTGGCCTGGATTTTGTTTCACTACTGAGCACTCCAGTCAGGGCGTGTCTATCATTTCTATTACAGTACATTCAGTAAAGAGGCATGACAGAATTGTTTTGAAACAGAGAATGGAAGTAAAGCCTTTGACAAAGGTCAACCCCTATACAATAGAGCTGGGGTCCTCAAGCTACGGCCCACGGGCCAGATCTGGCCTGCGTGGGACCTGAACCTGGCCCACCCGGCAATTGCAGAACTCACAGCTGTCTTGACACAATAGGACACAGCCTCTCTGCACGGGGCCACTCGTGTGCTCTGGCCCTCGTCCTTGCCTGCTGCACCAGTGCTCGGGCACTCGTCCCCAACAGGCAGCTCCAGTGTGGAAATGGCAGTTTGCCTTTCTGAAAGATGTAACAGAGCTACTCAACAGTTTCATTGTTCAACTTTAAGGAAAGGGGAAGCTCATTAAGGAGGAAAACTTCTGCCATCTCTCCACAACTCAAAACCTGTTGGCAGAAATAACAGCAGTTGCATTCCCAAACAAAACATGTGTGGATTTACTAGAAATGTTGCAAAAGGAGTTTCAAATTAGATTTAAAGAACAGGACATACAGCTTTTCTGGAACCCATTTTCTGTTGACAAATTGTCTTCTAGAAACAAATTTCCCATATAAAGCAATGAGCAGGTTGGTTCTGTGTAATTGAACCAAAAATATTGGATATGCTGCACCTCAGAGAACTCACTATCCCCACCCGGATCACAAGAGAGATGCTTCATTATTGCTACTGTCGCAAACTTAAATATTCACAGTTGTACTGGGGGGCATTATACCTTCTACTTTATTACATTACTTCCAGCAAAGAAAAGAGTCAAAAGAGTCTAACTAGATATAATATTGAACAAAACAAACTACAGTAGTAGTGACTGTCCTCTACTATAAGTTGCAGCATTGCCCCATGTATTACATTACTTCAAGAAGCAGGCCTGGCAGTGTATGTTCTTCTCTTTTTTTTATCAGAGACACTCCACTAATGTACTGTACAGAATCAAGTGGAGAGTTGTCCATACACTGGGATGAGAAGAAAAGCATAGACCATATACATGGATGTAGGAACGGAACTGGGGGGGCGGGGGTGAGGGGGACAAAGACCTCCCAGATTTCTCATTGTGTCTATTTATGCACATAAAAGCTGTTAAATGTTCTGTGTATCAAGTGAGCTGTATCCCTCCAGAATTATTTTGGTTCCTATATGCCTGACCATTCATCAAACAATGATAACCAAACAATAAAATATGCCCAGAAGAAAGTCATGCCAAAGTAAATCTGCCTGCAATGGGATATACCATATTCCTAAAGAGACACCATTCCCATAGAGCTCTGGGGAAGAAGGACTTACCCACTCCAGTTATGTGGTGCAGAGCACTATCATCCAGAGACCACATTTGTAAATTTTTTTATTTTTTTTAATCATTAATCTTTAATTTTCACAATCATATGCCATCACATTTTTCTTACTTCTTGTCATGATCCCCTTAACCATCTTTTGGGTGTAGTAACTTAGTAATCGTTATTGTTATTTAATATGATTAATTACTGTATGTCATGTTGCTTCCCTATGTGTGATTGATTTGGGATGTTTGATTCTGTATGTTGCATGTTTTTTTTTATTAATTGTCTTTTATTTGCAAACTCATCATATACCGTTCCTTAAAAATCAAATGAACAAACATTTACCATTTCCAATACATCTTTGTCATTAAAACAATAATGATACATTCCAATTTGTATAACTCTTACACTCAACATATATACACACTCACACCTAATTTATTAATCTCCATATAATTGACGAGAAATCAGATTTGATTGCTTATGACTTGATTATTCCATTGACCTTGTCCCAGATAAACCATTTGTGCTTGGCATTAATACTAATCGTACAGTGCCCTAGCTTCCCTTCCAATTCCTTAACCTATTCTATCTTGAACATTATTTCAGTCCAACTGGGAGTATTCTCTTGTTTCCATCTAGAAACTATTGCAAGTTTGACTATTATAAATATCTGGACACAAAAGGCTATTTCAGTTGTTCTAAATTCATCGGGGAGTATGTGTAACAATCCTCCACTAGCTGATGTCAAGATATATCTGTTTAAAGCATCAGAGATAAATTGGAAACGTTTGTTCAATAATGGTCTAATATTTGGCCAGTCCCACATAACATTAAAATGATTGCCTGTGATGCCACATCTTCGCCAACAAAATTTGTTAATGCCTAATGCCATTTGTTAAGTATTTTAAAGGGAACTGTTCTTTGGGCTGAATTCTTTATGAATTTATTCATGTTCATACATGCTTTCCCACAGCTCTCTACTGGGATCGAGGACTTAAACTCATTTCCCCATGATACTGTACTGATTATATTGCCTTTTTCTAAAATTGCTCATAAAATGTTAAAACATTTTGATACCATTCGGGAATAATCCAACCTTTTAAAAAATTAATTCAGTAACAATGAGCTGCTTTACGATATTGTCATTACATTTAAATTTCCATAGAACATTACCAATTTGTTCATGTATTGACCATCCCTGGAGGGGAATGTCATATCTCTCCCCCAATTGTTGAAAGGATGCCATTTTGCCATCTACAACCAGATCACTCAACGTAAGTAAACACTTGTTAGACCAGTCCTTATTCCAGGATAGACCATACAATTTAACTAATGATGTATTTGGAATAAGTCTACTTGTTGATTAGCTTCCATTTTATTAAATATGTTTAACAATAAATCCACCTTTCCCGATAGATTTAGTTGGGTAATTCTAAAAAAAAATAAAAGCATTCAAATCTGCATCCGGGACAACCGTTTGTTCAATCTGATACCATGTATACCTGTTCTGAGACCATTTTAAAGCATGAGTTAATATGTTGACTTCTTGGTATAGTCTTAGAATTGGGTAGGATATCCCACCATTGCTAAAAATCTTTGCCATTATTGTTCTCTTGAGCCTTATATGTTTTCTAGAATGAATACAATTATCTATCAAAGTTTGAAATGTGGATATCCAATGGATTTGGAGTTGAACATGTATACATTTTAGCATATAATTGATTCTGGGCAAAATGGCCATTGTAATACTAGCAATTCTGTCCACAAATGATAACCTCAGATTTTTCCATCTTCCAAGAACTTCTTCATATTTGTTATAGATATTTTTACAATTAATTGAAGTTGTATTATTTAAGTCATCTTTAAGGGTAATGCCCAGATGCCAAGATGAGTTAGTATCACATTTAAATGGAAATCTAGATTTTAGTTCTATTCTGTCTTATTTTGCCATATTAACACTAAGGGTTTCTGATTTATAAGGGTTTAGCTTGTAATTTGAGACAAAACTATATTCAGAAATGAGTTCCAGTAATCGAACCAAAGATTATTTCGGTTGCGCCAGGGTCACGACAATGTCATCTGCAAAGAGGGTTGTTTTATGTTCTCTCTCTCCCACCCCTATCCCCTTTATTCCTGGAGAACTTCTTATAGCTTCAACTAATGGTTCTAATAGTAATGCAAACAGGGTGGGAGAGAGAGGACATTTCTGCCTGGTGCAGTTTCCAATTTCAAAATATTGCAAATTGGATTCATACCCAATTATTGTGGCTGAGGGGGTAGAGTATAACACCTCTATAGCCTTAGTTACAAACTCACCAAAACCCATCTTGTCCATTGTTAGTTTCATATACTCCCACCCTACCCTGTTGAATGTTTTTTCAGCATCCATCGTCAAGAATAGGGTGGGACCATCACTGTTTTGAGAAATATCTATCAAGTCCATATGCTTTCGGACATTGTCTGAACCCTGGCGGCCAGCAATGAAACAAGATTGGTTGATTGATATTAAGTTGTTCATTATGCCTCTTAATCTGATAGCAAAGACTTTGGAATATAATTTAAGATCCACATTCATTAATGGTATGGGTCTATAGTTGTTACAAGATTGAACTTCAAGGTCAAGTTTGGGTGTAAGAATAATGTTTGCTTTTAGCATTTCTTGTGGAATTTTGCCTTCAGTTTTAAATGTATTAAAGAGATCCTTTAAATGATTTATAATATTTGGTTCAAAAAAACTGGTTGGTATAGCCATCGGGGTTGTGTAGGGTTTCAACTTTTTAATAACTTATAACATTTCTAATTTCGTGATTGATTTATTCAACTCTTGTTGTTCGTTCTCTGTTAATTTGGGCAATTTGTATTTAAGAAAGTTATTAATATAATAACTGATGGTTCCTTAAACCCTGGTTGCTGTGCTAAATTAGTCTTAATAAGCTCTACTGAAGAAGCAGATCGTAACACTTGTAAATTTAAACACAGATGTCATAAACAGCATTTAATAAAATCTGTCTTTGTATAAAAAATATTGTAGTTCTTTTATTTAACTGTGACCTTCCTCCAGTTTTCTAGATTGTAGCTGTAGATTCAGTAAAACATATTAACTAAATTAACCTAAAACATATTAAATTAAACTGAAGTAACCCTAACATTCAGGTGAGGGGGGATACACTTATGTGAGTCATAGTTGATTTTGTTTTTTTCTTTTATCCCTAATGGGTTTGAACTCCAGATTACAATTTTGTCAATAAAGTTGTCACCTGTTCAACTTCCGATTTCCTCTCCAAGAGGTTATAATTCAGCCAGTTTTAATATAATTTTTTAGGCTTTGTTTTGTGATATTTGTAATTTTTATATGATTGTGATTGAGTATGGGGCGTTGATCCATACATCCCATATTTCTGTCAATATTGGATATGTATTGGATATGACATGAGTAATTTTTTCCTTAATCATTATGACATTTAGTTTATGTATTATTTCTTGGAGGTGAAGTTGTGGCGTCTTCAATCTTTTTGCAATGTGGCTTTTAGTGGCCATAAGCAGGAATTGTAGCCATTTATTATGTCACTTTTGTAGTAGAGGGGAATAGTCTCCCAATAGGCAATTGTCAATGGAACAGTGTATTGTCGACTTTACTTGTCAATGTAATATATCAGGTGTAAGTTAAGCTCTGTGCAGCACCTTTATAGAAGATTCAAGTAGACTGTCATTTTGTGAGCCTTTGCTTATATTAGTGCAGATTTGTTCCCACTTATGTGGATCTCATTGAGTTCCCATGTCTGATTCCCATTGTTTTATAATGTTAGTTTTGAAATTTGATGTCGGGGCATTTAGAATAGAGTAAATAGATTCAAGGACACGTCTGGTTAGTGGGGCTTTGCTGCATTTAAGGGATAACCAGTTGGTTTGCATTTTACCCCATTTATTTATTAGTGTGGTCACTGTAGCGGAACCCATCACTGTTTTAAACTGTTTTATGATTATTATGGTTAAAATATGATCCTACTATATGTATGTTGGTTGATGTTCTACAGAATATATTGGCTCAGAATATTAGCCAGACTTTTGCAGACCTAGGCTAATAGATAATCCTGTTACAGAGATTCAAGAGATAAGAACAAAGAAGAATGATCTAATTAATGTCTGATTGTATCCAAGTTGCCAGGGAGGTGTGACTCACCTATTGTCCTATATGTGTATTGTATGGGGGATATGTGCAATGTCTGTGGGTTATGTGTAAAAACATACTTTTACTAACTTTTGAACCCCTGGTCTGATTCATGCCATTTTTGTATATGTTGTTCCCCTAGGTGAGAGATATTGAATGGTGCGGGACTTAAAGGTGTACCCCCTGTATTTGGGGTACATCCAGAATGTGGTTAAAATTGTGTCTGTTTTAATTGTGTTACCTGTTATCTGAGGGGAGGAGACGTGGGGGTTGAACCATGTATATAATTGGCTGTTGTGATAATTATGTGGGTGTAGCCCTTCAGATGGCACCATTGCATAAAAGGAGATTCCCTGTCATTAAAAGATAGTTCTTCTTGACCCTTCAAAACGTAGCCTCGTCTCGTTATTTGAGGGGATCACTATATGATACTGGGGATTGCTATGCTTTTGCATACTCCCTTGAGCTGTAACTACTGAACGCTTGTTCCTGATGTACTATCCTTGGAGTCTGTGGTGGTTGAGGTGTCCGGTGCGGTGCTTGTAGGCCTCGGCGCAAACTAGGACGCGTCTATCAACGGAGGTACCCGGTCGGGGTGCCAGGAGATCCGTTACATTGGCTGGCAGTGGTGGGATGGCGTCCTAGTAAGAGGAAAAGCAGCACGGAGACACCGGTAACGTTTGGAGTTACAAATTGAGGGCAACGCTAGTATCCGTACAGCGCCCCTGGCTACAGCAGGATGGAACCGGCTAGTTTTCAGACAGCGTTTCATGATGAGGAGGAGGAGGCGGCCGCGGACTACAGGGATGCAGACAGAAAGGAACTCTGGTATGATGCCCTGGAAGATGCCCAATGGCGGCGAGGTGAGAGTCTCCCCAGTGATGAGCAGCGGCTACAGAAGCGTGTGGCGATGCGGATGTATCTATTGGGAGAGCAGCCCCTGGATGAGTGGGTGACAAGACTAGAAACCCTGGTATGGCGAGAGATCTGGCTAGACAATGCATACCAGGCCCTCTGGTGGCATACCGTTCGACTTACCCCCTGGACGTCTGAACACGACTTACCGGAGGGAGATGATTATGATGGCCCGGGTTTATTATGGGATGCCTTGGAGGACGATATTGATCTTGGCAGCACGGAGGGGTCTAGGTTTTGGGACATCTACGACTACCGAATGGGCATGTATGTCTGGGATGACGAAGGCGAGGTGAGCAAAGACATGACCCACCTGGTAACGAGAGAGTGGGAGCTGGAGCAGGACTACCAACACCTGCTCAGCTTCGTGCAGCCCCAACCTACTCGACAAGCAGAACCAGACTTCATTGACTGGTCCTGGGATGACCTCCAGATGGCAGGTAGAGATGGGACCAAGGTCTCTCTACCGGCCCTACAGGGGGCAGAAGGTGTCGTCCTTCCCCCCCAGCGGCAGTGTGAACCCCAGGGGGCAGAAGGTGTCGTCCTTTCCCCCCAGCAGCAGTGTGAACCCCAGAGGGCCGAAGGTGTCGTCCTTCCCCCCCAGCGGCAGTGTGTACCCCAGGGAGCTCAAGGTGTCGTCCTTCCTCCCCAGCGGCAGTGTGAACCCCAGGGGGCTGAAGGTGTCGTCCTTCCTCCCCAGCAGCAGTGTGAACCCCAGGGGGCTGAAGGTGTCGTCCTTCCCCCCCAGCGGCAGTGTGAACCCCAGGGGGCAGAAGGTGTCGTCCTTTCCCCCCAGCAGCAGTGTGAACCCCAGAGGGCCGAAGGTGTCGTCCTTCCCCCCCAGCGGCAGTGTGTACCCCAGGGAGCTCAAGGTGTCGTCCTTCCTCCACAGCGGCAGTGTGAAACCCAGGGGGCTGAAGGTGTCGTCCTTCCCCCCCAGCGGCAGTGTGTACCCCAGGGAGCTCAAGGTGTCGTCCTTCCTCCCCAGCGGCAGTGTGAACCCCAGGGGGCTGAAGGTGTCGTCCTTCCTCCCCAGCGGCAGTGTGAACCCCAGGGGGCTGAAGGTGTCGTCCTTCCCCCCCAGCGGCAGTGTGAACCCCAGGGGGCAGAAGGTGTCGTCCTTTCCCCCCAGCAGCAGTGTGAACCCCAGAGGGCCGAAGGTGTCGTCCTTCCCCCCCCAGCGGCAGTGTGTACCCCAGGGAGCTCAAGGTGTCATCCTTCCTCCCCAGCGGCAGTGTGAACCCCAGGGGGCTGAAGGTGTCGTCCTTCCCCCCCAGCGGCAGTGTGCACCCCAGGGAGCTCAAGGTGTCGTCCTTCCTCCCCAGCGGCAGTGTGAACCCCAGGGGGCTGAAGGTGTCGTCCTTCCTCCCCAGCGGCAGTGTGAACCCCAGGGAGCTGAAGGTGTCGTCCTTCCCCCCCAGCGGCAGTGTGAACCCCAGGGGGCAGAAGGTGTCGTCCTTTCCCCCCAGCAGCAGTGTGAACCCCAGAGGGCCGAAGGTGTCGTCCTTCCCCCCCAGCGGCAGTGTGTACCCCAGGGAGCTCAAGGTGTCGTCCTTCCTCCCCAGCGGCAGTGTGAACCCCAGGGGGCTGAAGGTGTCGTCCTACCCCCCCAGCGGCAGTGTGAACCTCAGGGGGCAGAAGGTGTCGTCCTTCCCCCCCAGCGGCAGTGTGAACCCCAGGGGGCAGAAGGTGTCGTCCTTCCCCCCCAGCGGCAGTGTGAACCCCAGGGGGCAGAAGGTGCAGTCCTTTTCCCCCAGCGGCAGTGTGAACCCCAGGGGGCAGAAGGTGTCGTCCTTCCTCCCCAGCGACAGGGTATACCCCAGGGAGCTGAAGGTGTCGTCCTTCCTCCCCAGCGACAGTGTGTACCCCAGGGAGCTGAAGGTGTCGTCATTCCTCCCCAGCAGCAGTGTGTACCCCAGGGGGCCGAAGGTGTCGTTCTTCCCCCCCAGCGGCAGTGTGTACCCCAGGGAGCCGAAGGTGTCGTCCTTCCTCCCCAGTGGCAGTGTGTTCCCCAGGGAGCCGAAGGTGTCGTCCTTCCTCCCCAGCGGCAGTGTGTACCCCAGGGAGCTGAAGGTGTCGTCCTTCCTCCCCAGTGGCAGTGTGTACCCCAGGGAGCTGAAAGTGTCGTCCTTCCTCCCCAGCAGCAGTGTGTACCCCAGGGGGCCGAAGGTGTCGTCCTTCCTCCCCAGCGGCAGTGTGTACCCCAGGGAGCAGAAGGGGCCGTCCTTCCTTCCCAGCGGCAGTGTGAACCCCAGGGGGCAGAAGGTGTCGTCCTTTCCCCCCAGCGGCAGTGTGAACCCCAGGGGGCAGAAGGTGTCGTCCTTCCCCCCCAGCGGCAGTGTGAAACACAGGGGGCAGAAGGTGTCGTCCTTCCCCCCCAGCGACAGTTTACCCTAACCAGGGGAGACACCAATCTCCCAGACAGCGCAGATGGGACCGTGGTCTCTGCGCCCACAGCTTGTCCAGATCCCCAACTACCGTCACTGGGACAACCGGAGGAGGGGGTAAGTACAAATTCCCCTCCCCAGCTAACTTCTAATATGGCCCCAGGGTTAACAGAGGAAATGTTAACCCCCACTGACCCCCACGTTTCCCTGGCTACTGAGCCGGAATATGTCCCAAGTACCCCAGCAGAAGAGCTGACAGCGGGGCAGAGTGCAGTCGGCCTCTGCCCTCCCTTTGTCCCTTGTACAGAGCAGGATGTCCTGCAGGTTACACCAGCAGAAGAGCTGGCATCAGGGCAGAGTGCCGCTGGCCTCTGCCCCTCAAGTCCCCTCAGCGTGTTGCCCCATCACCACAGCAAAATATCCAGGTACCTGGTTAGACTTCCCCCCAAAGGAGAGATGTGTGACGAAGTGCCCTTCGCCACTTTGGCTTGGAGAGGACTGTTTGCCAGCCTCCTGCCCTGCGACTATGGCCCTGGTACATATTGCCTTTTGGAACCAGTGTTCGGCCATACCAGAGTGTAAGTCACTCATTCTGGCCCTTTACATACAGGGGGGTCATTCTGTACTTGCCCTGTGTGAACCATGATACCCCAGATAACTGTGCCATGAAGCCCATTCATATAATGAAAGACTATGGGAAAGACTTTAGCTACATGGCAATTGAACTGTGTGAAGAGGATCTGAGCGCTATTCGGTGGTTTTGTGCGCTCAGATCCCAGCTATCTGGGGATATGGGAAATGTGAGTAAATGTGAATTGCAGTAATGCTGATGGGTTGTCAAACTAGAGAATTGACCAACAAATACTTTTGTCCGGACATCCCCAGGCCGATCCTTTGGGATCAGACCGTGTATGCCGGCTTATGGTCACGGGGGAGGTGTGTAGCGGAACCCATCACTGTTTTAAACTGTTTTATGATTATTATGGTTAAAATATGATCCTACTATATGTATGTTGGTTGATGTTCTACAGAATATATTGGCTCAGAATATTAGCCAGACTTTTGCAGACCTAGGCTAATAGATAATCCTGTTACAGAGATTCAAGAGATAAGAACAAAGAAGAATGATCTAATTAATGTCTGATTGTATCCAAGTTGCCAGGGAGGTGTGACTCACCTATTGTCCTATATGTGTATTGTATGGGGGATATGTGCAATGTCTGTGGGTTATGTGTAAAAACATACTTTTACTAACTTTTGAACCCCTGGTCTGATTCATGCCATTTTTGTATATGTTGTTCCCCTGGGTGAGAGATATTGAATGGTGCGGGACTTAAAGGTGTACCCCCTGTATTTGGGGTACATCCAGAATGTGGTTAAAATTGTGTCTGTTTTAATTGTGTTACCTGTTATCTGAGGGGAGGAGACGTGGGGGTTGAACCATGTATATAATTGGCTGTTGTGATAATTATGTGGGTGTAGCCCTTCAGATGGCACCATTGCATAAAAGGAGATTCCCTGTCATTAAAAGATAGTTCTTCTTGACCCTTCAAAACGTAGCCTCGTCTCGTTATTTGAGGGGATCACTATATGATACTGGGGATTGCTATGCTTTTGCATACTCCCTTGAGCTGTAACTACTGAACGCTTGTTCCTGATGTACTATCCTTGGAGTCTGTGGTGGTTGAGGTGTCCGGTGCGGTGCTTGTAGGCCTCGGCGCAAACTAGGACGCGTCTATCAACGGAGGTACCCGGTCGGGGTGCCAGGAGATCCGTTACAGTCACTAAACGATTTATCTTACCATAATTGTAATGCTCCTTGAGTGGGATGTTATAGTTAATCCTTAATTGGTCAAAGGTAAGGAGTTGTCTATTTGATAACCAATTATCTAATTTGTTAAATTTAGCTGTGGTACACCAATTTTTAGAATCCTTTCTCAAGCTGTCCCAAATAGGTTGAGATGTAAGTGTAGGGGTTAGTTCTGTTAATCTGGCTGCTAATTGATTTTTCAGTTAGCACTTTTCCAGGTAGTTATCCAAAGCTTTATCATAGGGCTGTTCTGTTTCAGTATGTGTGGAGGGATTGATGGATTCCAGATAACGAATTCCCATGTTTGGGGTCTAATTTAGTAATTTTCCTGAAATACACAGGCTGGTTGTTGTTCACTGGAGTGTGCTTGGGGTAGGAATGCAATCTGGGCTGCGTTATGATATAATTTTAAGTTAGGGCACGACAGCCCTCTTGTTTTTTTTATTTCTGAATATGTATGTATGGGCTATGTTTGCTAAATTTTTATTCCATATAAATCTAATTATATATTTTTATGTTAATACAAATAATGGAACTCGCATGGACTAGAATATCATATTTATGGCTTTATCAATATTGCCATATTTCTGGAATATGGGTCCGATCGTAACTCGTAATTGAAACCAGTAAGAATTTGAAATCCCACCTTTATTTTCAGTGAAGTAATTATGATGATCTCTGTTGCCACTGGCTCCATCTAAACCCGTAACTACGGGTTTAACTAATTGATTGCGTTCATTGCCGCGCATCCAATGTTCAACAAATGGTTTATGGGTTTGCGTCTCAAGCCCATAACTCGCACTCTGCTTGGATATAATAGCTCCGTAACTTGGCCAAATTTCAAACCCTCAGCATCTCAGGGTCTCATGTTGCACTTACGGGCTTCTAATTTAATAGGGCTGATGGTCCCTATTTGAGCCTTGTAGTTTTAGGTATGCTATTGGATTTCTATAATAACTTTTAAGTAGATTAATAAAATTACCCTTAATGCCCATCTTGGTCAAGACCTCATGAAAATATGACCTTTCCAGCAAATCAAAGGCCTTCTCTAAGTCTAAGGCTATTGTGCTTAAGGGGATATTCTTAGATTTGGCTATATGATATATGATGAAAAGAACAAATCCTACCTGATCCTTGTGAACCAGTTTAGGTAGGAACCTGGAGAATCTCGTTGCCATCAGCTTTGCTAGTATTTAGATATCTCAATTAAGCAATGAGATTGGATAGAAGTTTTTGACTTCCAATGAGTCTTGTCCAAGTTAAGGAAGGAACACGTTGTCAGCTTGGTTGAATTTAGGTGGCATTTGTTCCCATCGTAGGATTTTGTTACATAATCTATTTAGGTATGGAGCAAGTTAATTGGCGTGACTTTTATAATAAATGTTGGAGAAGCCAGGGGATTTGCCTTGTTTTGAAGATTTTATGATTTCTAATATTTCTTCTACAATTATTTAAGCATTTAGGGCCTCATTCTATTATCGGCCGTAAATCGGCCGTAAGGCTGCGATTCCTTGCGGGGGTTCAGTTAACTCGCAATTCAATTATACGGCCCCGCAAGGATCTCCTCTTACGGCCGGCCGCATATCTTGGAACCGTCCGTAAGCTCAGAAATCTACAAAGTCAAAAATAAATTCAAGCCTGCACTGTACAGCTCTGTAAATGCTAGGGATCATATTGGGGTACATGAGGATTAAAAGTAACCCACTCTCAAGCTTGCACATCAGCCCAAACCCGAGTTTAAATTAACTGTTTATTTTCCGGCTGCGGCGTGGGCGTATCTGAGGTGCTCCAAGCTCTATGGACTTTTTACATGTATATTTGACATATATTTAAAAAAAAATATTTTACGGATTTGAGTATAGGGGAATGTTGTGCTATTTTTTCTAACACCTAAAATCACTTTATAGTCTTCTCAAAGTGCAGGATAGCTTTATTTGAGCTATTTTATGTGCTTAATTGGTGCTAGCGGGACCTCTTTCCTGCAAGTAAGCTGCGGCTCGCTTTTAGCCTTGCAGAGAGGGTTCCCGGAGCAATAGAATTGCAAATAGGATTTTCTTACGGCCGATTTCCTTGCGGCCGTTTTAGATCAAAGGCTTTCCTCCGGCGCGAGCGGCCGCAAGAGATAGCAAGGCACCAGCCGCAAGCCTGCCGGAATCCCCGGCCGGAGGGGAATAGAATAGCAGAATAGCTTGCGGCCGGTCCTTGCGGCCCCGCAACGGCTGCGGCCGCTAATAGAATGAGGCCCTATGAGTTTTCAGGTCTTGATTTGAGATGGATTGGATATTGTATTTGTTTAAAATTTATTTTATTGTGAAGTTACTAGTTTTTGATAATAATTAAGAAACATTTGTTTTATTTATTTTTTTGCTCAGGGCTTCTGCGGTTCTGATCTGGTAAATTTGATTTTGATTTTGCTTGTACCTCAGTTTCCTAGCTAACACAGGGGATAATTTATTCGCATGTAGGAAAAATGTATGCTTTGTTTTTCTTATGGATTTCTCTGTTTTTTCTGACATGAGGTTATCCAGCTCTAACAGGATTTAATAAATGTTTTGCCTAAGCAAGTTTAAGAAGCTATTTTGATTTTGTCTTTCTAGTATGTGTAATTCTTTTAAGAGTTTAGTCTCTTTGAGGCGATTATTTTTTTATATGTAGATGCTATTCTCAGTAGAGGTCCTCTTATGTATGCTTTGTAAGTCAGCCAGAGCCTCCCTATTTTTGTTTCTTATTGGTCATTACACGTGAAGTATAAATCTAGGTCTGCTTTTATTTGCATTTGAAATTCAGCATTTGTTATTAACAAATCATTTCATCTCCAGCTATATTGATATTTGAGGTTCAGACCTAGATCTATGTTTATGAGCACTGCTGCATGATCAGACCATGGGCAGGGCAAAGTTTGCGCATTACTTGAGCGGTCAAACAGCCCTGAGTCAAGTAGTATTGCATCTATTCTGTCGTATGAGTTATGATTGGGTGAAAAATACGTATATTCCCTTTCTGTGGGATTATGTTCTCTCCATGCATCCACCAAACTATTTTTCTCCAGTAGGTTATTTATTTTTATTTTTTGTAAAAAAATTAAAGTGATGTCAACATGTTACCAGTGTTCCTTCAGTTACAGTTCTTTGCTACAGAGGCTGAGGGCAATATCACTGAAAAAAGATTATAACATTTTCGGTATGGTTTCAAGAGAAGATATGGCTCCTTTTATGAAAGGAGCTCTGTGGTAAAAATAAATACAATCTGATGTGTACAGTAGGAACTACACTGTTCTAGAAGAAAACTAATCGTAGAAAAAGCACTGGGGAGAGAAGACCCACCTACCAAAGCTCTTTGGAGAAAAGCATAATTTGTTGTACTACAGAGCACCCACTCACCTAAATGACAGAAGTATTAAATTACAGTACATTACAAAACCAAATAAAATAAAAAGTATAGAATGTGAACTTCAGTTGTTCTGTACTGATCAAAAGTGATTACCGGGCTGATGTATTGTTGTTGTAAATTTCTTCATCTTCATGTCTGATTCTAAAAATAAAATTGATCTTAATAATACACATCTGATAAACGTACAGAAGTGCTGTTTATTATATTGAGCCGTACACTTCATCCAACATTTGCAGTAGCTGTAAAAATACACTAGAGTAAAGGAGGACTTTAAAAAATTGATAACTGAATGTAACATAATTGTCAAGGATTGGGTTTATAGAATTGATTCACACTTTATCTTTTCAAATCAAATGTACCTCAGTAATATAAATAGAAACAGACAATAAATATTAAACACTAAAAAAATTGATGTTAGTCCTCAAAGAGTTGGACACAACCAAACGACTACACAACAGAAGACTTTCTGTTATATTTCTAGGAGCAAATAAATTAAAAATCCACCCCCCCCAAAAAAATACTCAAGAAAACCTAAAAGTAATATCCCTAACTCAATTTGATCTTCCTTAACAATTGCAAAATGAAAATTGCTAAACAAAATGCTCTTTGCTCGATTTCTATTTTTACTGTAGGGCATTACTGGAGTCCCTCAGTCCAGTTGGCTTCTTTAAATTCTTCTTGTAGTCCTTATTCCTGTAAAATTATAATATTGTAACTTCCCTGATAGCGTCCGCATAATATATCTTTCACTGTGTTGGTTGTTGGGTTTGCCTCAGTGTGTGACATGCCTTGTTAAGATGTTCTGTAGATCCACACAAGTCATACTTTTCCTCTACAGGGCTCTAGGGTGTTCAATGTATTAGGTTCTCCAATTTTCTGCAAACTGGCCCAATTGTGCAGTCTTCTTTTGTATGTATAAATATATCACCAGTTTACAGAAAGGTGATATAACAAGGTAGTTCAAGTACACTTTATTTGCACCAATATGTTAACTTTATGTTGAACAGTGTACACTTACAATGCACCAAACATTGAAATACATTTTACACAGAATCTTGGTTGCCATTATAAGTCCCAAACTTGCAACTTTTTGGGTGACTTCCATACAGGATCACCTCAAGAGGCTCTCTACTTTTGTCATTTAGTACAAAATGGTTGTACACCTGCACAGTCAATTAAATGCTTTGATTAGTTTGGCTTCTAAATCCCTCCAGTTTGGAATCTTTCAAGAACTCCATGGCTATGGCTTAGTAGGCAGGAGTAATATGTCACCCACAAAAGGTAACATAATTTCAAATGCTTCTTTATACTGCATTCCCAGAACTCCTTTCACAACTTTTTTATTCAATGAAACAATACTTTTCTACTTTCATTTATTTTGTAAGCACTATTCAAAGTGTTCAAAGAATGTTGGGCATATTATCTTAAATCTTAGTAGCCAGCTGATCACAATGGTTTCTTTGGATAGGATCTCCCCAATAGCAGCAGGTGGTTAATGACCCAAAAGGCAATATCATCAGGCCGAGGGAAGATATTCCATAGATCAAAGTACTTAACTCACTACTGATTGATCCTATACAGGACTCATTAGTGATGGGCTGATTCCTTACCCATGCCATTGTTATGGATGATAATTAGGAAAATGTCTTTTTATATTAAGATGTTTGTCTGCATTCCTTACTCACTTATATATTTATAAATGAGAAGAAGATTACTGACTATGGAGGTTACTTAAGATGGAGGATGAACTACAAAACAACATGGCTACAGAACTACAAATGGGAGTGGCCTGATGATGCAAACATCCGTGACCAAATAAGGACAAATGAACGGTTCCTCCCTCTACTGACCAGTATGATGACGACACACTGCAGCAATTTTGAACCAATCAATAAAGCTATTAATTCCTAGACAAAGGAATCATGTGACGTTTGATCAGATAACGTTTTTACATATAAACGTGTAAACTGCCATTTTAATACAGAGCGCTTTGAGAACTACTATACAGAAACACTGTGTCTGTGTCTTATTTCTCTGGAATGTGCACATTCTACACTAATTGGAAAAGCAACAGATATCTATACAGACTCTCTAGTCTAATCTATTTCAGTTGGCGCCCAGCGTGAGGCCTTGAGTTTATGACCTGACAATAGCCGAGAAGGAGCTAAGTGGTGACTTTCAACAGCAGAAGGAACCTTCATGAAATATGTCTGGTAAGGTCGATAATTAGTACTGTGCAAGCCACTATCTTTGGCTACCACTCGGCTATTGACAGGCATTCAAAGCACAGGTGGTATAGCTTGCTCAAGGTCCATTTAAAAAAAAAAAAACTGTGATAATAGATATCTGTTGCCTGTGTGTGTGTGTGTGTGTCTGTTGGTTTGTGAGAGAAATGATTTAGATTCCTTAGACATATAATTCAGGACACACACGTGTATTTGTGACTCTCTGGAAGACGGATGACTTGTACCCAGAGACGTACATAAAACCAGAGGTCACACATACGGGCTTGCATATATGTGCCCTGGGGATTGAGATTGGTTTTATATACATATTTTTTTTCTTGGGAAATGTCTATGCATGCTGGTTGGACGATATCCATTGAAGGTCATGATGTTCAGGCCGTAAAGTAGTTTGAAAACTTCAAGGGACGTCTGTCATTCACTGCGGGTGGTTAAAAAACGTGTGTGTGAATTAATAAGATATAATGCGCATGATCTTGAAATCACATGTCTTTTGAATCTAAAGTTTTCTGCAGAAAAGGTTTGATGATTATAATGTTATATGCTATGTCATTGCTGGTTGTGATGCATGTTTTGATAAGAAATGCAGCTTAGAACTTCTCTCCCTAAAAGCTACAAGCTGATCTCTCTCTGTGTGTTTTTTTGACCTTGATCACAGCTGTAGAGAGAGACAGAGAGAGAGAGAAATTCCTCATCCACCCCCTCCCATCTTGTTTAACTATTTGAAGGACGAATCTTAGAATTCTTCCTACACCAATGTTAGGTCGTATTTGAAGGTGTTAACATATTTTACTGTATTGCTATGCTGTTTAAGGTAAGAACACAGAAATATTAAGGAACTTTTCCTTACATAGATTTATATAATATTCTGATTGCTTTCGTTTATAAAGTAGATGGATTGTCTTGTGTTTTGCTGCAAGTAAATGTGTGAGTATTTGCTGTAATTTCTTTTCTTTGCAATATAATTGAGAAATGCAGGTTGGAGAATTTGTGTCCACCAATGAAATCAGTGGAGGATTTATAGTTTATCTTGTTTGTAAGTGTAAGACAGGTGTGTTTGTGAAGTACATACATATGTATATGTATGTATATGCGTGTATTCTTTTGAAATATTTTGTCTGAAGTTTCTGTGTGTTCGATACTGTACTCTTTGAAGAGGGAGGTGACCGGTTTGCATTGTATGAGAGGGATTGGCCACCCCATCTTATGACAAAGCAAAGCAAACCACTCCCCTTTCCTCCTCCCACCTCCTCTGTGTGCGTGTTAGGGTTTTATGTGAAAATATGTCTGTCTGTATTATTGAGAGAAGAATGGTGTTTGCTACATTTTAGTGGTTTGTGGAACAAAGACACCATGAAATTCTTAACACACAGCCACCGCCCCATCATGGCTCCCAACTTAGGAAAATGGGAGTTGACTATAACTTTAGGACCAACCCCCTAAAACCTATGACGAAGCATTTACTATGCTACCTCTGCTGGAGTTAGTGCCCTGTATCCACTACTCCTTGGGAATATTAATCTTTCTTAAAAGGAAGGTATAGGAGACATTCAATGTTTTATTAAGCTTCCCTGCTAATCTCTGCTCATGTAAATCAGCTCTTACATGCCTGTCTGCAACGGTGATACAGAATTCTGTGAGTTATTAATAGCATGCGCTCCGGATGAAACAGTAAATCAGGCTATTAATTTGTCAGATATTATACAGGATAAAACAGTCAGTCGTACTATATCATTGCAGACACGAGTCTCAGATGCTGGGAGCAGCCTTTGCGGAAGGATTGAAGAGAATTCATCAGGAAAGATTTATAAACATCTTGTCCTGAGTATAAGGTGTTGCCATTAGAGACAGTAAAAAAAAAAAAAAAGGGGTTTTATCTTATGCCCAAGAATAACACTGTTGGGCATAGGGTGCACTCTCTGGAGGGAAGTTTTCTCTGTCCCCTCAAGAGATCCTTATTATCCTCAGCAATTGAAGTTTAAATCTGATGTATTTGTTGATTATGTGATTGCTTTATCTCAAGCACTGACTAAAATACATGCACAAGTGTTTTCTCCTATTCCAGATCCAGAAGTAGACACTGGTACTCATCAACTACTTCCTGGAGCTTGGGTCCTGGTCAAGAGATTTGTGAAAAAGAATCCTCTGGAATCCAGATATGATGGTCCCTTTCAAGTTCTTCAGTTAAACTTGAAAGACGGCCTACTTGGATCCATGCATCTCATTGCAAGCAGCACCAGACCCATAGCAGCCAACATCATGATGATCATAACACATATCCTTTTCTGTCTGTTCTTAACTAAAGTAGTAACCCTCTGCATTCATTAGTGAGAAGAAAGATGGTATTACATTTTGGTACAATCCATCTAAAACACATCTGATCACATTCTCCTTTGATTATTGTCATGTTGTATGTTGCCAACAGCTAAGCGTGACTCAACAATGTAACTTGTACAAAGACACTCACAGCACATGTATACACATATGTGTTACAGACCGGACTTGGGGAAAAGATTGTAGTCATTAGGAAGCTGTACGATGGAACACTGGGACAGCTTGGGGCTACAAACCAGAGAGTGCCTTAGATAGAACAGATTTGAGTGGAAGCCCTTTACTTGAACGTATGACTCTAATTAAGCCAGGCAAATGCTCGCCAAATGGCAAGACTGGAGCTAACATGCGACTTACCCCCCAGACCCACAGACGCATGTACATACCCAATGGGTGGCTGGGTTAGGGGAGAAGCAAAAGGACGGATTGGTAAATTTATGCTCAGAGATCTAAATGCACCACTCATATCAGAAGGACTAATGCAAGTACAACACACTCAGGCATCACCCCAGATGACTGATATCAGTGAACCTAGGTACGAAGGAACCCTAGCAAATGAGACTGGGTTCACAGACCTCAACTTATGACTGGAATGGACGAAATATAACGTAGAGTCACATAATAAGACTAATTGTTATGATTGTGCAAGTGCCAGACCTCACCTAGGCACTGTTCCACTTATGGTAACTATGAAGGAAGAAGTGGAGTGTTAGTTGGGAATTATTGTAAGTTAAGTACGGGACTGAAGCGAATAGTTCCTAGAATGTTATAGTAAGTGATTTGGAAGAGAGATTTTGCATGTGAATTTGATCCAAAATGGAGTTTGTTTTTGAATAGTTTGCAAATATTAAATACAGAAAAAGAAAACAGGCAGCCCTTAACCCCCGAATTAATCCTTCTACACATATGATGTATATAGTCCATGGCTATCCTCTGACAGTTCTGGCACCACATGACATTGCGGGCCATCATACAGCAGACTCAACCTAAGCACATGACTACAGCCAGACACCTCCGTCTGCAATGTTCCCTCCTTCTGCCAGACAATGTTACTTTACAGAGATGTTATGTTCTCAATCCAGCCACTCTCTTACCATTTCCAGAGGGGGGAGATGAGGAAGATGGATACTTTTGTACAGCCTGATTGTACAACCTGATTTTGAACCCAAACTCAGGAATAACCAATCTATATGTAAAAAGACGTCTACTGGAAGGTGGTGGAAATGGCCAGACGCTCACAGATGAGACACAAGACCCTCTATATTGCACGCTGTGGAATAAACAATCTCCAGGCCGAGATTTCCAATATGAAGCAAGACTCACTAAATCGAAGCAGGTCACCTTAAACCTAAAGACATTGTACAATAATGCAGCAGGTGATAGTGCATTTACGGTGGAGCTCCCACAAGAAGCAGAAGCGCTCTACAAGCATTGGGATACAGAAATTCCACATAGTGCAATATCCAAGTTCGCACCGGATGGATGGAAGACATTAGGAGCTGCATTAAAATGGTGGGAATCTGCAGAGGAAGAGGAAGGAGTGGAAAAGAAAACTCTCCACTGGCAAGCAGACAGCACTCCCAGTATACAAGCCAGAGACCCATATGCAGTCCCAGGACTCACAAATCCACCCCATGACTGCCTTCGACAAATGGAAATGGAGACCTCACACCTTGTGAATGTAAAAGACCTTGCCCTGACAGACCCAGACATCACTCTGTATGTAGATGGATCAAGGTATGCTGATGAGAATGGAAAATATCACACAGGATATGCTGTGACTACAGAAAAAGATGTGATGCGAGCCTTCTCACTACCTCCCTCCATGTCAGCACAAGAAGCAGAGTTGATTGCATTGATCAAAGCCTGTGAGGTTGCGACAGGAGTCCGAGCTAACATCTACACAGACTCAAGATATGCTCTGGGAGTGACTCAAGACTTTGGAGTAATCTGGAGAGCTAGAGGATTCATGACAGCCGCAGGTACTCCAGTGAAGCATGACAAAGCCATCCGTGAACTACTAGATGCTTTAGCACTCCCAAAGGAAGTAGCCATACTGAAAGTAAAGGCACATGGGAAGCTAAATTCAGACGAGGCACGAGGAAACCATCTAGCAGACCAGATGGCTAAGAAGGCAGCAATGATATCACAGGAAAAGGAGAGAGGTGGATGGAGAAATAAACATTTATACAATGCAGACTCTGCCAACATATTTAAAATTGCTCAAAGAATTGCAAAAGACGGCAGGTCCAGAAGAAGTGAACAATGGAGGAAAACGTACCCCGTGATGACTAGTAATCCCCACCCAGGGAGAGGTATAACTGTGTACCCTGGAAATTATACGTGTTACAGGAGAAACGTTTCTCAGGGGTTCAACTTACAGAGGTTCCCAAGTGGGTTTTGTCACACATATAGAGATGGTTCAGCCACCATGCTAGTCAATCAGACACAATCTTTGGGGGACATATATTGGTTGTGTGGAGATATGAAACTCAGGGTAAGACTGTCAGGTGTATGGCGTGGGGAAAGTACCATGACTAAAGCCATAATGCCGTTACACATTGTTCCAACCTATTATGGTGATCTAGATAGTGTTCCTCAGACACAGTCCAGAAGGAAGAGACATACATCATCATCTGAACCTAGATAAAGTTTTGATTCCCATGTGTACATAGATTCTATTGGAGTCCCAAGGGGGGTGCTGGATGAGTTCAAGGGCCGAAACCAGATAGCAGCAGGATTTGAATCACTGATACCAATGATTGGTGTAAATAAAAATGTTGCTTGAATCAATTATATATATATATATATATATATATATATATATTATAACCAACAAAGGTTTGTGGATTATACAAGAGACACTCTGCAAGGAGTTGCAGAACAATTGAAGGCCACATCACACATGGCCTTCCAGAATAGAATGGCACTAGACATGCTAGAAAGGGAGGGGGGGTGTAAAATGCTTCCCGACACCGACACTGGCAACTGTTGCACCTACATACCTGATAATATGGGTCCAAACGGTAAGATTACTTTAGCCATTAAAGAACTAAACAACTTGACACAAGAATGGAAAAGAGAGTTCTGGAAACACAGACTATTGGGATAAATGGTTTGGGTGGATGAACAACTGGCAGAGGGTATTGTTACAGGTTGGAATTGTCTTTCTTTCAATACTGATAATTCTTGCATTTGTTACCTGCTGTATTATCCCGTGTCCGAACATATTTTTTTAAGAAGTCCGTTACTGGAGTCACACCAACCTTTGTGCACCGAGAATTTTGTGATGATGACAACTGTGAGGAGTCACATAGAGTGTTACGGTCTATTGTATCTAGGAGTGAGGTTTCCACATAAACCCCTTGTCCCACATGTTCCTGATACAAGGGGCTAGGGAAAGGCATCTGACTTGTCTGTGACAGTGGCAGGAGGGGCCGTGGGTAAGCCATGGCTACTCAAATGTACAAAGAAGAACGGGCGTTCACAGCACAGATGTTTAGGGCTTTCTAGCAGTCATGCACCTCATCCTCAGGGACAGATATACACCTAGTGTTTAGGGGGGAGTTTACCCCTCATCACGCATTAATATAAGTACAGCTGCTTTTCTTAGGTTGCACACTCATTAATAACATAAAACAGTACATTTTAGGGGGGACTGTTATGGATGATAATTAGGAAAATGTCTTTTTATATTAAGATGTTTGTCTGCATTCCTTACTCACTTATATATTTATAAATGAAAAGAAAATTACTGACTATGGAGGTTACTTAAGATGGAGGATGAACTACAAAACAACATGGCTACAGAACTACAAATGGGAGTGGCCTGATGATGCAAACATCCGTGACCAAATAAGGACAAATGAACGGTTCCTCCCTCTACTGACCAGTATGATGACGACACACTGCAGCAATTTTGAACCAATCAATAAAGCTATTAATTCCTAGACAAAGGAATCATGTGACGCTTGATCAGATAACGTTTTTACATATAAACGTGTAAACTGCCATTTTAATACAGAGCGCTTTGAGAACTACTATACAGAAACACCGTGTCTGTGTCTTATTTCTCTGGAATGTGCACATTCCACACTAATTGGAAAAGCAACAGATATCTATACAGACTCTCTAGTCTAATCTATTTCACCATGAACTTTGTGAAAAGTCTAATAAATTAATTAATTTAGTTCATGGTGGCCAAAAGTTCTCACTCTTAATAATGGAGTATATAAGTAGATTCAGAAAAGCTAATAACATGATGAATTATGTAAAGCAAACAAAGATGTAAGGTTCTGTTATTTATAGAACTGTCAATAATTTATATTTTGAGTTACAAGGGATGCAGATAACTATAGTTTCTGCAGTCTAGCCTTGAAAAAGAAAAGTTCTGTAAGTTAGCAATGAAGAATTATTTAATTAGTATCAGATACTAAAACCAAACTTACATTTTTATAAATGTATTGTGGCAATATGTAAAATATTTTAGTTTTATCTCATATTATTATTAAAAAACTGGAATAAAATGTTGCCATTTGAGATGTATGATATTACATCTAAGACAGGAATATATCAGTCTGATTAAAATTACCACACTTTAGTGAAAACTGATGGTTCTAATTCCACTTTGAGCAGATGAAAACTTCACTTTATTTAAAAACAAAACATAGAAAGCAAGGTATTCAATTTAGGTGATTGTAAGATGCATGTGGCCCCTGGGCCATAAACTAAAATGAGAAAATCTTTGGGTTGTGAATAAACTTTTTTGAGCAGTTGGTGTTCATATAAATGTATTCTATTTTAGCTTATGAATAAAGGAGATGAACGGAATACAATATATTGCAGCATAAATGGAATAGAACAAAAAAGAACGCACAATAGAAAGCATCAGTTGAAGGTAATGGCTCCTAGGCAGTGAATAGAATCTACTATAAATAATCAAACAAATCAAACACGAATGGCAGAATATTGTTCCTATAAATAAAAAGGGAAGAAGATGAGCCCTTGCTCTTGTAACATGTACTGTAACTGTTTCTCTTATAAACCGGATCAATAGTTCAGCATAAAATTGTGTATCTAGGAGATGCTCCAGGAATAGCAGTAATCACTGACAAAAGAGAAAAAACATGCTGGGAGGAATAGAGATTCTCTATCAATCTCCCTGTCAGTGGGTAGAATATCAGAAACACTTACGCTCTAATTTATATTTATTTACAGAACAAAAACTAAAATAGGATGATTTCAATGTACAAACCAATCTTGTGTAATGGAAAAATATTCAAACAACAATCATAATTACCCGGCATGGAATTGAAATAATGGGGAGCTCATCCTCTACTTAAGAAGTGATAATGGAATCTAACTCTCTTTCATACTCTCTCTCTCACACTCAATTACACTTTACTCTCTCTGACTCTCACAATCTCTCTCATTCGCAAACTCTGTCAAACACATTCTCTCTATCACTCTATCTCTATCAATCTCTCCCACTCGCTCTCTCACTTTCTCTCCCACTCTGACACTGTATCTTAAATTCTCTCTCACACTCTCTCTCTGTCACTCTCTCTCACTCTAACACACTCTTACACACTTGCTCTCACTCTGTCTCTCATTCTCACTCACACACTCTCACATATCTCTCACACTCTCTCATTCTCACACTCCCACTCACTCTCTCTCTCTCTCTCATACTATCCGTCTCACACACTCTCTCTCTCTCATTCTTACACCGTCTCTCACACACTCTCGCTCACTCTCTCACACTCCCTTACTTTAAGGGACTTTCAGTTATGTGAGATGTAATGTTGGGCCTCAGGCCCTGCTTATGTATCCTTTTCTGTCAGTATTTGGGCCTATTAAACTTAAAATTGTTAGTTGTATTGTTTAAAGCATTTGTGTTGTGGTCAGAATATGCTCTAGCATATGACACTATTATATCAAGTATCTTCAGATATTAGAAACGTATTTAGTGTAGCGACATAGCACTGCAATTGTTGTTGCATAGACAAAGCAATTACTCTTAAGGACTGGATATATTAGTGACTTATTTAGTAATGTTATAACAGTAACTTGTTTGAGGAGTGATGGTTGTAAGGTTTTATTTTCAATAGTAACTGCTGCACTTCTCACAATTCCCTGTAAAGCAACAATGTCATTAGAAAGCTAGTTAATATCAATATATTGCTGCCATTAGAAGTAAGCTTTTGGGATGAGGAAAAGGAAACCATTTTCCATTTTTGCATTTGGCAAGCCATGACTGCTAATATGATTCCATCTTTGGTAGTTCCCTGACAATTAACTGCATAACTCCTCCCTCCACCCAGCCAGACATTCTGGCTTCAAGATGATGGTTCACATTGTCCTATCACCCCCTACAGTTGTGTACATCTTAGATCCCTAGATCAGAGGAACCAAGATATTGTAAACAGAACAATAGCTAGTTAATTGTCCACTAACTGTGTATGTGTTGCATATCAGAGATCATTATCTGGCCCAGGTTATACAAGAACATACTAGAAATGAGGTTATCTTGGATTTAGTCATCACAAAAAATATTGATATGGTATCAAATGTTGACATAGGGCAACCTTTGGGAAACAGTGATCACAATACAATCTCATTTGAGATTGAATTAAAATAACAAAAGGGCAGATTTTAATGGTCTAAGGGTAGCAATAGAGAGTATGGACTGGGACAGAGAACTGCCAGGTAAAAATACTGAAAATAAAAGGACAACATTCAAATCCTTACAAAATATACATACTTATCTCCATATACCATGTGTAAATAAAAGTAGGAGTAAATCACAACCCATGTGGCTTAACAATGACTTAAAGATGAAGATGAGGAGTAAAAAACAAGCATTTAAATTATACAAACAAGAGGGGGCAGAGACTGCTTTACATGAGTACAAGGAAGTCAAGGCTTGCAAAAGGGCTATTAGACTGGCTAAAATAGAAAATAAAAAAATAGCTGCAAAGGAGAGTAAGACTAACCCTAAAACATTGTTTAAATATATTAATGGAAAGAAGGCCAGGAAGGAAGCTATACATTACAATATGACACAGGCCATCTGATTAGTGACCAGGAAAAGGCAGATGAGATAAATAGGTTATTTTATTCGGTATACACAAGGGAGGTACCAGTGGTTGGGATAGTGCAACAAATGGGGCTACACTAAGTTCACCAAATAATTGGTTATCGCAGGAATAAATCCAAAAGAGGTTGGAAAAAATAAATGTAAATAAAGCCCCACTTCCTGATGGAATACATCCAAGGGTACTGAGAGAACTGGGTTCTGTAATAGCAAAGCCATTATACAATTTTTCAAGATTCACTTAACAGGGTTTCTACCAGATGACTGGAGAAAAGCAGCGGTGATACCTATATTTAAGAGGGGAGCAAGAACAAATCCATGAAATTATAGACCTGTAAGTCTCACTTCTGTAGTGGGAAAGCATTTAGAAGTGTTAATAAGGCATAGTATACAATAATATGTCTATTTTAACGTGATTATAAATTGGAATCAAGAAAGATTTATGAGGAATAGGTCATGTCAAACAAACCTAATTAGTTTCTCTGAAGAGGTTAGTAGGAACTTGAATCAAGGCAACAGGCTCAGTGGATGTCATCTTTTTGAATTTTGCAAAGGCTTTTGATACAGTGCCACATGGGAGACTATTGAGAAAACTAAGGGATACAGGAATTGCAATAAATATCTGCTCATGGATTGAGAGCTGGCTAAAAGACAGGAAGCAAAGGGTGGTTGTAAATGGAACATACTCAGATTGGACTAATGTGGTAAGTGGGGTTCCTCAGGGTTCAGTATTAGGTCTGCTCCATTTTAACATAGTTATTAATGACTTAGAAGTAGGATTGGAAAGTATTGTCTCCATTTTTGCTGATGACATGAAGTTGTGCAAGGTAATTCAGATAATGATGTACTTTCCCTCCAAAGGGATTTACATAAATTAGAGAAATTGGAAACTAAATGGCAGATGACATTTAATACGAATAAATGTAAAGTAATGCATCTGGGAAGGTAAAAAAAACATGCAATGTATATTCTTAAAGGAGCAAAACTAGGGGTATCAGATATTGAAAGGGATTTGGGAGTACTTGTGGAAAACCACCTAGGTAACAGTGCTTAATGAGTTTGGGTGCCATAATAGCTGTCTTATTAATCCTTGTGTTTTTGTGATCCCAGATAAATTGAGAGATTGCCCTCTGAAGACCCGAAATGTCCTGAGTCTGGACCGCCGTCGGAATAGTGCAGAAGAGATACAGAAGTTCATTTTCATGGCATGAATCCTACCAAGCCATGAGATTTTATAAGAAGACCATATGTCGATGTCACGTAGTAAAATTTTTATAAGCGTGGAAAACCTTTACTGAGTATGTTAGGCCATATTTTCTAGGAATGAACATAAAAAATTAAAACCCCCAGATATTTAAGGTGGTGTTGGACCCATTTAAAGGAAAAGTTCCCTACTAGTTGATCTTCTAAATGTTTTGGTAAGGAAACATTCAGTGCTTCACTTTTGCTTCGGTTAATTTTGAAACCAGAAATGCAGCCAAAAAGCTCAAGGGCATGAAATAAGTTAGAGAGACTAGTCAATGGTTCAGTAACAGTTAGCATGACATCGTCTGCAAAAAGGCTCAAATTGTATGCTAGAATTTATGTGAGGTTTTAGAATTTTGAATAATTCTCCTGGGAGTCCATCAACTCATGCAGCTTTGTTATTAGCAAGGCATCCTAGGGCCCATATTACTAGATCTTCAGTGTATTCCTGCCACCTCTTCTTTATCTTATCTGCTTTTGTTAAGTCCCTACCATTGTTGTCTTTTATCACACCCACTATTGAGATGCCCAATTTTCTTGAAGAGGTCTCTCAACTGTCCCATTTTCCAGTACTTGGTAATTTCTTTGATGGGACAACCTACATACTGTATATGCAAATTGAGCATCCCGAGACAGACCACTACCTTATGAGCATGCTTGTAACAAAAATGTACCAATAAATTGAATCAGCCTTATTTATAACCATGGAACCTCACCCTGACAATACCAGCTATGGAAATTTGAACAAACATGGGAAAAGGAACTGAATGTCGAAACAGAACAAAGAGATTGGGAAAAATATTGGCCACAGCACAAGCAATGACATTATACTAGACGCTAACCTCAAAGTTTTGCATAGAATGTATCTAGTTCTGCATCGACTACTCATTATGTACCCTAACTACCCAGGACAATGCTAATTGGGCTGTGGAGAAGTGGGCATAGATTGTCACACATGGCAGTTGTGTCCAGTTGCCCAGAAAATCTGGAAAAACTTATGAAAAAAATGGAAAAAAGTATCTCTGAAATTTATGACAGACAGGTACAATTAAAGCCTCAATTGCACTTATTCAGCATTTCCCCCAAAGATCTGCATGTAACAAGCTTCTATCTACCCTATTTGGCATCACCAAACTCAAACTTTTAATTTCAAAATGTAAATCACCATGCTTATTTTGGCACTAAATACTTAATAAGATTGAAGAAACTGCCTTGCTAGAAAATACATGCTAGAGAATTTCTCAGACCATTACCTAAAAGGTGGGCTCCATGGTTAAACCGAGAAATTGTACCAGTACCTCCCCCATATTTTTAGATTTTATACTTTCTTTATACTTTCTTTAATAAAAGGAGCAATATATAGAAGTACTGTATAATACATTTTATATGACTGTATAAAATCAAAGTGATTGTAAAAAAAATTATAATTATATGTGAAGCCAAATCACTCTTTCTTAATAAGACATGCAAGCTGAATGAGGGAATTGTGGGTTTTCCTTCCAGCCCGATTGTTTTCTAATGCACTAGGGCATCACGTCTGTTTAAACGCAAAACATGCCTTTTTATACAATGCCATGCAAAAGTATTCACCCCCTTGACTTTTTACCTATTTTGTTACATTACACTTAAGTTCAATGTTTTGGTGAAGTGAAATGAGAAAAATCTAAACATAAAATTATTTTTTAGAAAAAGAAAAAAGAAAATTGGCATGTGCATGTGTATTCACCCCCTTTGTTATGAAGCCCATAAAAAGCTCTGGTGCAACCAATTACCTTCAGAAGTCACATAATTAGTGAAATTATGTCGACCTGTGTACAATCTAAGTGTCACATGATCTGTCATTACATGTACACACCTAAGCAAGAGGCACCACTAACCAAACACTGCCATGAAGACCAAGGAACTCTCCAAACGAGTAAGGGACAATGTTGTTGAGAAGTACAAGTCAGGGTTAGGTTATTAAAAAATATCCAAATCTTTGATTATCCCCAGGAGCACCATCAAATCTATAATAACCAAATGGAAAGAACATGGCACAACAGCAAACCTGCCAAGAGACGGCCATCCACCAAAATTCACGGAGCGGCAAGGAGGGCATTAATCAGAGAGGCACATAGCCTTAAGGTAACCATGGAGGAGCTGCAGTGTTCCACAACAGAGACTGGAGTATCTGTACATAGGACGTCAATAGGCCATATGCTTGCTCCATTGAGTTGGGTTTTATGGCAGAGTGGCCAGAAGAAGGCCATTACTTTCATCAAAAAACAAAATAGCACGTTTTGAGTTTGTGAAAAGGCATGTGGGAGACTCACAAAATATATGGAGGAAGGTGATCTGGTCTGATAAGACTAAACTTGAATTTTTCGGTCATCAAAAAAAACGCTATGTCTGGCGCAAACCCAACACATCTCATCACCCAAAAAACACCATCCCCACAGTGAAACATGATGGTGGCAGCATCATGCTGTGGGGATGTTTTTTAGCAGCCGGGACTGGGAAACTGGTCAGAGTTGAGGGAAAGATGGAAGGTGCTAAATACAGGGATATTCTTGAGCAAAACCTGTACCACTCTGTGAGTGATTTGAGGCTAGGACGGAGGTTTACCTTCCAACAGGTCAATGACCCCAAACACACTGCTAAAGCAACTCTTGAGTGGTTTAAGGGGAAACATGTAAATGTGTTGGAATGGCCTAGTCAAAAACCAGACCTCAATCCAATAGAAAATCTGTGGTCAGACTTAAAGATTGCTGTTCACAAGCGCAAACCATCCAACTTGAAGGAGCTGGAGCAGTTTTGCGAGGAGGAATGGGCAAAAAGTTACCCAGTGGTAAGATGGGGCAAGACCCAATGCAACTTGGAGCTGTGATTGCTGCAAAAGGTGCCTACACAAAGTATTGTTTTTGGCGGGGTGAATAGTTATGCACATTGACTTTTTTTGTTATTTTGTCCTATTTGTTGTTTGCTTTACAATAAAAAGAAAAAACAACTTCAAAGTTGTGGGCATGTTCTGTAAATTAAATGATGCAAATCCTCAAACAATCCATGTTAATCCCAGGTTGTGAGGCAACAAAACATGAAATATGCCAAGGGGGTGAATACTTTTGCAAGGCACTGTAGAGCTTTATCATGAGTACCACAAGTTTATTGTTTTATGGTTTTGTTCATAAACCTTTGGTGTTTGCTTTTAATTAATTTTGTGAGTTTTTGTTTTTATTTGGTTAAAGGATTTTGTTTTCCTAATCACCAGTGGCAGAACTAGTGAATGGAGGGTCCTGTCGCCGAATATTGGACTACCCCCTTGAAGCTTTAGCAATCAATAAAAAAAGCCAAAATTGAGGTAACACAAGTAACCTTTCTATAATAATTATTATCTACCTCTCCCCACAATAAATAAAGAAAACACCATTACAGCGGGTTGTAGAGGACCTCTACCTGTTGTAGGTCTGGTGCTTTGCATCTGCAGCACAAGCAGTAGCCACACTGCTGATAACCATATTGTGCAAAGTGGCAGATAGACATAACACAAACAGGACTTCTCAGAAGCTTAAGAGCAACCAAATTTTATTTTTTGATTGATAAACCTATAGTATATACTTTTAATAAATTTTTGGTGTTCCAGTTTTGTTTTGATTTTCTAAAACTCTGGTTCTGTTTTAAGGCAAGGAAGTTTGACTGGGATTTCAAAATGAATGTTTGTCAGTTCACACACTGCCCTTCAGTTTAAATGTAAATTTTAAATTTTAAATAATTAATGGTAACAAACTGCAGTGTTATGAAATAAACCACTATCTTAGAACTTAAATCTATTATCTATTGTAAATTATTATAAACATGATGTGTATTGTTTAACAAAAGTTGTTCAAAATAAATGCTACACTGTTTTTCATTGACTAGTAGATGGTAATTAATGTATTTGTAGATGCTCTAATATAAAAGGACCACTGAGGTCAATGATTTTCCAATATAGTCTATTGAAAATCTAAAATTGATAATGGCCAAAATAATTTTAGAAAGCAAACAAAAATAAGCATAATCATTGCATTTTTATCCACAATTCAATGTATAATGACTCACTTTTGACTAAACAGAATTTTAACAAAATTGTTACAAAATTCCAGATCCCTAATCCCTCCTAGAATGCAAAATTTCTAAATGACATGTTAAACTAACTCAAAGTTTAAACACACAAGAAACAAGTTTAAACAGAAAACTCTAGAGAACATTAACTATTGCAATAAATCCCCTAATCTCCCAAAATGTTATATTTGACAAACATAAAAATAAATTAATCAAGGGGAGTGAGACATCTTTAGTTTGGATTCCACTCATATTTTATCTCACCTGGCAGTGTATGTGTTAAGTAATTTTTTTGGAGGAAGAAGAAATACAAGTGTATCAGATTCCATTATCCTGAATGTGATCATTATATGTACAGTCAGATTCTATTTACAGTCAGCCACAAGTAGCAAAATATGTATTTAAAATAGTGCACATTTTTAATGTAAGGCAGAGGACTAAATGGGTGAGCCTAACTGTTAATATTTCCTGTATTACAGCCTCATAAAATTGGGGCCACGTTTTAAAACGTAGCCCTTATTGTAAAAAGTAGCACTGAAGGCTATTAAATTAGCCTTGTAAACCGGCCCACTGACGACTTGCGGGTTAAAACGCAGGACAGCCGAAAAATGCCCACGGGACGTGGAACATGGAACTTCGCAGCCCGCAACCCTTTGATCTGTTACGCCCGTACACGCTACGTTCCAATCATGCTATTAAATTGCAATGAAGTCCCCTGTGAGCTAGCCCGTAACAAGCAAATGGAGGACAAAGCCCAATGAGTGCTCTGGATGACTCGTAAAGCCTTGAACAGCCCTTACGTTTGAACAAAATAGAAATGGTGCCTTCTGGTTGGCTGAAATATGATTAACAGCGATTTCAGGCAATCAGAAGGCACAATTTCTATTTTTTGAGCTGAGCATGCGTGGGAACCTCCATTTGCGGCAAGAAGCTCCTCAAGGCAGGAGCTCTGTTATTTTTTTTATTTTTTTCGGAGGGACCCTGTCTGGGATGAAGGGCTGAGGACCGGGGATCGCTGGAGGGGCATTTTGGACAGGTAAGTTGACTATTAAGCCTTTATTATATTACATATTGTATGTACTGTATTTGTGTATTAACTGCAATGTTTCTTTTTTTTTAGGTGTGACAGACCTGTGGACAGCTTTGGAGGGCACAGTCTGGGATGAAGAACTGATGACAATGGCATCGCTGAATGTCTCTGGAGGGGCATTTTGGCCACGTCAGTGGTCTAATTAACCCTTTTTGATTTTTAGTATGGCTGTTTTTGTTCTTTGAAATCTATGTTTTTTATTTTCAGTAATGTAGGTTTTTTTTATTTTCAGTAATGTCGTTTTTTTTTTAATGTAATCTAGTTTTTTTTATTTTATGTAATGTAGTTTTATTATTTTGTGTAATGTAGGTTTTTTATTTTGCGTAATGCAGTTTATTATATTCAGTAATGTAGTTTCTTTATTTTATGAAATTAGTGGGGTGCTAGGGATTTTATTAGGGGGGTAGATGGGTAGAGAGGGTTAATAGGGTAGGGAAGAGGAGTTAATAGGATAGGGTAGAGGGGGTTAATAGGATCGGGAAGAGGGGGCTAATAAAATGGGATAGGGTAGGAAAGGGTTAAAAGTGTAGTGCTTAGACTTTGTGTCATGAGGGTACTGGAGGACCCTCGTGGCACTTATATACTCTATATAGACTCCTTTTTGGACTGAGGGGGTTAATTATTGTCTCATGAGGGTCTATATAGACCCCCATGAGTGATGGGATTCATTTTAGGTGCCGGTGGTATTTATAGTACCCCCGCAGCAGGGGTTAATTTTTTGGTTAGCACAAGTCTTTTAAGGACCTTTGAAGTCCTTTTCGAGGCCCGCAAGGTGGGAAATTGAAACTTTAAATGCAGCCAGGATCCCGATCGGGCCCCCTGAAGCAAGTGGTAATGTAGGGACACTGGCCCCTTAGCATAGGGGAGTTAACTTTAGGTGCCGGGGCGGGGTACTTGGAGTACCCCCCGCAGCAGGGGTTCAGTGTTTAACGGTTGTGGGGGTCCCGATCAGGACACACGCAGCAATTGGTTATGTCGGGAGCCTGCAGGGGGTTTGACTAATTGATCCTGTTCATGGCCGCACATCCAACGTGCAACGATTTCGCGTCTCCGGCCTGTAGTTTGCAGTCCCTTCCAATTTAATATCTCTACTGCGAGGCTCAAATTGCACTTACTGGGCTATAATATAATAAGGCTGTGACTAAACAAAATTATTCTATTATGACAAATAAAACAATATTTACTTGATATTACAAAATATCCTCCAAAAGAAGTATAGGAGAATTATCCCAAGATTACATTTTGAACAAATACCGATAGTGTAAAAAGGTCCTTGGGAGTTTAAAATAGTATATTCAACTATATATTGTTTAAGAAAACAATAACCCGTGTTTAGTTGAACAAAAAGTTTGTAGATTACTTCAATGATCATTTCTGTAAATGCTTAATTTCTTTTACTATATTGCAGGGAAAAATATTATAGGTGTACACAGCATTAATTTAAAATATTGATTTTGTAACTGGAAATTGTATTATTTGTGTGTAAAGCACAAATAACATTGAATATGAAAGTATTTTACTTGGGGTTAGATAGGCCACATTAGGTTTAAATATGCCCAGTTAGGGTTAGATAGGCCCAGTTAGGTTTAAATAGGCCCAGTTAGGGTTAAATAGGCCTAGAAGGGGTTACATAGGCCCAATTAGGGCTAGATAGGTCTAGAAGGGGTTAAATATGTCCAGTTATGGTTAGATAGGACCAATTAGGTTTAAATAGGCCAAGTTAGGGATAGATAGGCCCAGTTAGGGTTGAATAGGCCCAGTTAGGTTTAGATAGGCCCAGTTAGGGTTATTCGGTTCAGATAGGGTTAAATAGGCCCAGTTAGGGTTAGATAGGTGGCCCAGTTAGGGTTAAATAGGTCTATAAGGGGTTAAATATGCCCAGTTATGTATGGCTAAATAGGTCTAGAAGTCGTTAAATAGGCCCATTTAGGGTTTGATGGGCCTATAAGGGGTTAAATAGGCCCAGTTATGGTTAGATAGGCCCAGTTAGGGTTAAATAGGTCTAGAGGGGTTTAAATAGGTCCAGTTAAGGTTAATAAAACAGATTAGGGTAAATAGGGTTTAGTATGGGTTAATGGGGAATAGTTAGGGTTAAGGGGTTAATGGGGTATAGTTCGGTTTAATAGTGTAGTGCTTAGACTTTGTCATGAGGGTCCTGGAGGTCCTGCTTCATAGAGTACAAGCCACAAGGCCTCAATTTTTTGAAAAATCATGTTTCATGTCCAGAATTCTGATAAATACAGTTAGTACAATGCATTCTCGGAACCTTTGCAGGGACAAGCAAATGTGCCCACAAAGACTTTGCTCTTGCAATCCATAACCATTTGAAACATGGCTTCCCTTAAGCATATGCCCTCTATATCAAACAGCTATGAGAAAAGCTAGATATGGATTATACACAAGGTATATTAAGGACCTTTGAAGTCCTTTTCGAGGCCCGCAAGGTGGGAAATTGAAACTTTAAATGCAGCCGGGATCCCGATCGGGCCCCCTGAAGCAAGTGGTAATGTAGGGACACTGGCCCCTTAGCATAGGGAAGTTAACTTTAGGTGCCGGGGCGGGGTACTTGGAGTACCCCCCGCAGCAGGGGTTCAGTGTTTAACTGTTGTGGGGGTCCCGATCAGGACACACGCAGCAATTGGTTATGTCGGGAGCCTGCAGGGGGTTTGACTAATTGATCCTGTTCATGGCCGCACATCCAACGTGCAACGATTTCGCGTCTCCGGCCTGTAGTTTGCAGTCCCTTCCAATTTAATATCTCTACTGCGAGGCTCAAATTGCACTTACTGGGCTACAATTTAATAAGGCTGTGACTAAACAAAATTATTCTATTATGACAAATAAAACAATATTTACTTGATATTACAAAATATCCTCCAAAAGAAGTATAGGAGAATTATCCCAAGATTACATTTTGAACAAATACCGATAGTGTAAAAAGGTCCTTGGGAGTTTAAAATAGTATATTCAACTATATATTGTTTAAGAAAACAATAACCCGTGTTTAGTTGAACAAAAAGTTTGTAGATTACTTCAATGATCATTTCTGTAAATGCTTCATTTCTTTTACTATATTGCAGGGAAAAATATTATAGGTGTACACAGCATTAATTTAAAATATTGATTTTGTAACTGGAAATTGTATTATTTGTGTGTAAAGCACAAATAACATTGAATATGAAAGTATTTTACTTGGGGTTAGATAGGCCACATTAGGTTTAAATATGCCCAGTTAGGGTTAGATAGGCCCAGTTAGGTTTAAATAGGCCCAGTTAGGGTTAAATAGGCCTAGAAGGGGTTACATAGCCCCAATTAGGGCTAGATAGGTCTAGAAGGGGTTAAATATGTCCAGTTATGGTTAGATAGGACCAATTAGGTTTAAATAGGCCAAGTTAGGGATAGATAGGCCAAGTTAGGGTTGAATAGGCCCAGTTAGGTTTAGATAGGCCAGTTAGGGTTAGATAGGTGGCCCAGTTAGGGTTAAATAGGTCTATAAGGGGTTAAATATGCCCAGTTATGGCTAAATAGGTCTAGAAGTCGTTAAATAGGCCCATTTAGGGTTTGATGGGCCTATAAGGGGTTAAATAGGCCCAGTTATGGTTAGATAGGCCCAGTTAGGGTTAAATAGGTCTAGAGGGGTTTAAATAGGTCCAGTTAAGGTTAATAAAACAGATTAGGGTAAATAGGGTTTAGTATGGGTTAATGGGGAATAGTTAGGGTTAAGGGGTTAATGGGGTATAGTTCGGTTTAATAGTGTAGTGCTTAGACTTTGTCATGAGGGTCCTGGAGGTCCTGCTTCATAGAGTACAAGCCACAAGGCCTCAATTTTTTGAAAAATCATGTTTCATGTCCAGAATTCTGATAAATACAGTTAGTACAATGCATTCTCGGAACCTTTGCAGGGACAAGCAAATGTGCCCACAAAGACTTTGCTCTTGCAATCCATAACCATTAGAAACATGGCTTCCCTTAAGCATATGCCCTCTATATCAAACAGCTATGAGAAAAGCTAGATATGGATTATACACAAGGTAGGAATAACACCCGCGTACAGTTGTTACACGGTTACTGCCTCTCATTATTTACATACACACATATACACATATATATATATATATATATATATATATATACATACACACACACAGTTGCATATATACAACTACATATATTGTATATCTATACTATCTGTATAGCTATATATATAAATATATTAAATATATTAAATATATTATATTACACACACACATATGTAGGAGGCCTGAGGGGGGCGAGGGGGGCCACAGCAGGGCTGAGGAGGGCCGTGGGGGCTGAGGAGGGCTGCAAGAAGGCTGAGGGGTCTGAGGAGTGAAACGAGGGTCGCGGAGGACAGAGGAGGGCCGCAGCAGGTTTTACTACAGGGCTCCTTCCAGAGTAGGGCCCTGGTTCATTGCATTGCCTGCATCAGCGTTAGCTTCATAACTGTCTCTCTCTTTGTACTGCAAAATTTTTTTGCACAGTAAGATTTTTTTGTTTATGAAGAGATAATTCTTTAAATGACTTCGTCTGCAGTTCAAGAAAAAAAGAAAAGACACTTGTTTGTCAAGTTTGTACCAAGCTAACAATATTAGTAGCTGTTTAAGCCATTGACTTAAACTATAAATTTTTTGAAGCCTTTGTTTATCAGTGCAGGAGTCCATTTTGTGTTTGTCCTATCACATAGTGAGTCTTTGGGCCTCATTAAATTGTCCAAATTGTAGTTACTGTAGCTTGTATTGTAGCCTGCAAAAGTTACTGCTATTAAACTGGCCTCTTTTAGCTACCCACAATTGATCTACGGGTTACAGGCTGAAAATCAGCTGTGATTGTCAAAATCGTTACTCTGACCCACCTAAGCCTTTGATCTGTCAAGCCCGCAATCGCTAAAATCGCAAATCGTTATTAAATTGCTCAAATTCCTCAAGCCCGCAATTGCTTTCACACCCTTAAATGGCAAATGTAGCCAAAAATCTTATGAGTACTTGAGAGGACTCTCAAGGGGGTTAAACGCCTGTTTGTAAAACTATAAAAGCAAATGAAAAACTCAATACTGCACTTTAAAATACGGGAAAATGAATGAAAGACATTAGAATTAAGCTAAAGCTCAAGCTCGCAAATCTGTGTTATATCAATCTTGGGAATCAAAGAGTTAATACATATCAGGCCAACCACATACTTGCATAGTTACATAGTAATTGAGGTTGAATAAAGACTTTTAGTCCATTATGTTCAACCTTTTTAGATCTCTTCTGATCATTATAACATGTGGATTATTTATTAACTGTTAATAATTGTTAACTGATTATTGATCCAGAGGGAAAAAAAGTAAATTTCCTTCCTGACCACAGGTACTGGGGATCGCATTCCTCCCTGGATCAATACTCCTCCTCTTATCTAGGATAACCCCTTTTTAAAGATATCTATTGAATCTGCTGTCACCACCTCCTTTGGTACAGAATTCCACAGTTTAACCACCCTTACTGCGAAGTACCCTTTTCTTTCTTTAAGGTGGAATCTTTTTTCTTCTAAACTCAAGAGAAGTCCTCTTGTCAGTTGAAAACTTCTTAACTCAAAAAGTACACCTGACAAATCCCTATATTGATCCTGGATGTATTTATATAAGGTAATCATATCCCCTCTTAGGCGCCTTTTTTATAGAGAAAGTACGTTTAATTTGGTTAGTCTTTCTTCATAACTTAGCCCCTCCATTCCCCTTATAAGTTTAGTTGCCCTTCTTTGTACTTCTTCCAGCTCGAAAATGTCCTTTTTATGAAGTGGTGCCCAAAATTGTACTCCATATTCCAAATGAGGGCGTACTAGAGATTTGTATAGTGGCAGAATTATATCTGCCTCCCTGATTTCTATACCCTTCTTAATACATGCTAATATTTTATTTGCCTTTGCAGCTGCTGCTTGGCATTGATCACTGTTAACTAGGTGGTTGTCCACAAGCACTCCCAAATCCCTTTCTATATCTGATACTTTTAGATTTGTTCTATTAAGATTATAAATTGCATGTCTATTTTTCCTTCCCAAATGCATAACTTTACATTCATTCGTATTAAATCTCATCTGACATTTAGTTGTCCATTCCTCTTATTTATGCTAATCCCTTTGGAGGGGAAGTACATCATTTTGTGATTGAATTACCTTGCACAACTTAGTGTCATCAACAAAAATGAAGACAATACTTTCCAGTCCTACTTCTAAGTCATTAATACATTTTTAAAAAGGAGAGGACCTAACACTGAACCCCATGGACTATAACTGTTTCTTCATTCATTTTCATTGATTTTTAAATCGCCAAATTGCAAGCTCGATTGCATATTGGACGTCAAAACACTGATTTATGTTTACAAGTCATGTTTTACGGATGTCATGATGACGGTCTCATTTACTATTGGCTGTTTCTAAATCGGTAGTTACGACTTTGTTTAATTGTTCATGATCATGCTCTGAAATGCTACTTACGGGTGCATGGTTTACAGTTTTGGCTTTTGGCCATGTAGTTGCAGGCTTGTTCAATTTAATCACTCTGTAAGTGATGCAATTTGATGCAGCCCTTTGTTTGATAATAAGATAATATTAAAATTGATACCACAACCATTCCACCTCACTGTTCCAGACGGAGAAACCTTGCATCATTCCATGGAACCATAGCTCTTCAAAATGTAAATGCCTCTCTCACATACAACTTACATTAATGTATTATGGATCACTCCACAGTCCTGCAGAGGCTACAACATGGATTTTTTTTCAATTAATTATCCTCTTAGATTAAAGTTTTCAAACATATAAATGTTTTTCATTGTCCAGTGGCCCTTTACATTTCTAAATGTAGAGTACCTGTTTTATTTTATTCTTAACCCTAGATTTAGTAGAAGCTATGGCTATGAACATTTTAATGTTGCAGTTTTTATTAATTTTATATAACTGAACAATTTTATTAGAAATAATTTCTAGGTTCTTCAAATATGTGATCTGTATAAAAGCTTGCAATAGAAATAAGATATGCTCCGTTGCTTTACATTTACATAGTGTGCCAAAGTACTCATCTATCTCAATAGGCTCTTCTTAGATTAAATGGAAATCATGTTTAATAATATGGATTAAAGATCTTCAAAATAAAATAATATATTGATCAAATATGTTTTTGTTCTGCAAGCAAATGTTCATGCTTTTAAAGTGTAATAAAAATAATATTCATTTATTTTGAATCTAATGGTATGATTTATTCATTCATGTTTATTCCTGATTTAAAAACAAGATAAGAATAAAATGCTCATGTCCGTAATGACATATTTCTAAGGGTCACCTCTCAAGTATTGTATCTGTTGAAAACTGTTTATATAGCTGACGGGACTTCTCCAATTACCAGTAATTTCTCATGTACACAATGTACTCTCATCTATCAGCATGATAATACTTCTTGCTGGATGCAGAATTATACAATGATATTTTTAACAAAATACATAAGACAACAGCATAAGTATATTTTAATATTTCTGACAGATTTTCTCATTTTAACTTAAAAGGCAAATAATTTATCTTGGTAAAAATATGTTTAGAAAACAATACTATCTATCTATATTATAACTTTCTTCCTCTGCTGAGGCATTTTTATCCTTTTTTATATTAAAAGTTTATACTTAGTAGCATTATTGTTATACATCTAAAAAGACAAAATAATTGCAAAACAGTTGGTATTGTATTTATTATGATTGGTTAGATGCCTTGTAGATAAGATATTGCGTAAATCAGAATGACAAAAGCAACGATATGTTTGAAAACCAAATTTATTTTGTAAGTGGGGACAAAGATTGATGAGTGCCAGAAAACCCTGCTCAGAAAGATAAAAAAAAAAAAAAAGATGGTCTGGTTGCATAAACATCTTTTGCAACTGGTTCAAGGTTATAAACTGCACAATTATTTGCTGCTACTGTTTGGTTTATTTTTTTTATTATATTATACTTAGTGCATATACATGCAGGGGATGTTTTAAATATATATATATATCACATATATAGTTGTGAGCGCACGAGTTGTTGCTAACGCTGCGGGCTCGCGCAGCGAGACGCGGGCTCGCGTAGCGAGCCCGCGGCCCTCGCGAAGCGAGGGCACTGTGCCAGGTTGTCAGTTGCTGGCATGGAGCGCCGAAGGCGCTCCTTGCCAGCAACTGAGGACCCTCGCGAAGCGAGGGCCTCAGTTGCTGACTTGGAGCGCCGCAGGCGCTCCATGCCAGCACCTGAGGACTTTGCAAAGCGAGGTCTTCAGTTGCAGCAACTGCGACCCTTGCAAAATTTCAAAAAAAGTTTACGTCGCAACACATTACGACACTCGCAAACAACATACGACACACGTTCACACACATTACGACACTCGCAAACAACATACGACACACGTTCACACACATTACGGCCTCGCAACACTCGGACGCAACTCGCGAACATTACAAAATTAAAAACACAATACATACACACAGCACATACATAAAAACCTTACCTACACCAAGAGGGAGCACCCAGGACCTCAAAAATGCAACTTACAACTTAATTGCACTCAAAATAAAAGAGTTTACACACTAAATAGTTTGTTAAGCGACACAAAAAATGGCCGACGAATAAAACGAAAACGAGGCTACACACGCAAACACCATACGAGACACGTTACCACACATTACGACTTCGCAAACATCGGACGCAACACGCCGACATACAAACATTTAAAACTTAAGAAATACACACAACAAACACATAAAAAGCTTACCTACAGCAAGAGGAACCAGCCAGCACCTCAAAAAAAGTTACACCTACATTTAAATCAAAATAAAACACTTTAGACACTAATACCATCACTAAGCGAGAGAAAAAATGGCCGACGAACAAAACGAAAACGAGGCTTCAGACGTAACTACACTACACTTACTCGCAATAATGAAACACATACTATGCGGAACGTATCACAATCATATTAAACACCATTTTGAACAGTAATACGCACAAAATGGCGGATGGAACGCAAATTGTAAGCTGGAACGCAAATAGCGCATGCGTATTGCGTTCTAACGGTCTCACTTTCCAGAACTTTCTACAAGTTTATAAATACTGCCTATTTCACACAAAAATATACATTTCTCCTCAGGTGATCAACGGAGTGACTTCTGAGATAACTGCTGCTTTTACTTGAGAAGACAATTCTTTACTAATTTACTACTTTGCATTGTGCAAATTACAACTGAGAGGTAAGCTATAATATATTACATTTTATTATCAGGACAGGTCAAACAAATAAAAAAATAAACTAGGATTTATGTAGTGACATATATGGCACATTTATGTGTATAGGCTCAATAAAAAAACAACAAAAAAACTAAATTCTATATTAAACAGAGGTTTATGTATAGTGACATGTGACACGCACATATATGTCTATAATGTATAGTGACATCTGACACGCACGTATATGTATAGAATGTATAGTGACATGTGACACGCACATTTATGTCTATAATGTATAGTGACATCTGACACGCACGTATATGTATAGAATGTATAGTGACATGTGACATGCACATTTATGTGTATTGCCCATGCATAGTGACATGTGACACGGACATATATGTGTATCATGTATATTGACATGTGACACACACATTTATGTGTACTGCCCCTTCATAGTGACATGTCACACGGACATATATCTGTATAATGTATAGTGACATGTGATACGCACATTTATGTGTATTGGCACTGCAACAAAATTAGCTTAAAACAAAATCTGTAACTACATTTAAATGACATTATATGTCATGTATACTGATATGTCACACGCACATATATGTGTATCGTCTATAGTTACATCTCACACACACACATTTATGTGTGTTGGAAAAAACAAATATAAGGTTAATTTAACCATTTAAATATGAGTCATGTATACTGATATGTCACACGTACACAAAATAATTACATTTAACTATGGAATGTGCTTCATGTATGTGACATATGTGTGTAGCCCCCAACAACAAATAAGGTTAATTTAAAAAAATGACACGACTATATTTCAATGACATTCATTTACTTACATTCAATAGATCATATAAAGCTGAATCTTTTTATTTCTTGGAATATTCAAACAGACTCTGCATCAATAGCGTATCTCAACAATTTGCACCCTGCACTGTGAAGCACAATCCCTTTTAAAGAACACCAACAAAGAAGAAGAGTTAAGATACAACAAGACATTACATGCTCAAAAGGCCATGCTTTGCTACATGAAAAATTATAAATATACAAATAACTATTTCACTTTCTTTTTCAAAAAGACACTACAAGAAGACCGGCGCATTAAGATTGGCAGGAGGGGACCGTCTGTCATTCAAAACTTCAAGCAAGGTAAAGTATTAAGTATAAACAAGAAAGAACCATGAGCCTCATTCAATTGCGACTTCCTCAATTCAATAGGGCTCTATATAAGCACATAACTTATTTTTTATACAGAACTTTTTAGTTACTGAACTTCTAACCACAATCAAGGTTTTCAATAACTAAAAACTTTGCTCAATAAATATGTTATGTGATTATATAGAGCCCTCTTCAATTGGCAAAATTGCAATTCAATGAGGACCTATATATCTTTAATGGACAAGGGCCTCACTCAAATGTGATTTGCCCATTTCAATAGGGCTCTATATAAGCACAGAGCATATTTTTTAAAGGAACTTTTTCTTTTTTGAACACGTTGCTTTTGGATACAAGTTCACTAAATACAAAATTACATAAAAAAATATGCTCTGTGGTGATATTGAGCTCTATTCCATTGGCCAAAACACAATTGAATGAGGAGCTCACAATATAACAAATGCAGTAACCAAAGGCCCTCATTCAATTGCTATTTTGGGCAATTCAATATGGCTATAAATAAGCACTTTTAGGCCCTTATTCTATTTTAACAAATATATGTGATGATGTGCTTATTTACAACCCTATTCAATTTTCAACATTGCAATTCAATGACGGCCTTAGAGTACTATTACATTGTAAAAAATGCAATTGAATGAGGGGCAAACTATGCAACATATGGTACACACAAAGGCCCTCATTCAATTGCAATTTGCCCAATTGAATAGCGCTCTAAATAACAACATCACTATTTTTTTAAAATAACTTTTTAGTTACTAAGAGCCTCATTCAATTGTGAGTTGGCCAATTGAATAGGGCTCTATATAAGCACATAACATATTTTTTATACAGAACTTTTTAGTTACTGAACTTCTATCCAAAATTAAGGTCTTCACTAACTAAAAACTTACGTCAAAAAATATGTTATGTGCTTATATAGAGCCCTATTCAATTGGCAAAATTGCAATTGAATGAGGACCTAAAAATATATCCAAAATAAAGTTTTTAAATGACTAAAAACTTATTTAAAAAAATATGCTATGTGCTTATTTAGGGCACGATTCAATTAGCAAAATCGCAATTGAATGAGACACAAACTGCTACACACAAAACTGAATTTGTTATTCAATGTTTAACAACCTATAAGCCTTACAAAGAAGAAAAAATAAGAATAACAAAAGTGTTGCGCACCTAATAGCATTGTACAAAAAATCACACAAACTCATAGGAAACTAAATTAACATTCTTCTTTAATGTTTAACAACCTATAACCAGTACAATCAAGAATAAATAACTTTTGCACAAGTGGTGCGCACCAAACAGGATTGTCAAAAACTAACACAAACACATAGCAAACTACATTAATTATATTATTTCATGGTTCACTAACTATAAGCATCACAATAAAGGTTAAATAAGTATACCACAAGTGCTGTGCACAAAACAGGATTGTACAAAAAATAACATAAACACATAGCAAAATAAATTTATATTCTTATTTAATATATCACAACCCACAAGCCTTACTAAGAACCTTCAAGAACAATAACAAAAGTTGTGGGATTGTACAGAAAGTAAAAAAAAAAAAAAAAGAGAAAAAAATAACCATAACTGATACAATACAGTCAAATTAATACATTTTTCAATTATTTAAAAGACATTTCACTCAAACAACATTTTCTATTTTATATTACAACAGATACTGCGTGAAGACAATCGGACGAGGACTTTTTCCACAGGACCGGACCATCGGACGAGGACTCGGACCAGACCAGCAGACGAGGAATTTCAACACAGGACCAGGCCAGCAGACGAGGAATTTCAACACAGGACCAGACCGTCGGACGAGGACTTTCACCAACGGACCACAACATCGGACGAGGGATATCGCCACAGGACCACAACATCGGACGAGGGCTATCGCCACAGGACCACACCATCGGACGAGGACTTCCAACAGAGGACCACACCATTGCACACCGATTTTGAACCGAGGACCAACAAACATTCGGATTTAAATCACACTTCAACCAAGGTAAAGTATAATAAGTACTAAAGTATAAAAATAAAGAAACTGCTTTCTGTTGCATCTGTGTCAACAGAAAAATAAAATAATTAATTTAATATCTCCCTTATTTTATTTAAATTGCTACTATGCAATACATAGCTCAATAACCACATCACTTTTTTTTTTAGCAAAGAAGTTTTGCAGTGGAAAATATCTATCAACAAACAACGTTTTTAATAAATAAAACCATTATTTTAAAAACATATGTTACATGCTTATTTACAGCACTATTCTGTTGGCCACATTCTTAGCCAGTGAGGACACGAATTATAAATTTAACTAAATATAAATGATACATTCTAAATATAAATGATACCTTAATGATTTGCCTTTTAGTTCACCAATTTTGCACAAGAATCTTTAACAGGAATTACAATTTTAAATATACACAATTACATTTACTTTTTTTTCCTTTACAGATTAATATGGCTGATAACGAGACCAAAGAAGAGAAGAAAAGACGTCAAACTAGAGAAAGACAAGAGAGATGGGCCGCCCAGCAGACACCGGAGGAGAAAGAAATTCGACGAGAAAAAGAACGCAAAAGACTTGCAAATAAAAGAATATCAGCTGCAAAAATGAAAGATGCAACCAAAAAAAATAAAAAGATAATAAAGCATTTACAAACTGTTCCTAAAACATCAGATGACATTTTACAAGATACCAGTCAAGACAGACCAAAAAAAGCAACTACAAAAACAAAGCATTTACAAAGTCTTACTAAAAACTTACAGGACATTTCAACCAAACAAGTCCAACATATACCAAGAAAAGCTACGAAAAAAACTAAACATTTAGAACCTGTTGTTGAAACATTTCATGACTTTTCAGCTGATGAATATGAAAGTCAACATCCAATATGCTTTGCAAATTGTCCTTTACTGAAGTCTTTAGCAGTAGAGGTTCATAGTTGTGGGGACATCACTACTCAATGTCAATTTTGTGAGGCTTATTATTTTAAACAGGAGAGACCCCGAGATGGACAATTTATTAGTTGTTGTCAAAAAGGAAAGTTCAAACTTCCAGAAAGGAAACAATTTCCAACCTATTTACAAAATATTATGACTGAACCTACTTTTCCAAATTACAAAAATTTTAAGACAAACATAAGATCCTACAATAGTGCCATATCATTTGCATCTATGGGGGCAACATTGGCTGCTAATGTACCAGGACATGGTCCTTACTGTTTTAAAGTCCAAGGACAAATTTATCATCGGACTTCACATTTACATCCAGAGGAAGGAGAGCAAAGAAAATTCGCTCAACTATATGTCCTAGATACAATGGAAGCTGTTGACCAACGTATGCAGATGGAAGAAAATAAAAAATGCTTACCCAGTGTTTTTATAGAGCAAATAACATTATGGACAACAATCCCTACACTAAAGCTTACAAAAAATTGGCAGAAGTAGAAAATGAACAACTACTTCATGCACAAAGACATCAATTACCCATGCCAAAGGTTAATATGGTGCTTAAAAGAGACAGACATACTGATAAACGTCGTTATAACTTGCCAACATCAAATGAGGTTGCAATGGTCTTTCAGAATGATGAAGGAGAACCACCATTTCAAAGAGACATTAGAGTATATCCCAGAAATGAGGACCAACCATTTATTAATATTAATATTTTAAGTCCAAATTTAGATCCAATGACATATCCCATCTTTTTCCCACACGGAGAAGCAGGTTGGCAACCAAAATTAAGCCTTCCCAGTTACCCAAATGCTAAAGCTAGAATCCGAAATAATGTTTCTATGCTTGAATTTAAAGTTGCTCAAATTGCCATTAGAGATGAATTTAATCCAATTTTATGTGGTGGGAAACTAACACAACAATGGATTATTGATTCATATTTGCAAGTTGAGGCAAATAATTTAAACTTTATAAAATATCAACAAGATAAACTACGTGTAGAACAATATTGTGGACTCATGGACTATGTTGCTGACGTGGCTACAAGCAGAGACATGACAGCTGGCAAAGCCATCATTTTACCATCTTCCTTTCAAGGATCTCCTCGAAATATGAGAGAAAGATACAATGATGCTATGGCTATTGTGACAAAATTTGGAAAACCAGATTTATTTGTGACATTTACATGTAATCCACAATGGCCAGAAATTAATCAAAATCTACTTCTTGGACAAAGTGCTTCAGATCGACCAGATTTAGTAGCCAGAGTTTTTAAGATCAAATTAAATGAATTAATACGTGACTTCACTATAAATCAGTTATTTGGCAAATGTCTTGCTTATGTATATACCATTGAATTTCAAAAAAGAGGCCTTCCACATGCACATCTTCTCATAATACTTCAAGAGAAAGATAAATTAGATACTTCGGACAAAGTGGATGCAGTCATAGTTGCTGAACTACCAGATCCAGAACTATATGGTAGACTATATGAGATTGTTACTCATCGCATGATTCATGGACCCTGTGGAGACCTTAATCCACAATCACCATGTATGGAAAATAATCAATGTTCAACAGATTTTCCAAAAGATTATAGAGACAAAACATATGCAAATTGTGATGGATATCCACTTTATAAAAGAAGAGAAGGAGATAGTGCCATCATTCGTGGAAAAAAAGTGGACAATAGATATGTAATACCCTACAATCCACATTTACTCATGAAGTACAACGCCCACATCAACGTAGAAGCCTGCACTTCCATCAAATCCATTAAATATGTCTACAAATATATTTACAAAGGTTACGATGCAGCTACTGTAGTCGGCAAAAGTGCAGACAACCCTGAAAGTAGTGAGTTAGTACATGATGAACTTGCATCTCATGTAGATGCTCGCTATGTCAGTGCGCCAGAAGCTATGTGGCGGCTTTTAAAATTTGAAATGCATGATAGATCACATGCAGTATATAGGTTAGCAGTACATTTGCCACAACGACATTTAGTCTATTTCCATGCTGGAAATGAAATTAATGCATTGGCCCAAAGTGAAGATCGTCGCACTACACTAACTGCATGGTTTGCATTAAATTCCACTGATGCTCAAGCAACACAATACTTATATATTGAAATTCCATATCACTATGTTTTTGTAAATGGATTATGGAGAGCAAGAAAAACCAGAGGCAATAAAATAATTCCACGAATTTACACAGTCAGTCCAAGAGATGTTGAACGATTTTGCTTACGGATATTACTTTTAAATGTTCCAGGAGCACAAAGTTTTGAACAATTAAGAACTGTTAATGACATTGTATATGAATCCTTCCATTTAGCTGCAAGACATAGAAACTTACTCGCTGATGATACAGAGTGGGAAAGATGTTTAGAAGAAGCAGCACAATGTCAAATGCCACGACAGATGAGAGAACAATTTGCTTTTATTTGTATCTTCTCAAATGCTCCAAATGCATTAGCTTTGTGGGAGACTTTTAAAAGTAATATGGCTGAAGACTTTATGCGACGATACAATGAACCCATTGCACACTGAAAAACCTTAATGGAAATCCAAGAAGTCTTTTTAACTCATGGATTAAGTTGTGCAAGTTTTAATTTGCCTGATCCAGGTCTAATAGATGACATTAACTTTGAAGACTATGACATTCAACTACAAGCAGAAAGAACAGAAGAAAGACTTGCAACTTTAAATACACTACAATTGCAAGCATTTCATGCCATTAAAAATGCTATAGATGATGACATGGTGACAGAGCGTTATTTCTATCTTGATGGACCTGGCGGATCAGGAAAAACATATTTGTACAATTTATTAATGAGTTCAGTACGAGCACAAGGAAAAATAGCAATGGCGTTTGCCACTACTGGAATTGCTGCACTTTTATTAGAAGGTGGAAGAACTGTTCATAGTGGATTTAAACTGCCAGTGCCTATTTTGGAAAATTCTGTGTCAGATATTCGCATGACATCCTTACAAGCAAAGAAATTGAAGAAATGTAAATTAATTATAATAGATGAGGCCACAATGATGTCATGCTATGCCCTCCAATGTATTGACCGTTTGCTTCGTGAAGTCATGGATAATATTTTTCCATTTGGTGGAAAGGTAATGTTGTTGGGTGGCGATTTTAGACAAACATTACCTGTCGTTGTACATGGAAATCGAACAGACATTATTGAAACATGTATAAAGTCAAGTACAGTATGGAAACATTTTACCCATCTTCAACTGCAACAAAATATGAGATCAGAAGGCCAAACTGATTTCAATAATTGGCTTATTAAAATTGGAGAAGGCAGAACAGAAAAAATACTACATTTACCTGACGACACTGTAGAGATCCCACCTCATATGATTTGTCAACAAGATATTATATCGGCTATATTTGAAGGGAGCATAAATAACGAAGAATATTCCGAGCTTGCCAACCAAGTTATACTGATGTGTAAAAATAAAGATGCATTAATACTCAATAATGAAATCTTAAAAAAAATTAATGCACCACAAAGAAATTATCACAGTGCTGATTCTGTACTTGCTGATGACAATGAAAGTCAGGCAAACTTTTCAACTGAATTCATTAACTCTTTAACTCCTTCTGGAATGCCACCACATATTTTGCAGCTAAAGAAAGGTGCTATTATCATGTTATGGCGAAATATGAACCCCAAAAAAGGCCTATGCAATGGCACAAGATTAATTGTTCAACAATTAAAGGACCATTTTATAGATGCTGAAATTTTAACTGGGACACATAAAGGAGAGAGAGTTTTCATACCAAGAATAGATTTAGCACCAAGTGAAAGTAGTCTCCCTTTTATACGTCAAAGAAGACAATTTCCCATTATTATGGCATTTGCCATGACCATTAATAAATCACAAGGTCAAACTTTCAAATCTGTGGGTATTTACTTGGAAGAACCAGTTTTTGCACATGGTCAATTGTACGTTGCGTTGTCACGCTGCAAAAATCCACAGGCTATTAAAGTTTACATTGAAAACAATGAAAGTCAAGGTGATTTATTAGAAGATGGACGTATTTTTACTAAAAACATTGTCTACTATGAAGTACTATGACTTTGCAGGATACAAACTAAAGCCATGCAAACATTTTGAAAAAACATTCAAAAATACAAAACAATTGGTTGTTTAATTCAATCATAATTAATGGAAGTCATGTTTATGGATAATTCGCCTCACAAAATACTTGCCTTGCATTTCTATGAAAAATTATGTTAAAATGTTAAGTCACTATGTTAATGTTTCTAATGTTACAAGTTTAAAAACAATATTTTCAAGTTATTTCATTCAACATATTACAAAGTTCATGTTAAGAGCTCAAGCACCTTTTAAATCACAATGTAAATATTCTATGTTATCTTAAGATTACTACATACATTAATGTTTATCGACAGTTTATGTGCTCTGTAATGAATTACTTTAATTACGTACGGTTTAAGGAGAGTTTTTACTTTATGCCTTCCTCTACATTCAATGTATATTAAACTTAACAATTATTCTGATTTAAATTGCATGTTAATACTGATTAATTTCAAGTTAAACTGTTTTTACATTCAAATGTTAATACTTTTAATTCAAAATTATGTTACAAAATGTATTTACTATGTTCCTGTTTATAATGTTCAAAATTAGACAAATGTTTTGAAAAAATCACAAAGTTACATAAAAAATAAAGTTCCATTTTAAAAATATATACTTTCAAGGTTATTGCTTACATATATTTTAAACTTCATGTTAAAATTTGGTACGTTTAAAAAAGTCTTTTTACTTTTTACTTTTATATGCATTCTATGTATATTAAAGTGAACAATTCTTCAGATACAAATTTCATTTTAAAAAACCATTACATCAACGTTTTACAAAAATACATCTTCATATCACAATACTTACAAGGGTCAAAAATATATTTAAATAACTAAACAACTTCACAAACATATACATCACATTGCCGTCATTTTTTGACGGGCAAGTCGCTAGTATATATATATATATATATATATATAGTGTCAAAGTGTTCCCAGAAAATAAATAAATAGCTACGCCTGAAACAATTAATGTGTTACGCCTTATCAAAAGCCTTCAAGAGGCTGGGATTGAGAAATGTTTGGGGCCCTTTATGTACTGTTGCTTACAGTGGGAGATTAGCAGTGTAAGAGGCAGGCTTTGTTGGAGGTCTGCAAGAACAGTAAGGCTGCAGAGTGGAGTTCTCAGGTGTTCTGATTTGAGAAGAGATAAATACATACAGAAGAGTTTTTTAGGTGCTGAAGAAGAAAGACACACTCACAGAGAAATATATACATAGTTTATTTAGGGCTGAAGAAAAGAGATACATTAGAAGTGTACTGTTGATTGAAGCTGGAGAAAAAGACAGAGAGACATCCACCTGGAAGCTGAAGAGCGATCTGAAAGCACAAAAACTTGAACTTCTGAAGATTACAGGCCAGTAAAAGTAAAAATACTATTTAACTGATTTGTTTTAGTTCCACCCAGACTTAGCTGGGTAGGAGCCTGGTTAGTTAGGGGGTTGGAAAAGTAATGTTCCATTGGACCTGGGACTGTTATTTACTTTTTTTTTTGAAGATTTAGTAAAATTTGAAAAAGTATTAAGGCCTCCTGTATTGATGTTCCTCTATATAAAGTTAATACTGTGACAAATGACCATTCTTTTCTTTATATTATACCTGTGATTCTTGCACTTTTATAAAGGAACATAATTTGTAGGAGGCTTTAAAAGCTTTTTTTTAAAATTTCCTAAACTAGTAGCCAGTTTTACAACAATAATAAACAAAGGAAAATAAAAGGCCTTGCTCCCTAGCACTACATTTTTACTTACATTAATTTCCCTTACTAACCATGCTCGTACCCATGGGTGGAGCAAAAAAACAAAACAAAAAAAAAACAGTTTAATAGTATGTTTAGTATCATTGACCTGTAATCTTCAAAACTCCAGTTTTCCAGGGTACTGCAGATCGCTCATCTTCAGCTACCTGTTGCAGTCTCTCTGTCTTTTCTATTCAGCTGTATAAAAAATCACTTTACTCTCTGGGTGTCTCTTTTCTTCAGCGCAAATACTTCCTGCAAACAATTGTCTGTGTGTTTGTCTCTCTTCAACTCAAATAAATGCTGCAAACTCTTGTCGGTGTTTGCCTCCTCACACAGAGACTATCTGCATGCAGACCACATGGCAGCCTAAGGCACAAGCAAATCCTACATACTTTACACACAAGCTGCCTCTGACACAGAAGTCCAGCAGTGCACGGGTGAGGGGGCTTGTGTACATAAATGAAGCGATACCATGTAGGGTCACCCAAGATGGGAGGTCTGTCAAGAAGGGGTTCACTGGAGAACAAACTGGCAAAATTAAAAAGGAACGGGGGGAGAATCATGAGACCAAACGGACATGAAATAAATGATATCCCAGTGAATTTGCAGTGTATGTAAATAATAGATTAAAAAGACTCAAAATGGTATGAAGAACTTTGGACAGAAGTTTGTGACAGTGCCCAGAAAACTACAACAAAGAATATCTCCAAAAGAAAGAAGACAAAGAAAGGAGACTGGCTTTATGATGAGACTTTGAAAGTAGCCCAGTAAAAAGTGAAGGCAAAGGTAATGGAGATAGGAAATATTTTTTCCAACTGAATGCATAATTCACAATCTATTGAGGTTATCAATGCTGTAAAGATCCTACTATATAGATTTTCTGTGTATCCATGCCACCTCTTTTTTATCTGTTCTGCTTCTTTTAAGTCTCTACCATTTTTTTCTTTTATCAGGCATGACGGGTTATCTTGAGAGAACCCCAGTCTTCTTAAAGAAATTTGACTTTTCTATTTTTTCTCTTCTTCTATCTCTTTACAACTCTCATTATAGAATGTCTCATTGTCTCTTCTTTCTATCCTGTGGCATTTTGCATTCAGTTGGACAATTTTTTTCCTATTTCCCTACTGTTCTCTTTCCTGCTTTCCTGGGCTACTTTCAAAGCATCATCAACTAGTTTGCCTGCTTAGTTTTCTTTCTTTTGGGGATAATATTTGTTGCCATTTTCTGGACAATGTCACAAACTTCTGTCCAAAGTTCTTCATGCATTCAATATACCATGAAGTCCCTTACATATATTCCTTACCGCCACTGCATATTCACAAGGGATATTGTTTATTTTGTATCTGCTTGGTCTGATGATTTTCCCTTTGCAATAGGAAGCTCCCAATCTGAGCCACAGTCAGTTCCATGTCTTGTTTTTGCTGAATGTATGGAGCTCCTCCACCTTTGACTACAAATATAGTCAATCTGATTTCTATATTGTCCATCTGGTGATTTCCATGTGTAGAGTTGCCTCTGGGGCTGTTGGAAGAGGGTGAATGCTAGCTACTAACTAATGTGAATACAGTACACTAGCCCTAATATCATTCCGCATATATATATATAAAACCATTCCCATGACTTTCCATGAATGTGAGGGGAAATTAAATAAAATTAATTTATTAAGGAAGTTTTAGGAAAAGAGAATAGACATATTTGCAATTTTTATTTAAAGTAATCATCAAGAGAATCAAAGTGAAAAATGATAAGCACACCATTATTCCTCAAACAATACATCAGTGACAAAATTAAATATATGTTAGGCATTGATAAGATAAGAAAGTTCCAAGAGCTAAAGTGCTATAAAGAAATAATATAAGAAGAGTTATTTTTGCCCTATAAAGAACAAAAATATAGTGATGCACTTTATTTAATTGATTTGCATTAATTCATGCATAGTCTGGTAATAATGCATAGGTGTACAAGAATCTACCATATTGAAATAAAATAATAGAAGAGATTAGCACATTGATTGCCTTAGAATGTAAGTAATCATTTTTAACTTTAGATTGTTTTAATGATTTACCAAAAAATTGAATATCAGTGCCTTATACAGGTTTACTTCACTGATTGATAATTTGAAGAATGACAGTATAAGAGACTTTTGTTTTTCTTTGTTTCTGTTGATTAACCCAGAGGTTCCCAAAGTGTGCACGCAGCTCCATGACTCTGCGACAAGGGAACCGCAAACTCTTCCCCAAATGAATCCGGCATGAGGGAGACCAGCAGCGTGCTGTGGGGCTGTGCAGGGTGTGTGTGCAGTGTGCAGGATGTGTGTGCAGGGTGTGTGTGCAGTGTGCAGGATGTGTGTGCAGGGTGTGTGTGCAGTGTGCAGGATGTGTGTGCAGGGTGTGTGTGCAGTGGTGTAGGAAGGGGGTGGCAAAAATGCCCCCAACTGCTTTCTGCCCCCCTGCTCTTTCCTTCCCCCAGGCCCCAGCTCTCTCCCTCAGAGTACTTTGACCCGAGAGAGGAGGAGCCACCAGGTGGAGGGGTCAAAGTGGAGGGAGAGAGCGGGGACCAATGTGCCCAGCCTGTGTATGTAAGTGCCAATGTGCCCATCCTCGGCCTGTAATAGCTAACACACCCAGTCTGTGTCTGTAATAACCAATATGCCCAGCTTGTGTCTGTAATAGCCAAAGTGTCCAGCCTGTAGAGCCAATGTGCCCATCTTATGCATGTAATAGCCAATGTGCACAGTCTGTGTCGGTAATAGCCAAAGTGTGCAGCCTGTAATTGCCAATGTGCCCAGTCTGTGTCTGTAATAGCCAACCTGTTCAACCTGCGATAGCCAACGTGCCCAGCCTGTGCATGCATTAGCCAATGTGCCCAGCCTGTGCCTGTAATAGCCAATGTGCCTAGCATGTGTCTAAGTGCTAATGCGAGAGAGAGGGGAGAAAGTGGAGAGGGAGACAAAGAAGCAGGAGCGAGAGAAGAGGGGGAGAGAGAAGAGTGAAGGAGGAGGGAGAGAGGAGGGGGAAGAGAGGAGGGACAAAGGAGAAGAAGAGAGAGATGCAGGAGAGAGAGAGAGAGAGAGAGAGAGAGAGAGAAAGAAGAGGGGGAGAGAGAATGTGGGGTGTGAGAGAGAAGGGGGTGAGAGTGAAGGGGGGATGTGAGAGAGAAGGGAAGGTGAGAGAGAGAGAAGGAGGAGTGTAAGAGAGAGAAAAGAGAGAGAGAAGGAAGAGTGAGAGAGAGAAGGGGGAATAAGAGAAAAGATTTTTGTAATAATTCACATTTATTTTTTTCTAAGCAATCGGACCATAAATATATGTATATGTGTATAGAACTATGGTCTGACTTGGGAAGCCTTGGAAAAATCTTGAAATATTAAGTGCGCCTTGAACCAAAAATGTTTGTGAACCACTAGGTTACCCCATTCATCTGTAGCACCTGGTCAATTTCAAAGATAAATCAATAATATGTAAAGTAATTCATAGTAGTTTGATATTACTGTGTATTTATTTAAATCTAGGCACATGTTCCATTAAATGTAGAAGAAAACCTTATCAATTTGCTATAAAAATGCAATAAATAAAAAGACATGCAGAATCTGCTTTCTACTTTAAATGGCTCTACATTCATTAATCATTCAAGTGTAATTTTTTGTACCATTTGAAAACAAATTGTACAGCATTGTTTTTATTGCTCACAATTTCTCTTAATAATTCTCAAGATCAAAATTAGTTTTATAAGATTACTGTTTCCGTTGTATAGAAGATCGAACATGATACTTCTTCATAACTTCAGTCTCCAAAACTTGTGTTCAATCTGTTTCAACAGTGTTCACTGTTTTCCTCCCCTTTGAGAGCAATTAAGTCATTTTTGAGATATAATGGTGACAAATATTAGATATTGTGGTGCAGGTGCAGTTAATCCAGTGCCTTATATATCAATAATATCACGTATGTGATTTATATTGCTCTCCCCTAGCAATACATCTCACTATACGGTGTATTGTCTAAAGAATAGCTCTATAAGCCCAAGCAAATAATGACTTTTCCTCAGGCCTCATTTATTTCATGTTCCATTTAAGTGAAATACCTGCACATAGATGCTTATATTTCCAATATCTGTAGTTTGTGTTGAACACTAAATCAAACTTTGCCTAAATGGATACAATGATGTTTAATGATCATTAATAATAATAATCATTCTAATAAAACACCATATGATCATACTTTAGAGTGATTTAATTTACCACTTTTGTTATGTCTGAACTAGTAATGTTTAGTGAAGAAAGTAAATGTTTTAATAAAAAGAAGGAAAAACTTTAGGGAAAGGCAATGAAGTGCATCACACTGTAATATAGTTGCAATAGTACAGTGTTGATTAAGTGCCATACTATATATTTGTAGCTTCCACAGCATTATTGAGCAACCTGTTACCCTCCTTTTAGTTCATGTATGTAATCGGATTTGTGTTGTCATCTGTCAGCCTGCTACAAAATGTGTGTAGTTACTTACATACTGAATTAATATGCACATTATGCTCTCTTCTTTCTTCTCACTCAATTTATTCCTATTTTCACCTATCTTCCTCTTCCTTCAGATTTATCATTGTAGGTGGAAATTTTACTTTCGTATTTTTTAGCATCATTTAGATTGTGTCCTCTAATTCTTTATCCCAAATCTAGTTCCTTTTTAGTGATATACAATCGGTTAATGGGAGCCAACTTAACACCATTCTTAAACTTTACATGTCTACTAGTCCATAACACGTTATACCCTTGTCCTCACTCTGCAGCAATTATCTTGTGAAATACCTGGTCACGCCTAAATATTTTATATAGATCTAGAAAACACAGTTTAGAAAACATCACCTTAAACAAATCAGATTCAATCAACCAAAAAAATCTAAACATTGTTGTATTTTTTCCATTGTATGCTAATATTTGTTTGAGTAAGTTAATTAATAGAGGCCCATTATGTCAACAATACAATATACTATGCTGCTTACATTATTGAGAGATTCCAAATGCAACAAATTAATTTGCTTTACTAACACTTTGATTCAATAGGGAAACTATTTTTATGATCAAGATGCACTCAATTTGTAATTATACAGATACTTATCAAAATAGCCAAATTCTAGCTTATGGCTAAGCTAAATATGGCTCTTTCGAAAATAGTTTGAGCAATCAATAGGGCACTAAGGTAAATAAAAGGTATATGAATGACTGTTGCAGTAAACCAGCAGGCAAATAAGGGACCAACAGTGTTTCATAGTCCATTCCTTCATCAAGGTGTCTTATTTCCTACCTTTAAAGCATGTGTTTCCAAGTTTGATCCCGCTTGGCCGCACACAGGACTAGATTTGTGGATTTCCTTTATTTGCGCAGATGAGTCAATTAGGATGACTGAAGAAATTATAGTTTCACCTGGGTTCAGCAGTGCAATACTCAAAGCCAGGCCTGTGTGCGGCCCAGCGGGACCGAACTTGGACATCCCTGCTTTAAGAAGAAGCCTTACTATCGTTCCAGTGCTTAACACTTTACCAACAATGGAATCCAAAAAACGTAAAAACAGGAACTTTATTAGAAATTCTTTAAAAATATATATATACTAGATACAGTACTTGCCCGTCAAAAATGACGGGATAAAAATTGTAAGGCTGGCAGTCCTGTTTGCCACACATTGCGAGCCTCTCCCCCTTGTACTTCAACTTTCCTGCTTTGCACTGATCACTTCCGCTGCTCATTGCAAGCCCCATGCTGAGCACGTTCCAGCTTGTGGTGATCATCGGTGTAGTGTATTTTCTAAGTCCCGCGTGCCTTGCGTTGTTCGTTTAATTGTTACTGTCTTAAGCGTCATGTATTTTGTACGTTTTGCGTCCGCCATTTTTTTCCTTGCTTAGGTCATTTTCGAGTGACGAAAAAAAATAAATATGGATGTAATTCGCTTGCAACCTCACTCCCAGTCTTCCGGGGTCTCTCCTTGTGCTGTGTGTGAGTGTGTTATAATTTTTTGCAGATGATTTATTCTTTTTGGTGTTTTTTTTTAGTAACGCGCTTGAACAGTGCTGCACCACTGGCAAGCCTTGCTTTGCGAGGCTCGCCTAAGTACTGAGCTGCTTCGGCGGTCATTGCAGGCTAAGCGCTGCACGGTTGCTTCGCCTCCCTACGCAAGGCTCGCATGTATGACGGCGCTGATGGCTGCTATGAGCGCCTTCAGCGCTCATTGCATACTAAGTGCTGCGCGGCTGCTTTGACTCGCTACGCTACTTCGCTACTTCGTGAGGGACGCAACTGCGTTACCAACATCGCAAACGTTACGAACACTGACAACTATATAGGTGATATATATATATATATCACATATTATAATTGTCGAACTACGATTCATCGTTACACTGTTTGCGTAGTGCGTACGACTTAGCTATGAGCGCCGCAGGCGAGCCTTGCGTGGCGAGGCGAGTCGTTAAACAGTAGCACTTAGACAATGAGTGCCGCAGGCGTTAAATCTTAGCACTTAGGCAATGAGGCAATGAGCGCCGCAGGTGCTCATTGCTGGCGAGCCTCGCGTAGCGAGGTGAGCCGTTAAACACGCCACACGCATGACTTAGAAAAAAAAAAAACAACTCGGAACCAACCTTACCGTAACAAACACCCACACGCACTAAGAATACGACTATAACGGCCGACCCGCGCGCAACTAAAAACAGTGAAAACACACCAAATACTCACACAAACTACATAAAAAGCTTAACCATAGCAGGGGGGGGCACCCAGGAGTTCAGACACACGAAAATCCCCTAAGCGAGAGAAAAAATGGCCCCCGAAAAAAACGAAAACGAGGCTCACAGCCCAGCCACGTACAAATTACCCAAGAAGGGATCCGAGATAAGCTCGGAAACCCGCATTAACCCCAGGGGATCCTTAAAGGACCCGTTGTAAAAGAGAGAAAAAAATACACTGTCCCCCTGTCAATCATGGGAGTTAATACAGACCCCCATAAACCCTGCATTAACCCTGTCACTCATGGGGGTCAATATAAACCCCCATAAGCCCTTCATTAACCCTGTCACTCATGGGGGTCAATAGAGACCCCCATAAGCCCCTCATTAAGCCTGTCACTCATGGGGGTCAATACAGACCCCCATAAGCCCTTCATTAACCCTGTCACTCATGGGGGTCAATACAGACCCCCATAAGCCTCTATTTAACCCCATCAGTCCCGTAAGGTTATATTAACACCATTATGGGCCTGTGACAACACTACATTAACCACATAAGTGCCATGATGGTCCTCAAGGACCATCATGACACTAAGTATAAACACTATACTGCACTATAACCCCCAAATAAAACATTAAATATCAACTAAACACCCTCTACACTAATCTATTAACACCTACACTACCTACCCCCTATTAACCCCACCACTCTAATTACAGAAAATAATAAAAGCCTAAAGTCACAAAAAAAATCTACATTGCATGAAATAAAAAACCTAACTCACAAAAAAAAAAAAACATTACAACCCCCCCTCACTACAGAAAAAAAAAAATACACACCTGAAAAGGAAATACATATAATGCATACAATACAAATACAATACAAGTACAATACAAATACATACAATTACAATACAATACAATTACATACAATACAATACAATAAACCCCTATCTAATATACTTCACACAATCTAAATAAATACCATAATCTAATATACATGCTATCTATATAATAATACATCCCCAATCTATCTAAATAAATACCACAATTTAATATGCAATACATCCTATGCTATCTATATAAAACGCATACCCCTAGCTAACATACAATAAATGCTATCTATATATAAACTAATCTAATTCTAAGATAAAATAAAATAATTAAGACCACATACCTTTGCAAATGTCCATTGAGATCAGCCACCTACGAACAAAAATAAAAAAAATTAGTGCAACACGTTTACAGTTCTAAAATAAACATTCTATACATTCTAAATATTCTACTCACCTTTCCGGCATGTCCCGTCCTTATTCTTTTAATCCTTCTCCGGCTCAGCACCTGTTAAAAAAAACACAACATTAATACACATACATCAAAATAAAATAAACATAATCTACATTCTACTTACCTCCCCGCGATGTCTCCTGCTCCTTCGGATCCTCTTCTGCCACGCCCTGTATAAAAAAAAAATATATATATATACTTACATTCGCACTCCCGGACATCCCCGACGCTAATGAGGCTCCAGGAGACTTTTCCGGAAGAAAATAAGCAATGGCGCCTTCTGATTGGTTGAAAACGCTGTTTATCAAATTCACCCAATCAGGAGGCGCCAATGTGTGAACTAATCACAAAGGGATACACCCTAAAATCCCACTCTGATTGGATAATGCACCTGTCAATCTTTATTTAAACCAATCACAAGGCGCAGATGCCTTCAGCCAATCACAATGGAATACACCCCCACAGGGTGATTGGTTGGAGCCTCTGCACATTCTGATTGGTTGCACTGACAATAGCCAATCACAATGGAATACACCCTCACGTACTGATTGGTGAAGGATTTGCGCATTCTCATTGGCTACTGTTAATATTAATCAATATTACAGCCAATGGGAAGACAGATGTCTTCACCAATCAGTACGTGGGGGTATATTCCATTGTGATTGGCTGATGGCAATAAAGCCTTAGGATTGGTTCAAATAAAGATTGACAGGTGTGTTATCCAATCAGTGTTGTATTTTGGGGTGTATACTTTTTTCATTGGTTCACAATTGGGGTCTTCTCATTGGCTGAATTTGATAGACAGCCTTTTCAGCAAATCAGAAGCCACCATTGCCAATTTTATTCTGGAACACTCCATAGGAAGGTCATGAGCGTCGGAGACATCCGCCAGGGCGAAGGTGTGTCGCTTTTTTTTTTTTTTTTGAGGCGTGGATGCTTCCAGAGAAGAACACCAGGAGGCCGGAGACATCGCAGAAAGGTAAGTATAATGTAGATTGTTTTTATTTCACTTTGGTTTATGTTTACTAATGTAATGTTTTTTTTTTACAGGAGCAGTGCCGGACAAGACGCAAACATGGAGGACGGAACATGGAGGACGTGACATGCTGGGACGTGACATGCTGGAACGGGACATGCTGGAAAGGTGAGTATAATATTTAGAATATTTAGAATGTTTAGAATGTTTAGTTATTTCATGTAAACGTGTTGTATTAATTTTTTTAATCTTTTTTACCGTAGGTTGCTGATCTGAAGAAACATCTCAAAGGTAAGTGGTCTTAATTATTTGTAGCTTATAATTAGGGTGGCTATATATATAGATAGCATGTATTGTATATTATATAGATAGATAGGGGGATGTATTATTAGATAGTATTGTATATTAGATAGTGGCATGTATATTAGATAGTGGCATGTATATTAGATAGGGGTGTATTGTATTTAATTGTATTGTATTGTATTTAATTGTATTGTATTTTATTTAATTGTATTGGATTGTATGTATTATATGTATGTATTATATGTATTTCATTTTCAGGTGTGTAATTTAAAAAAAAAAATTATAGTGGAGGGGTTGTAATGTATTTTTTTATTTTCTGTAATAATCCTTTTTTTATTTTTTGTGACTTAGGTTTTCTTTTTTTGTTCTGTAATGTACATTTTTTATTTTTGGTGATTTTAGTTTTTCTTATTTTATGTAATGTAGATTTCTGCTTTTTGAGGAATTTAGTTACTTGAGGCACACAGTACACTCACATTGTGTGACAAACAGCATTTCAACACTTTCTTTTATTAACCGTCATTTTTTGACAGGCAAGTCGCTAGTATATATATATATATATATATATATATATACACACACTAAAGGCCCTCAAAGGTGTCAAAAACTGGAATGGTCAATCAAAAAATTCAAATATGGTACAACAACATAGGCAGCTATTTTTTTCTATTTCTTTCTATCAGTGTTGATATATTCAGCAGTTTCTTTACCTAATTGGGAAGTTATATGATGGTTGTATGTGTTATACCCACATTGCACTGATAGATTTGTTTCTGTCCCAATGTGGATTACAATAGACTAATGTTGTTGTTTTTATCAGCATGTATGAGTTTTTTTTTTAACTTTCACCCTTCTGGTTTGGTATGTGATCTTTATATCTAATCTATACTCCTGTATTGCAGGGCAACTAGCTAGCTTGTGGGGCACACCATAGCCCCTAGATAGAAGGTGTCAGTAATAATACCCAGGGACAGCTTTGAATTGATATACCCCATATAAATATACAGTGGATATAAAAAGTCTACACACCCCTGTTAAAATGTCAGGTTTCTGTGCTGTAAAAAAATGAGACAAAGATAAATCATTTCAGAACCTTTTCCACCTTTAATGTGACCTATAAACTGTATAACTCAATTGAAAAACAAACTGAAATCTTTTAGGTAGAGGGAAGAAAAAACATCAAAATAAAATAATATGGTTGCATAAGTATGCACACCCTTAAACTAATACTTTGTTGAAGCACCTTTTGATTTTATTGCAGCACTCAGTCTTTTTGGGTATGAGTCTATCAGCATGGCACATTTTGACTTGGCAAGATTTGCCCACTCTTCTTTGCAATAACACTCCAAATCTGTCAGATTGCGAGGGCATCTCCTGTGCACAGCCCTCTTCAGATCACCCCACAGATTTTCAATCAGATTCAGGTCTGGGCTCTGGCTGCACCATTCCAAAACTTTAATCTTCTTCTGGTGAAGCCATTCCTTTGTTGATTTGGATGTATGCTTTAGTTCATTGTCATGCTGAAAGATGAAGTTCCTCTTCATGTTCAGCTTTCTAGCAGAAGCCTGAAGGTTTTGTGCCAATATTTACTGGTATTTGGACCTATTCATAATTCCCTCTATCTTAACTAAGGCCCCAGTTCCAGCTGAAGAAAAACAGCCCCAAAGCATGATGCTGCCACCACCATGCTTCACTGTGGGTATGGTGATCATTTGGGGATGTGCAGTGTTGTTTTTGCACCAAACATATCTTTTGGAATTATCGCCAAAAAGTTCAAGCTTGGTTTCATCAGACCATAACACCTTTTCCCACATGCTTTTGGGAGACTTCAGATGTGTTTTTGCAAAATGTAGCCTGGCTTGGATGTTGTTCTTTGTAAGAAAAGGCTTTCGTCTTGCCACTCTACACCATAGCCCAGACATATGAAGAATACAGGAGATTGTTGTCACATGTACCACACAGCCAGTACTTGACAGATATTCCTGCAGCCCCTTTAATGTTGCTGTAGGCCTCTTGGTAGCCTCCCAGACCAGTTTTCTTCTCGTCATCAATTTTGGAGGGAGCTCCAGTCCTTGCGGCACATCTCAATTACATCACCAGTTCCTACAGTGGCCATATCATATCAAGCCAGATGCTATTAACATGGACCATGACCTCCTGCTTCCTTGCTTAAAGGCAAGGATGGATAAACATCACTCAGATCCTCATGCATTCCCACAACTGCCAAATCACAACTACATTCTCCTGATGAGTCACTCAATGACAGCTGAGGAGACAAAGGACTTGCCAGAGTAACGGTAGAGAGAATAGTATATATCTGCCTCTCAATATCCTGCTGTTAAGAGTCAATGTGATACAGTTTCTGAGTAGTCTTCCTTCCTTGAAAAGACACATCATCATTACTATCATGTCTCACACAACCTGGTCCGTTTCCAATCTGCTTTGCAATTACAACATCTCCACTTGCATTATTAATCCTTGCCTGCTCATAGGTATCCTCTCTGCCTCACAGCTTCCTTGTATCTGCATCAAAACAATTCTACCATCATCAGACCCATGACTTTGTTTCCCACCAACTACAGTGCTTTCATCAGAGGTATACAAGCAATCTCACCACTCTCCATATGCATTTGGCTGGCCTGTTTCTGCTGTAACACGTCTTTCCTGCTGGACCCAGATCTGGCCGTGCTGGATTTCTGCTGCCACTGAATCTTCCCAAAGGTACGTCTGCAGCATTTCTTCTCCTGTTGGAGCTCTGAAAAAAAGGGCTTAGCCTATCAGGAGTCCCACTCAGAGACCTAAGAGTTGCTGATCCAGCCCTGACAGAAGTGGAGGTGGCCAGAGGAGCAGAAGTGAGGTTCAATTGAAAGGAAAGAGATGGTGGGAGTATGGTGACAAGCCACTGAGGGCCACACACAATAGTCCCAGCTTTTAGGTAATCAAACAGCTCATCAAATATAGGTGTAGCCATGATAGGTCACCAAAATATCACCAATTATAGCCAAAGTGATTAACAGTTATCAAAGGGGTTTTGATATTTGTCACTATTGTCACAGCTCTGCCACAGCTGACAGAGAGAGGCTGGAAATTTGAAATAAGTTTAACGCATGTTATGTAACCAGCATTTCACCCATCACAACACTGAATTTGACCAATCAAATTAAGGTATTCTGCTATTCTTCCTAGCATTTAAACCAGGTCAAGCACCCAATTTCCTTAACCCTGTACGGCTGTGGGTACACTATTCATTAGGGATATGTATGTGAACTGGGTTTCATATGTTTCCTAATACACAACTACTGATTAGTAGAAAAATATGTATTATATTGAAAAGTTGAATGTACTTACATATTTAAATGCTTGATACTGATATGTGGATGTGCACACCCCTAGGAAGCTTAAAGTTCCTGTAAAGGAAATGATGGTTGCTGGGGACACAACTGAAATTACCCATAAGGAGACAGGCAGAGAGAAAAAAAAACAGACAGCAACTGCCAGATTATGATACAAATGTTTCAGTCTTTACTTCCTCCTGATTGACCAAAACCATTTTTCAAATTGTATACCAGTTTCACCTGGGTTTGGAGGGTGTTAACCCTAAGTTTCAACTGACAGAAATTAAAAAGACATTTTGCTAGCTTCAAGGTAAGTGTTTAAATGCTTATTTTGGTATTTTTTCATGCAAATAAAAGGTTTTCATACATTACTAAATCTCCTCTATCAGATGCACTCATAATCCAGCTCACTTACATTACCTTTAATACCTCAAAATATTGCTGAATCATGGCATTGCTCACTCTTGTGACACCTGAAATGTAGTCACTGTGCACTTGATGAAAATACATTTCTGTGAGAGGATTTTCAGTGTTTTTCATACTAAGGCCCTCATTCAATTGCAATTTTGGCCAATTGAATAGGGCTCTAAATAAGCACATAACATATTTTTTGAAAGAAGTTTTTAGTTAGTAAACATCTATCCAAAAGCAAGGTTTTCACTAACTAAAAACTTATTTGAAAAAAATATGTTATGTGCTTAGTTAGAGCCCTATTCAATTGGCCAAATCGCAATTGATATGGATATTTTACGTATATTAAAAATAAAATATTTTACGGATTTGAGTACAGGATAATTATGTGCTATTTTTTCTAACACCTAAAATCCCTTTATAGTCTTCTCAAAGTGCAGGATGGCTTTATTTGAGCTATTTTATGTGCTTAATTGGTGCTAGCGGGACCTCTTTCCTGCAAGTAAGCTGCGGCTCGCTTTTAGCCTTGCAGAGATGTTTCCCGGAGCAATTGAATTGCAAATCTCTTGCGGCCGTTTTAGATCAAAGGCTTTCCTCCGGCGCGAGCGGCCGCAAGAGATAGCAAGGCACCGGCCGCAAGCCTGCCGGAATCCCCGGCCGTAAGGGAATAGAATAGCAGAATAGCTTGCGGCCGGTCCTTGCGGCCCCGCAACGGCTGCGGCCGCTAATAGAATGAGGCCCTAAGCATATTGTGCGATACACACTAAGGGCCTCATTCTATTAGCGGCCGCAGCCGTTGCGGGGCCGCAAGGACCGGCCGCAAGCTATTCTGCTATTCTATTCCCTTACGGCCGGAGGCTCCGGCAGGCTTGCGGCCGGTGCCTTGCTATCTCTTGCGGCCGCTCGCGCCGTAGGAAAGCCTTTGATCTAAAACGGCCGCAAGAGATTTGCAATTCAATTGCTCCGGGAAACCTCTCTGCAAGGCTAAAAGCGAGCCGCAGCTTACTTGCAGGAAAGAGGTCTCGCTAGCACCAATTAAGCACATAAAATAGCTCAAATAAAGCCATCCTGCACTTTGAGAAGACTATAAAGGGATTTTAGGTGTTAGAAAAAATAGCACATAATTATCCTGTACTCAAATCCGTAAAATATTTTATTTTTAATATCCGTAAAATATCTATGTAAAAAGTCCAGAGTGCTTGGAGCACCTCAGACGCGCACACGCCGCAGCCGGAAAATAAACAGTTAATTTGAACTCGGGTTTGGGCAGATGTGCAAGCTTGAGAGTGGGTTACTTTTAATCCTCATGTCCCCCAATATGATCCCTAGCATTTACAGAGCTGTACAGTGCAGGCTTGAATTTATTTTTGCGTTTTAAGATTTCACAGCTTACGGCCGGTTTCAAGATATGCGGCCGGCCGTAAGAGGAGATCCTTGCGGGGCCGTATAATAGAATCGCGAGTTAACAGAACCCCCGCAAGGAATCGCAGCCTTACGGCCGATTTACGGCCGATAATAGAATGAGGCCCTAATAATTTAATCCATGTGAACATTTAAATACTAATAATAATGACGAAGTACCTTACAAATAAAATATGTAATTATATATTCTGTCCATTTCACACAATGTGTATTTGATGACTGCAATACACTTATAATTAATAATTTTTTAAAATATTTTTTTAACATGCAATACTTCCAGGAAAATAAAAAAGGCAGAGCAAAATATTAAAGAAAAATGTTTCTACCTTTTAATAAGTCATAAGAAACACCTTTCACTTGACAACTATGCACTTACAAAGGAATCAAAAGTTATTTGTCAAATAACCAAGGAGAAAGAGAGTAAGACACATCATAACATCTTATCTACCTAAAGAAAGGAAATTGTCAAGAGATTTTCTGGTAGAAATGTGAAAAATACTGTCAATATGTTAGAACAATAAAAATCTCTTGGGTAGCTATAAAATTAAATGGAGCCTGTTTCACCTTGCATCCTGTCTTTGTATTGAAAAATAGTTTGGATGAGCCTCAGTGGTCACTGGTGTCATCTCTATCTGCACTCTTCTTTATGAGAAATATCTTGCCTGATTTAAAAGATTGCTGTATCTTTCAAGAAAGAATGAATTAAAGAATAAAACAAACTAAAATTTTCATTGAAAATAACAATTTTATAAATTAATAGGTATCTTTTGTTTTTCAATTCAACATTGTTAAAAACAACACAACCATATCTAAGTAATTGAAATAATATAAATTAAAATGATCAATTGACATACTATTTCTTATCTCCGTTAATGTCTTAAGTAAATAAACTACATATCCTATTTTATACTTATACTTAAATATCGATGTCCAAGCAATTTTCTGATGTGTCATGTAATCTGCTCACTTCTGCAGTGGGCAAGCTTTTAGAAGGATTAATAAGGGATAATATACAAGAGTTTGTCTATTCAAACAGCATTATAAGTAGGAGCCAACATGGATTTATGAGGGATAGGTTGTGTCAAACAAACCAAATTAGTTTCTATGAGGAGGATAGTAGGAACCTGGATCAGGACAACTCAGTGGATGTAGTATTTTTAGATTTTGCAAAGGCTTTTGATACAGTGCCACATGGTATACTATTGTGCAAACTAAGGGATACGGGAATTGCAGTAAATATATACAAATGGATTGAGAGCTGGCTAAAAGACAGGAAATAAAGGGTTGTTGTAAATGGAACATACTCGGATTGGACTAATGTGGTAAGTGGGGTTCCTCAGGTCTCAGTATTAGGTCCTCTCCTTTTTAACATATTTATTAATGACTTAGTAGTACGATTGGAAAGTAGTGTCTCCAATTTTGCTGATGACACGAAGTTGTGCAAGGTAATTAAATCAGAAAATGACATACTTTCCCTCCAAAGGGATTTGCATAAATTAGAAAAATGGGCAGTTAAATGGCAGATGAGATTTAATACGAATAAATGTAAGGTTATGCATCTGGGAAGGAAAAATAACCATGCAATCTATAAACTTAATGAAGCAAATCTAGGGGTATCTGATATTGAAAGGGATTTGGGAGTGCTTGTGGACAACCACCTACGTAACAGTTCTCAATGCCAAGCAGCAGCTGCAAAGGCAAATAAACTATTAGCATGAATTAAGAATGGTATAGAAGCAAGGCAGGTAGATATAATTCTGCCACTATACAAATCCCTAGTATGCCCTCATTTGGAATATGGAGTACAGTTTTGGGCACCAATTCATAAAAAAAGCATGTTAGAACTGGAAAAAGTACAGAGAAGGGCTACAAAACTAATAAGGGGAATGGAGGGACTAAGTTATGAATTAAGACTATCCAACTTAAACTTATTTTCTCTAAGAGGGGATATGATTACCCTATATAAATACATCCAGGGTCAGTATAAAAATCTGCCAAGGGAGCTTTTTGTGCCAAGAGGTTTTCAACTGACAAGAGGACATCCATTGAGGTTAGAACTAAAAAAGATTCCACCTTAAAGAAAGAAAAGGTTTTTCACAGTAAGGGTGGTTTATCTGTGGAATTCTCTACCAAGGGAGGTGGTGACAATAGTGGATTCAATAGATAACTTTAAAAAGGGATTGGATATATTTTGAATTAAAAAGGGCATTCAGGGTTATGCTGGTTAATTAGAGAGGTAGTATTGATCCAGGGAGAAATTCGATCACCAGTATCTGGGGTCAGGAAGGAATTATTTTTTTCCCTTTTGAGACAATTGGCAAAGTTTCACTGTTTTTTTTTTTGTTTGCCTTTCTCTGGATCAATTAACAACTAATCCGCATATTGCAGATTAGAGAAGATCTTAAAAGGTTGAACTTGATGGGCTAAAAGTATTTTTTCAACATCAATTACTATGTAACTATGTAACTATGTATGTAATATTCCATGTTTGCCACAAACTCTTTTTTTTCTTTGAAAATACATATTGTAGACACTGAGCTCTGCTTCTACAAACAAGTAATAGCTATTCCTTTCTGACTACGTTATTATCTGTACATCCCCTAAATCACCATTGAACTTTGGAAAAATCTTTTACGTTTAATCAAAATTAACCTTTTCTATACTTCCTTTAAACTATTTTGTTGAAATATATGAAATATTTTGAGCTTAGTTACTTTATTTTGCCATTCATATTGCTTATTATAGTGGCTGCCTTTCTAATATATATATATATATATATATATATATATATATATATAAAAATAATATATATATATATATAAAACCCCCACACAGCACCAACATCTCTTAGTATCCATTCTCACTCAGTCCTTGACAGCAGCTATCCCCTCAGAGCATCCATCCTTGCACAGCGTCGAATTCATCTCAGCACACACCTGACATAGCACCCATTCATATCTGATTTCTTCCTCTCTCACATAATCCATCCCCCCTGTACTTTGCTGCCACTTTGCAGCCGCCTCTGAATCATTTTGCAAAAGACCTCATAATTCTGGATAATTAGCTTCATATAATGTTTCACAGAAAACCATGATACTGAAACTCAGGTATTTTACTTCTGCTTACTTGTATGTGAATTTTTTTCTTTTAGTCATCAAATTGCATGCCTCACTAATACACAAAATACCGCTGATTTTTTTTTTCTTTACATTTAAAACATAAGCTGTAGCAAATGTATATATTTCATTATTGCGATTTGGTGATGGTACAAGTATACACAAAAAAAGTAGCAGAACATTATTTGTATAAATGAGGATTTTATGTTCCACTTCATAGATTCTGAAACCTCATATATTTGGATTTTTAATTCCTTAACAAGCAAAGAGAGAATGGACAATCCTGCCTTGTCTACCATTTTAATGTTAATGCTCTCTGATATATTTCCTGGAAGTCTAACTCTAGCCTTGGCTTCTCTGTACAGGTTTTATTTTCTTAGATGAATTTTGAAGAAAAAGGTAACCCCAACTACATATTAAACTGAAACATGGCTTTTTTTAAATTTAAGATAATTATATTGTAGCATAGTGATATAAGGTTGGAGCTAACAATTACCATGACATATACACACATTTAAATAATTTACATTTAAACTATTATACATAAAATGAAAAGCAAAGAAAGGGAAAGCTTACTTGATAAGCTGGCAGTTACTATTTTGGACTCAAAAGTACAAAACCAAGTGATAAGTTAAAATATAACTTTTATTGAATGTGCTTAAAATTATACCACAATAAAATACAATACAAGATGAATAAAATAAAAAAGAACCACAATTACAACAATAGGCTACCCTGAACTGATAAGACTGATTATAATACAATGGGAAAGTTACTTATAATCCTGATTAATTGGTAAAAAACATAGAGCCTCATTCAATTCGGGGCTCACAACTCGATCGCCAACAGCCAAATGCCTGTAAATGAGTTGCGTGCTCCATTTGATCTCTGATTGTGATGCTATTCAATTAGCCAGGACTGCAAGTAGGCCGTAGGACTTTGAAATCCAACCTCTATTTTTCAAAGTCCAACGGGCTTGGAGGTTGAAGCCCGTTGGACTTTGAAAAATAGAGGTTGGATTTCAAAGTCCTACAAGCTTGGAGGGTGAAGCCCGTAGGACTTCACATTGTTTGCCATGATCGATATAACACAAGATTTGAACATGAAATAAAGTATTGGAGAATGTTGTGCTATTGATTCTAAGACCTAGCATTACTTTCACTCTTAATAAAAGTACAGTATTGCTTTTTTATTTGCTTTTAAAGTGCTCCGATTTGTCATTAAGCACATTGCGAGACCTCCTGGGTACCATTAACTTGTGGTTAGATATTTGCTATTTGCGGGCTTGACGGAGTGGTTAGAGAGGGGAAATCGGAGCAATTGAATAGCAATTTGCGATTTTAGCCTTGCGACAGTGAAAGATCAAAAGGTTGGAGGACATTAACTTGAGATTTTTAAAATTGCTCTAAATCGCAGCTCAGAGCCTCAAACGGAAGCCAATTGAATAGCAAAATAACTTGCTGGCCCCATTTTCGAGCCCGGATCTCCCGAAAACCTCAATTGAATGAGGCTCATAGTGAGTCAATATCATGATGATAGGTAAGAAATGTTATGCCCTCACAAAAACTTCACCGCTACCTTGTCACAGATCCCTGTATAGATCAATACTTAAATAACTACACATATATTAATAAGTACTGATACAAACCTGTATTTAAATAGTGAAATAAAGTCACTTTCTCATGTTATAGTAAATAATAACTACTATATAAGCTCTAAACAATATGATCTTCTAACTTCTTCTAATGCAGTGATCTAATTTGCTAGTAACCTCCCGAGTTGCTAGGTCAGGCTTGAATATAGCCTAGTTTTCTAGAAGTTACAAGTGCTAATGCTATATATCTGGGCAGGTAATAAGCCTTTATCAAGCACACGGATAAGGTAACGGTGCATAATACTACTATAATACTACTCCTAATGATACTCAGTGGTCTTTCTAATATTAAACAGACCTTTGATATCAGACGGCTTTGTTTTATTACCTATCTGGTACACTGTCTTGTAGAACGTCACAAAGCATGGGTATTAGAGTATTTAAGTTAAGGTTTTCCCTTAACCCACAGCCTCATGTACTCAAGCACCTTGTGTCGCCATGAAGATTCACTACAAAGTACAAAAAAAGGCCCAGGTCATTTAATGAAAAAATATGACTATTCTGTTTTCGTAGTTTAATACCACTTGTATTTAAATAACTATACATCCATAATTGGATTTGTATTTTTTATTATGAGGGTAGAGAAATCAGTCTTATAATCATATATACTATAATCAATGGAATCCAGTCCCATAAATATTTTTTTTTATAATGCATGAGTGGTCAATTAAAATAAAAAAATGAATCTACTAATTCACCATGAGTCTAAACTGGACATCAAATTCTGGATACTCAAAAAAATAACATTGTGCGTTGGGAGAGGCACCATGGAGGATGAATTATGAAAAGCAGGGAGGAGCTAGATAGTACTGTTGGATACAATAATGCCCAGGGTCCTAAAATAAAACATCAATTATACAGTCTTTCTTTAATCTGTCTCTCTCTCCTCCATGATTTTAAGAAGTAATACCTGTATTCTTAACTTAAAATGTATTTTATTGAATTACCATCTTAAAATGTAATCTATCTCTATGATGGCATAACACAGACTGTTGTAATGTCTACTAATGTGATTTTTACATTTAGTATTTCAGAAGAATATGTTGCCACAATTTAGCAGTATTGACCTAATATAATTACTAGAAAGCTATGGATGTACACCCTGTTTTCCAGATATGGAAAATATATACAGTATGCTCCGACCTTAATTAATTTTTGAGAGCAAAGTCTATTAGTTTAGTATAATACAATTTTTTCCCTAGGGACTAGTGTGATATGATCAACATATACTTCATAATAAATTATAGTTTCTCTTTTATATAATAACACTAATTATAGTTTGCTCAGAAGGACACCTGATAATTACCAAAGATGCAGGCTTAATCAGGTGTAGCTATCGGATCACACATCCAGCTACATGAGGGAGGGGGGGGGGATGGACCAATTATTGCCCAGGTTAATTACCTGTGAATATGGGAGGTACCCCCTGCCACATCCTTTAAATACCAATCCATCTCACTCACATTTTGCACATGAAATCTTCAAGCCTACCATAGTTCTTCAGCCCTTGGCACTCTAAGCAGGCCTAAACAGGCATAGCTATCTGGTCACACATCCATACATTATATATATAGTAGCAGCTTGCCCATCAAAAATGATGACAATAAAATGTGAAGCCTGGCAATGCTGTTTGCCCCACAATGTGAGTCTTTTGGCTCTCTGAGCACCTTCGGTGCTCATTGCAAGCCTCTCCCCTCATGTACTTCAACTTTCCTGCTTTGCAATGATCACCTTCGACGCTCATTGCAAACCTTTCCTCCTGCGTACTGTACTGGCCGCTCATTGCAGGGTTCATTAACCTGCAAGTTTTGTGCTTGGGAATGCCATGTGTCTCTTTCCAGCATCTCCCCCCTGTCCCTTCGCTGTGTGTTTTTCCTCTGTGTGTCTGCTGAATCTTTCCGTTGATTTTATTTTCAATGTCCCGCGTTCCTTGCGTTGTTCGTGCAAGTGTTACTGTCTTTGCCGTCGTGTATTTTCTTAGTCCTGCATATTTTTCCGAGTTCAATATTTTTCCGAGGTGCTTAGCCTCGTTTTCATTCCATTTTCAGATTTTTTTTACGCCATTTTTTTTCTCGTTTAGCCGACTTTCAAGTGACGAAACACGTCCAATTTGGCTTAAATTCGCTTGCAACCTCACTCCAAGGCGTCAGAAGAGAAGTATTGTTTAGAGATTATATACCAGTAATTATTAATTTGCTATAACATTAGAAAGTGGTTTTATTTCACTGTTTAAACACAGCTTTGTGTCAAAGATTGTGAATATATGTATAATTATTTACACCTTGGTCTACATAGTGATCTATGACAAAGTAGAGGTGATGATTTTGTGAGTGCATAGATTGTCTTACTTAACATAAGGATATTGGTTCTTCTAAATGACCAAATACCAAATACTTCCCTCCTTTGCCAGAATATTTTGAGCTGAGTGCCCTCAATTACAAATTCACTTAGTGCTCTTTTCCAAGAACCCCTTCCATAACAGTTTCCCTCCCTAAGACCCTTTCCCATTGCTGTTTCCCCTCCAAGACCCCTTTCCATAGTTTCTTCCCATACCTCCTACTTGCCTGAAGCTCCTCTGCCTGCAGCACAGCTACGGGACACATGTTCTCCACTTTCAGGCAACATCCTCTACAGGGGTGGGCGGTGGTGTGGCAGAGGGGGCCAGGATAGTGGACCCCTACACTGCAAAAATATACTGTATATTGTAACAAATTTCCCCCAATGTTTGGTGTAAGCTACAGAATTTTTAAGTTTTCTCCCCAGGAGAACAATATTCAGATTTACCTGTTAACAGCTTTTGCAGCACATGAGCTGAGATATGGTGAGGCTATTTTATGGACTGCTGCTATCAGGGAGAGAGGGACCACTTTGTGGAGTGCTGGGCTAAGCAGTCTGGAAGCTAGTGGTGTGAAAAGCTTGCAAGCAGTTTGTAAGTCTGCTTGAACTGCAGACAGGGAAACTGCAGAAAATACATTTCAGAGTGATATATTTGCAGGATGAGTAATTGGAGCTGAGATCCAGTGAAGCTGCAAGAGAAGAGAAACAAACACACAGAGAGAAGTGTTTTTGTATAAAGCTGTAAAAACACAAAGATGGCCCTAAAGAGAGTTGAGCATTGCAGAATACCACAATTGGTGTGAGAAGGGCGGTACCAGGTCTCGGAGTTAAAAAACCACCCACAGAGAAAATGTAAGTGTAGTATAGCCCTTATTGCAAGTTACAGAAGCACAGTAAGAAACTCACAGGCAAAAAGAGGAATTTAACAATTGCTGGCTACTGAATTTGATGAGTTCCAAGGTGCAGAGGACAGTGTCTATATGAGACAGGTCACTGCAAGCCAGAGAGGGAGATTACAAAACAATGGCTGAGACAAGCAGAAGAGGACAGAGACTGTATGAGACAAACTATGGAAGCACACAATACAAAATAATACAGAGACAAAAGGAAGCATGAAACATGATCTCTCCCTTCATAAAATGACAAGTTTATAGTAACATACCACCTGAACTTTGAAAAAATTGCCATTAGGGAAGCTTGGCCTCAAAATCACTGGGCCATAGTCCTTTCCCTTACTTATGTGGAGAAGCTCAGAAAGCCTTGGTTGATTTGGTTGAAGAATATGCAACAAATTATGATGATCTGAAAGGAGAGATCCTTCAAAGAGTTGAAGTTGCCAGAGGTAACAGAGTGCAGATATTCAACTTATGGGAGATTTTGGATAGGAAGAACCAGGAAGAACCAGTTTTTTTTTCCAAGGAAGGGATATTGGACATAAAGGAGCTTTTGACCTTCCTGTCTTCTGGATAAATATGACTGCAATGGTGCAATGGTTTATGGGATCTGATAAGTAGCATTCTTATCGTTACCACATTGCCATGCTTATCTACCCAAGCTTAGAACACAGTTTTACTTGAGGAAGAAACCTGATATGAAGCAGAATATGGACATGGGTCCCTTTAAAACTCTCAAGTATCTTGACAGCATTCTCTGTCAGGATGCCATAATAAAGAGCGCTCTGGCAAGGAGAGGCAAGAGGGAAACAGAAAGAAGCAAAGATGGACTCTATCCCATTAGGACTGAAAAATCCAGGAAAATTGCTCCTAATATGAAAAGTATCAGGATGATGTCAAATAATATTCCGTAATGAAGGGGGAAACATGCCTTTGGGGGCAACAAGGTACCCTACAGGAAGAAGACACAGATGTCTATCTGGGAGCAGCGGGGAAGTCCTTCAAAGTATAAGCTGAAAAAGTCAGTTGTAAAGGAGCTGCAGCACAATGTCCTTACTAATCGTTTATCTCGTTAAAGTGGTAGAAATCACTATTCCCTCCTCTCAGCTATAAGAGAAAGTAGAATCCCTGAACCAGAGGGAGGAAACAATGATAGAGAAGGAGCTGCTGTTATGTACTACACAAGAACAGAGGGTGGCCAAACTCTCTGATATGGAAGTATAGTTGGCTCAGAGCGATGTTTATCTAGAAGTGACTAGCATTAACATCCAGGACTTGTGTACAAAAGATGCTGCGTTGAATGAAGAGCAATGTATACAGAAAGCTCAGATGCAAAGCATGGAGCAGGAGCTTGTACAGGAGAGACAGAAGGAGGAAGAAAATATGGCTGAGCAGCCAGAATTATTCAAGGAGGACCTGGTGAACAAGATCAATGAGATTTTTCAGCTGAACATGCAGCAAGAGATGCAGAGCAAGCAGAGTGAACTGAATTGCAAGAAAAGTGGGTGAAAAGCTGAAAACACAAGTATTTTGGAGAAACCTAAAATTCAAAGGGCTCCCAAAAAATGTGCTAGCATATGTGTTTAGTTTAAACTTGAAGGCGCTGACTAGACGGAATCATATCAGTAAAGCCAAAATTCTGAGAGATTCTTTCTAGCAGAGATGAAGAGTCACAGACCTTGCAGGATTGTAAGCTCAGGGGTTTCAAGGATGCCTGCTGTGAACAGTGAGACAGATGAGATGAGAAGATCTAGAAGCAGTCCTGCTTGTGGAGCCTCTGAAGGATAATGTACCAGGACAGAAGCAGTTTGGCTTTATGAAGCTGATATAATTTTTTGAGAAACAGAGCACAAAGAACAGAAATAGTCAGGTTATCAGTCCTCACAAACCATGGTTTCAGGATAGTTTTCAGGACTATGAAGGATATAGCAAGGAAAGGTGGAAAGACAGAGAAACTGCAGAAAAGTTGATTTCACACAGAGTGAAAGACAGAAAAAAATTGATTTGCAGATAGAGATATTTGCAGACTGAGGAATTTAAGCTGAGGTCCAGTGGAGCTGTAAGAGAAACAAAAGAGAAATAAGTGTTTTGTATAAAGCTGAGAAAAGGCAAAGTCTGCAGCCTGGCAACCTGCAGAAGAAAGTCTGGACTTTTGGAACAGTCCAAAAACTGATTATTGTGTTTTTGTTCCATCCCGATTTAGCTGAATGGAAGCTCTGGTTAGTGAGAGAACTAACCTCAGTAATATTTAGTGATCTATGGGAGCTCGGCCAATTATTTTCTGGCTTTGTTTACATATTCATTGTAAAACTGGCTGAAGATATAGTAAAATTTGACATAAATAAGACTCCTGTGTTATTGTGTACCGCTTTAGGAGGGTCAGAAACACGGCCATAAAGAGAGCAGAATACCTGCATATACATATATACATACATAGAACCCAGACACTCTGCCCCTACGCAGCACCCAATCCTCTTAGCAACCATTACTACATAGCACCTAATCCTTGTCAGCATCCAACCCCAAACAGTACCTAACCCCTCAGCACCCACCTCACATAGTACCCATCCCAATCTCTTTTGCGTCCCCCTTACATAATGCTGTAACTCCCCTTGCTCTCTTACCTTCTTTTCTGGTACACATTTACTAAGAAACTTTCCCTTTATATCATACTCATATGAGTTCTGGCTAGCCTATTATTTAATTGTCTTGTATTGTATTTTCTTGTGGTATAATTCTAAGCACATTCAATAAAAGTCATAGTTTAACTTTTGTCCATCTGTATTTCATCACATGAAAGTGTTGCTAATCTGTTATCAGTAACCAACAGCCTTATTAAATTGCGATTTGGGCAATTGAAAAAGGCTCTATATAAGCACATATAAGCATATTTTTTTACAGAACTTTCTAGTTAGTGAAGACCTTGCTTTTGGATAGAAGTTCACTAACTAAAAACTTCTGTAAAAAAATATGCTCTGTGCTTATATAGAGCCCTTTAGATTTGCAGAATTGCAATTTAATAAGGCTGACAATGTGTAAATGTCAAAATACTTCATGCAGTTTAGGAAAAACTTCACATTTTGGGAAATGTGTAAGAATATAACAGCATATGTACACGTTCATCTGTAAGTAAATGTAACCCAAGAGCATAAAATACATTCTAGATACTCTAGAACTTCTATCCAAAAGCAAGGTCTTCACTAACTAAAAACGTCTATAAAAAAAATATGCTGTGTGCTTATATAGAACCCTTTTCAATTGTCCGAATCACAATTTAAAAAGGCTGTATATGTTCAGTGAGTTGGGTGAATTGTTATTTTTGTTATCAAGTATATTAATCTGTGTTGAATGGTTTTTGTGTTATATAGACTTTATATTCATATTTGTAAGCTATAACTGCTTCTGAGTAAAACAATACTTTAGTGGTATTACAGTGAGTCTCAGTCATGTGATAAGCTGTACTAAATGTCAGCAATGCCTCAACATGTTTTAGCATTCTCCAGATTAATTTGTTGATGCTGGACTACAAGGGAGAGAATAATACTGTTATATCCTCTTCCATTAACTGAAAGATAGGGAGTGTTCCACTGGGCCTCATCCATCCACTCAGCAGAATATCACTATCTGACTTCAATTTTACCAGTTCTATCTACCATCAGGACTGAAGCAGTCACTTCTGCAAGAGGCGATGCAAATACCACTGGGCCTCATTCTATGCACTCAGCAAAATCTCACTTTCCAACTGCCTTTTTACCTTTTCCATTTACCTTATTTTCTTTTACTCTAAACCCTCACTAGCAACCACTCTTCTGCCTCTGTCCTCATGTAACATGCCCTCCCACCTATTATTTGTTTTCATTTAAAATGCATCTTTAGCATTATCACCTCCATTTTTCACAGTTGATACACACACAACCTTAATCACTAATTAACCATCTACTCACTTTTCAATTACTTGCCTAGCCCTTATTTCTTCCTTTAATTACTTCCCATTTTGTTTCAATAATCTCTTTAGATTGTAAATTTGTGAGTTTTCAATCTTGTATGGTATTTTGAAATAAGCACCATGTATATACAATTTTAAACCCCAAAACTTCAGGTACTTCTTCAGGGTCAGCAGTTCTGGTTCGTCCAAAGGGTACTGTATATAGTCCCAAGTGGAATCTTAGCACCAGCATGGAGGTTAATTAGACAATAATATATTGAAGGTGGTAGAAGTGCATCTGCTTAAAATGTGTTGAAAGAGCCACAGCAAATTGGTAGGCTTGAGAAAGCAGTGGGTCTGTAGTTTAAACTGGGTGTTCCCAGGTAAGGAATATTTCACCAATGTATCTAAGGACTAGGGGATTCTAGTTCCAGTACAAGAGGGAACAGTGGTGTAGACACAATAAAAAAAAATTAAGAGGGTCAAAGTGACCATGAGGAGCGGCTATCAACAGTGGGACAGTTTCATGTCTGACTAGCTCTGATTGTTTGTTGGTACCATTAAATGACTGTATAGTTTCAGGAAGAGAGTTTTGAATGCAAGGTATATGGAAAGTATGCACCAACTGAATGTCCATGAAGGAGGAGCTTGCTCTGGAATCATGTTAGTGCTTTCTTGTGCCTACTACAATGTTAAAGAAAAAAAAACAATTGAGTCTTGGAGGTCTCTGGTAAGAGTTTACCCATAGAAGCCCCCTTTTCTGAGGACACTCTCATAACAAATAGCCTGGCTTCCCAAAATACATGCATAAGTTGTTTATACTCATTCTCTTTTGGTACCAAGGACCACTGAGCTGTTATATGTGTGATAGGATTAGAACTAGATTTTGATGTGTTTACTGGAGGTTTGACCTCTTAGGGGACTGCTGACAGCGCCATGCACAAGTTTCCTATCTTCATAACTTTGGATTGCCAGAGTAGCCAGACCCCCCAGAGTGATGTTCAGATGCAGTTCAGTTGATGAAATCCGTGTTTTATCCTATAGTTTTAAATTGTACCAGAGCTGAAACATCTACTTAAGGGCTGAAATGCAAAATATTTACAATGCTGTAAAATTATTCCTCAAACTAGGAATATTACTGGCCATTGCACTGTTAAATATGCTATAACTGTTTTGGTGTTAACAGACAAATTAAAAGGTAAGCAAGAAACCCATGGCAATAATTGTACAAAACAAATTCTTCAATAATCAATTAAGAATATGTACATAAACTTTATACATAGACATTAATGTAATTAATATTCTACTTATCAATATCTTGCCAGAAAACAGATAGCATTGAAATTCTAAAAGTGAAAATGTGTAAAAAATCATTCAAAGTCACTTTCTTCTAAAGCAGTCATATTTGACCGAATGTTTATAGCACAAGTTACAGTTCCCCTGATTTAACCACCTTTACTCTCAGCTTGAAATTTTAGTTAATCATTAGAACTCCAATGGATAATTTTTCAAAACACTGCATGAATGAGTAATGATAATGTAAATATAGTGTTCTTTGCTGTGTTTAGTGATTTTATTTATGCAGTCAGTGCCTTTTTTGGTTCAGCTCTGCAATGTTGCTGGAATAAGTAACCCAGTGGGTAGTGTTGTCAATAATCACCTATGACCACTGCCCAGCATGCCAGTAAATAAAAAGTATTCTCCTGCAGTTTGACATTGACATTAATTATTTAACAAGTTTGAATATGTTTATATATAGCTAGGGACAACTTGTATGGAAAACTTCATGTGGCTGACCTCATTTTTGAATGCTGATGAGTTGGGGTGTTAAAAAGAACAAAATGAAAAAGTGGAAGTTTTGTCTGAATCCACATCATGCAGGCATTAAGGAAAATGGAACTGGAATTGACTTTAAAAAATCTATGAACAGAAGACAAAAGTAATAATAAATAAAACAGTGCATAAAATTGCACATGCATAAAACATTGTATTATATTCAATGATATTAAAGCTTGCTTAATTTATGTCATGTGACATGTTACTTACTTATTTGTAGAGAGGGACATTTTTGTATAAAGTGAAAAAGTATGTATAGCCTTTAATTTGTTAAATATTCACCTTTACTTTAGAATCCATTGCTTATTTGCTTTCTCAATTAGTTAGGTGGAAGGTGATCCTGTTGTAACGTGCACTTTTATTTAATCCCACAGCAAGTTTTACATTGATTCAGCCTATAAATAGACTCCTAGATGCCAAATTAATTTATTTAGAAGAAAAACAATGGTTGTCTATTGTCAATTACACTAAAAGCTTTTTTACTTACAATAATTTTTGCCCATTTTATTAAAAAGTCAAGATATTCAAAAGAACGTGCTATAAAACTTGGACCTGTGTTCATTTAAGTTTAAAGTGACTCTGTAATGCCTTCTTTAGCATAAGCACATATAACCAGAGCAATGAGTGTCTGCAGGAATTTTTTCCAAGGGATGGGGCAAATAAAACTAAAATATCCCCATCATAATAATAATATCAATGCCTTTTTTAAATGTGTATGCACAAAACATATGTATCCACTAAAATATTTATATAAATTTAAACAAAATCTAATACTTCAGCAAACAATCTGAAATATTCATATACATGCATTCACATGTAGTATTACACTGTATACACACAGAAATACATTATCAGTTTATGAAGAAAATGCCAAGACAAATATAAACATTAGTATTTTTTCTGGAAAGTGAGATTTGACTCACCAGTAAGCTCATTCATCGTTACATAGTAATTGAAGATGAAAAAAATACTTTTAGTCCATCAAGTTCAACCTTTTAAGATCTCTCTGGTCTGCAATATGCAGATTAGTTTTTAATTGATCCAGAGGAAGGCAAACAGAAAAAAAAAACAAGTTAAAGAAGTCCTTCCTGACCCCAGATAATGATGATCAGATTCCTCCCTGGATCAATACTCTCTCTCTAATTAACCAGGATAACCCTGAATGCCCTTTTTAATTAAAAATATATCCATTACCTTTTTAAAGTTATCTATCGAATCCACTGTCTCCACCTCCTTTGGTAGAGAATTCCACAGATTATCCACCCTTACTGTGAGGAACCCTTTTCTTTCTTCAACATGGAATTATCACGACCCACTCTCTGGCTGGGGTCTGTTGACCGGATTTGGGTGACTCTGGACCTAGGTATCTTTGATTACAGGAACATCATGTCTCAGCCTTGGGTTAGACTGAGCAATATTGATAGTAAGTCTGATGAATCTTACTGCAAGCATATGTCTCCGGGTAAATAATACATCTACACGCCACGTCTTGATGAAAATTATGAACGTTTTATTTTGGAACAACAGATTTAAACACATCACTCAAGGATAGGGGGAGTGGCTACCCTTAGCCAGCCCTAAATAACCTCTGGCCAATCATGCAGGGTCCCTACGTGGGAACCATGTGACTCCTCCCCAGGTCCACCCACTAGGTGGGGCTAACTAATTCATTTGGCTCTAGATCCCAAGAGAGAGACATCTCCCTGCCCTCTGGACATTGCCCTGATTCTCTGAGTGGGAATCCCTTTAGACCCCCTGGGGTTATGGTGCCTCAGTGTCTGTAAGGGACGCTATTGTTCCTGACTACTATCATTTCAAGTGTTTACCATCAGGACCATATGGGCAAACTCCTGGCTTATTGCTCACACATGGGGGATGGTATTTAGCCTAAGAAACATTCACTCACCAGCCATGCCACTCTACAATTCAGTACAATATAATACTATAGAACCTGTAACATCCCGTGAACCCCTGGTTGAGGCAATGCGTAAAGGCACACCTAACATAGAACCGCTTTATGCGTAACTATACTTTATTAACGGTTATGCTAGGTGACACCTCTCTTACATGGCCTACCAACAGTTTTCATCCCCTAATTCACATAACATAATATAACAATAACAAGTGGTCCCCAAACTTTTTCTTCCACAGCATGTGGAAGATAACAGCTCATGATAAGATGGCCCCTGGGTGTGACCAATACTGCCAGTCCCAATATGGCTGCCGCCTGAGCCATGAACTTTGTCCAACCACAATATGGCCACTGGGTGTGGCCTCTGCTGCCAGTCCCAATATGGCTTCCATTGTGACCACTGCTGCCAGTCACAGGATGGCTGTGCCAGTCACAAAATGGCCACCGGCACAGTTCACGCCAAATCCAATATGGCCACTGGCTGATTCATGACAGGAATCTCTTAACTTCTAACCTCAAAGGATGTCCTCTTGTCAGTTGAAAACCTCTTGGCACGTTCACTTGACATAGCTTTATATGGACCCGGGATATATTTATATAAGGTAATAATATCCCCTCTTAGATTACTTTTTTCTAGAGAAAATGCTAAATTTAATTTGGTTAGTCTTTTTTCCAAATCTTAGCCACTACATTCATTATTAGTTTTGTTGCCTTTCTCTGTATTTTTTTCAGTTCTAGATGAAATTCTGTGGATTCTTGTATTTAGGTTGATTAGGTTGATGTTAGGGTACAAATTCTATAAAGTAAACTGGATATGCTCTCTGTTTTCAGTAAATGAATGTTTTAGGACTCCCGATCTCATTGCTCATATCCAAAATGCTACGTAGCTGAGGGGATACTCTCATGGGGCCCATCCAGCTGGTGCCATACTGTGACAGGCAATGTGAGACATCACACAATCCTTCACTAAACTGATATAATTACAATAAATGTACTCTAAAATCAAACAAAGGAAGTGTTCAGATTTTTCACATTCTATATGTGATTATGTCTGTGTGCTCTACCTCTTTACCTCTTTTTACTTTCCTCATCCAAATTTTAATCTGTCACCTTTACTTTTTGTTTTTGACCTATACATAAAGGTTCTCTGCTTCCATATTGTCACCATATAAAGCAGCATATATAACAAGTTAAAGGAATTGTAAATATTAGAACATTCAAATACTAAATGTAAACACATATTTCTGAAGATTTGAAAAACTATATATAATACAGGGGCATGACCAAAAGTAATTATTCAGCACTGGAACTCCTCTGTTTGATCAGCTAATTTAACGAGCAGGGAGTAAGTGACATGTATCAAGCACTCACAACAGGTTACACATTAAGATTTGTCATAGGCATAAGGTCATAGCAATGTTAGGACTTACATAGGGTTTTTATTCATAAGATTTCCTGTAATGTAATAGAGCCAATGTTACTACAATTTGCATGTTGTTCAAAATGCTTTAAAAGTAACTAAGTTTAGTCCTAGTTTGTTATATACCGTATATACTCGAGTATAAGCCGACTCGAGTATAAGCCAAGGCACCTATTTTACCACAAAATACTGGGAAAACTTAGTGACTCGAGTATAAGCCGAGGGTAGGAAATGTGCTGCCCCCTGTGTGCTTCTTGTGCCCTCTGTGTCCCCCTCTTGTGTGCCATCTGTGCCCCTTTCTTGTGTCCCCCCTCTCTCTTCCCTGTTTCTCTTCCCCCCCTCTACCTCCCCTGTGTCTCTTCCCCCCTCTCACTTCCCTGTGTCTCTTTCCCTTCCCTCCTTTGCCTGTGTCTCTTTCCCTCCCCCTCCTTTATCACCCTTCTCAACCCCCTCCTCAACCCCCCTCCTTATTCTCATACCCCATCCTCAACCCCCCTCCTCATCCTCAACCCCCCTCCTCAACCTCTCTCATCAACCCCCTCCTCAAACCCCTCCTCCACCTCTCTCATCAACCCCCCTCCTCATCCTCTCTCCTCAACCCCCTTCCTCATCCTGTCTCCTCAACCCCCCTCCTCAACCTCCCTCCTCAATCACCTCCTCATCTTAAAACCCCCTCCTCAATCCCCCTCCTTATTCGCAACCTCCCTTCTCAACCCCCTCCTCATCCTCAACCTCTCTCCTCAACCCCCCTCCTCATGCTCAACCTCGGGCCTTAGGCTTAAATGAGCACGGAAGGCACTCCTGCGAGCCTCCCGAAGCCAGGTGTGCAGTTGTGGCACCGAGGACTTAGGCTGCAAGCAGTTGAGAAACGCGGGACTTAGATAGAAAATCCGACCTCGGAATCTCGGAGGCAAAAAAATCCGACCTTGAAAAAATACAAAGTTTACGGCACCGGGGGAGAGCCAGGAAGCCTGGGAATGAGGTTGCAAGCGATTTTGAGCCTTATTTGCTGTGTTTCGTCACTCAAAAATCTCTGTATTTTTTTCCAGTTCTAAAATGTAATTCTGTGGATTCTTGTATTTAGGTTGATTAGGTTGATGTTAGGGTACAAATTATATAAAGTAAACTGGATATGCTCTCTGATTTCAGTAAATTCATGTTTTAGGACTCCCGATCTCATTGCTGAAATCCAAAATGACCACTTAGCTGAAGGGATACTCTCATGCGGCCCATCCAGCTGGTGCCATACTGTGATAGGCAATGTGAAACATCATACAATCCTTCACTAAGCTGATATAATTACAATAACTGTACTCTAAAATCAAACAAAGGACGTGCTCAGATATTTCACATTCTATATGTGATTATGTCCGTGTGCTCTACCTCTTTACCTCTTTTCACTTTCCTCATCCAAATTCTAATCTGTCACCTTTATAGTTTGTTTTTGACCTATACATAAAGGTTCTCTGCTTCCATATTGTCACCATATAAAGCAGCATATATAACAAGTTAAAGGAATTGTAAATATTAGAATGAATTACAATTATAGTATGCATTGATGCTTACTACCTATATTCTAGATAGATAGATAGATAGTTAGATAGTTTTGCTCTCCCCCCACCATAATAATAATAAGGTGGTAATATGATAATATGAGTAACATATTATGTAAATTAGAGCTCTATATATCAATTACTTATTAAAAGTAGGAAATAAAATACTATGTAATTAAATTTCTAGGTTTTATTGTTGAGTAAAAAGGTGCTGGTGGTGCAGATAAACGCTGAATTTGTCTGTTAAATGCAATTAGATGGACCCGCGGGCCTTAAATTACTAGAAGTACCCCCGCAGGACCTAAAATTAACCCCTATCACTCATGGTTGTCAATGCAGAGCCCCATGAGCCCCTTATTAAATCCATCACTCCCATAAGGGTCTTTATACGCCCTTAAGGGACTATAAGTAACACTATCAATTACACTATAAGTGACATGAGGGTCCACTTATAGACACTAAGAGTTTAATATGGTAGATGAGTCTAGAGGAGGCATTCATTATGTATTAAAGATAGACGGGTGATAGGGAAGCCAGAAAGGAGAGAGTTGTAGTTGAGGCAAGATATGATAAGGGAATGGATTAGAATTTGAGTTGTGTCTTGTTTAAGATAATTACATAATTTTTAGATGTTTCTTAGGTGAAAATGACAAGATTTTGTGATTGCTTGTATGTGAGTAATGAAAGGGACTGCAGGATCCAGTAAAACCACAAGACAATGGGTAAGAGGAAAAGAGGCTGTGTTAGAGCCACGTTGAGAGGAGAGTCCATTTCAGATGTTTTCAATTTTATATTTAAAGTGGCTGATAAAGTCTTTAGCTGTGAGACAGGAAGGGGCAGGCGATGTGTGGGTGGGGGGCATAGGAGAGTGTTTAATGTGGCAAACACAAGTTTGGGGTTGGAGGATAGATTTGAAATTAACTATGGGAAGTACTGATGTTTGGCAAGATTAAGGACAAAAATAGGAGCACGAAATAAAGTTTTAATGGAGGAAGTCTGCCAAGGTGTGAGATTTTCTCCATATTCTTTCAGCAGTGTGGGCGAACCTCTGGATGTAGAGTGTTTTTTTCAATATGGCCTGGTTGTTGATGAGATATATGGTGTTTGTCTGGACTTATGGGTGCAAGAGTGGATGATAGAGGAATGTTGTACTGTGAAAGTGAAAATAGGAGTGGTGAGGGAGCTGAGAAGGGTTTGTAGTACTTGCAGGCTCCTGTGGGTTCTGGTAATCAGAAGTGTAGAAGGGCAGTGAGTGGAAGGTGTGGTGAGATTGCAGGTAAGGAGGTGGTAGTCACATAGAGCTTGGTAAAAAATAAGGTCAAGGGAGTGTCCATCACAATATGGAAATTGCCAATAACCAGTGAAGGTAAGTTGGAGGAGAGAAAATGTGGGAGCCTGGATGCAAAAGGATCCAGAAATTGAGAGGGTGGTAAAAGACAGCTACTCACAGAAAGATGGGTGAAAAAAAGACACATTGTGTGAACATTGGAGGGAGGGAACTAGGATTATGCCGTGAAAGGAGCAGCAAGGGGAAACTATTATGCCCATCCCTCCACCTTGCCTGATCTTAGGTCTAGGAGAGTACAATAAGAAGACAGAGTCATATGGAGTGAGCCAGGTTTCAGTGATAGTCAGTAGTTTGAGGGAGTTAGAAATAAATAGATCATGAATGAAAGTAAGTTTATTGAATGGATATAAATTTATGTTTTTTTGGGGGGGGGTGCTGCCCGGTGGCTGTTTGCAGCTGACAGCAGGTGGATATAAGTGAGGGGCCTGTGTTTGGGGATATATCTCCGGCTCTTTTAATTGGTTAAAAGTTACATGATTCACACACATTTTAGCCAATCAGAGGTTGTTAGAGTGCCATAAATTCCATAGAGTCTTGGGCTGTAGCAGGCCATAGGTGAAAAGGTCATAAACTCCCCACATTGATGTTTATTTATTTTCAACCCTTTTCCCTGCCATGGGTAGGGTTTATATAGATAGATGTATAGATATTGGTGAGAGAATTGTAGGGCTAGTGTAGTGTGTTCATGTTCGGTCTTGATGACAATGCACACAAATGTTATCATTTTGATGGGTTTGTTGTCATTATACATCATTATTGATGTAATGACAACCATTGCATCTTTTGCCAACTAAAATGGCGCCTGCACCGACTGACAATAACTGTTAAACTGCGAATGCTTGACCCTTATAGCACATACACATGCTACTCCATTTGTGATTTGTAAAGGGGTGGATAGCTGGTGTATATATAATGCTACACCTGGAGACCCATGTAGAACAATATTTAAAAGTCCTGTATAAACACATGCCAAACTATCTCTGACAGTAGTTTCGACAGTAATGCAATGTTACTCACAATCTATTGTAAACATGCTACACTAGCCTTAACATCCCATCTAAATCCATATCCATTTATCTATCCATCTATCTAGGTAAGTCGTTAATAAGTAATAGAAATAAATGTAAGGGATTTTATGACCACAGATAACCCACTACCCTCACTACATAAAATGAGTTTGGGTGCCCCCCAGGACCCTCTCTACACATTATGAGTAACCTCTGATGAGTACCCAATCAATGTTTTAACATTCAAATACTAAATTTAAACACATATTTCTGAAGATTTGAAAAACTATATATAAGACAGAGGCATGACCAAAAGTAATTATTCAGCACTGGAACTCCTCTGTTTGATCAGCTAATTTAATGAGCAGGGAGTAAGTGACATGTAGCAAGCACTTACAACAGGTTACACATTAAGATTTGTCATAGGCAGAAGGTCATAGCAATGTAAGGACTTACATAGGGTTTTTTTTCATAAGATTTCCTGTAATGTAATAGAGCCAATGTTACTACAAATTGCATGTTCAAAATGCTTTAAAAGTAACTAAGTTTAGGCCTAGTTTGTTATATACCGTATATACTCGAGTATAAGCCGACCCGAGTATAAGCCAAGGCACCTATTTTACCACAAAATACTGGGAAAACTTAACTCTCACTTCCCTGTGTCTCTTTCCCTCCCCTCCCTTGCCTGTGTCTCTTTCCCTCCCCATCCTTTATCACCCTCCTCAACCCCCCTCCTAAACCCCCCTCCTCATCCTACTACCCCCTCCTCAACCCCCTCCGCATCCTCAATCTCCCTCCTCAACCACCCTCCTCATCCTCAACCCCCCTCCTCAACCTCTCTCATCAACCCCCTCCTCAAACTCCTCCTCCACCTCTCTTCTCAACCTCCCTCCTCATCCTCTCTCCTCAACCCCCCTCCTCATCCTGTCTCCTCATCCTGTCTCCTCAACCCCCCTCCTCAACCTCCCTCCTCAATCCCCTCCACATCCTCAAACCCCCTCCTCAACCCCCCTCCTTATTGTCAACCTCCCTCCTCAACCCCCCTCCTCATCCTCAACCACCCTCCTCAACCCCCCTCCTCAACCTCTCTCCTCAACCCCCATCCTCATCCTTAAGCCCCCATCTTCAACCCCCATCCTCAACCCCCCATCCTCAACCACCCATCCTCAACCCCCTATCCTCAACCCCCCATTCTCAACCCCTCTATCCTCATCCTCAACCCCCCCATCCTCAACCCCCCTCCTTATCCTCAACCCCCCTCCTCATCCTCAATGCCCTCATCCTCAACCCCCCATCCTCAACTCCCCCATCCTCAACTTCCCTATCCTCAACCCACCCATTCTTAACCCCCCCATCCTCAACCCCATCCTCAACCCCTCCATCCTCAACCCCCCCTCCTCAACCCCTCTGCATCCGTAACCCCCATACTCAACCTCCCTCCTCAACCCCCCTCCTCAACCTCAACAACCATCCTGAACCCCCCATCCTCATCCTCAACCCCCTTCCTCAACCCACCATCCTCAACCAAAACCCCCTCCTCACTTTACCCCTCTAAGTACCTCCCCTCTCCCTTTCCTGTCACTTACCTTACATCTGCAGCAGCCTCTCTTCGCGCTCCTTCCGGCTGCATCTTGACCCGGCCAATGACGTGACTCGCATGCGAAGTCAAGCCATGCGCGTCACGTCATTGCCCGGGTCAAGAGGCAGCCAAAAGGAGCACGGAGGAGCGGCTGCTGCAGATGTATGGTAAGTGAGGGGAAAGGGAGAAGGGGAGGTAATTAGAGGGCTAAAGTGAGGAGGGGGTTTAGGATGAGGATGGGGGTTGAGGATGAGGATGGGGGTGTTGAGGATGATGATGGGGGGTTGAGGATGAATAGGGAGGGGGAGGGAAAGAGAGACACGGGGGAAAAGAGAGACAAAGGGGGGGAAGAGAGACATGGAGGGGAAAGAGAGACACGGGGTGGTGACTCGAGCCTTAAAAAAAGTCCTGAAAAACTCAGCTTATACTCGAGTATATATGGTACATAAATGTGAATATATAATTTAAAAGAAAATAAAAATGACTATTTATACTAAAAACAAAGAGGGGCATGCTTTACGGCAGCTTAAAAGAACAATCATTTTAACATAGAGCTTGAATTTGCAATGTCACAGTTTCTTTCTATTAGTTGTACACCGTATTCTAATTAGTGCCACATTATGGCCAGCCATTATGTATTCTGCCAGAGCAGAGAGGTCAAGAACAACCTAAAACCACTAACGCCAAAAGTTATTAACTAAGTTAATTTACCATCAATTTTAAAATGAGATCATTTTTTTCCATGTTTCCACCCTGTATCTGATGGTGCAGAAAACATACAGTGACTTGAGAACCACTTTGATAGCTGTAGTGATGGGATATCCTCCACAAGGGATATACTGTATCTCCATGTTCTTGAGACTCTTCAAATCAATACAAATATATTTAGTCTTTAATTTGTTAACAGTTATAAACGTTATATACTTTTAGTACTTCAGTAATACATCAAAAAGTATTTTTGATAGTAGAGTGACCAGCATATTTGGGCTAGTTATTTAAGATATGCTCTCAAAATCTATATTTCTGGTGTATTTATATTTATCCAATGGAAAACACTTATTTTTATCTGACTTGCTATAAGACTGTGTAGCTTTAACTAATTTTTTTGCAAATATTATTTTTTGGTAAATATTTCACGTAGTAATACTAAATGGTGTGTACTATGTGCTTATTAATAAAGCTGGGTATGGATTAGTATACAATTTAATATTTTTTATTCCACTTCTCATTTCATAGTCAGTTTTCATAAGAAAGATAATGAGAGATGAAAATGTTATAATATTAATCCATTTTCATATTCGATTCTAATGAGGAATGAAAATTGAAGAAAATTAATTTATTCATAGAGCAATCAAAAAAAGTTTCTGAAGTTAAAAATGGCTTATTATTTTCTTTTAACTCATAAAACACGTCATTACTTTAATCAAACTTAAACTACAGTAAATAAAATGTTTATTTTGGATTTTAATGCAATTGTTTTGCTAATTGATGTATTTAAAAAATATAATAAGTAAGTAAGTATATGAATCGCAACTTGATTGCATGATAAACTGTTCCACATTTTCTATCACAAATGACATTTGCTAAATGTGTATTACAGTAAACAGGGCAAAAACAATGGATACACAAACATGTATCCAAACTTCCATAATCTTTGTAATTATGTATTTAGTGCATATTTGTGAGTGAAAAAACAACAACAATCTGAACAAGTAAAGGATATGTTTCAGTCTCGCTAATGTATTTTTGCACTAGCATTGCTGGACTTTTCTGCAACGAAAATGTAACTAAAATTGTGCCCAACATACTACGGTAGTTTCGCAATCACACTTCTATATACAAACTGAAACTGTTAGCCTTATTAAATTGCGATTTGGCAAATTTAAATGGACTCGATTGAAGCACATAGCATATTTTTTTTACAGAAGTTTTCAGTTAGTGAAGAACTTGCTTTTGGATAGAAGTTCACTAACTAAAAACTTCTGTAAATAAAATATGCTGTGTGCTTACATAGAGCCCTTTTAAATTTGCCGAATCGCAATTTAATAAGGCTGTGTATGTTTAGTTACAGCTAACAACTAAAGGGCAACCATAATTGAAAAAAACTTTACATTTATTTGCAACGTAGATGAAAAACAGCAACATAGCTGCAGTATAAACCATGAACATAAAATGTTTTTAAAGAAAACCTTCAGTGCCCTTGTATTGAGTGTTTACCTTCCTTCTAGAGTATATAGTGTCAGGAATCACATAAAATAGTTATGAAACTACGAGCTTTGCGTAGCGAGGCGAGCCGTTTGCGGCCCAGAGCTGTTGAGGAATTGAAGTCTTTTGAGCTCGCAGAACTTAGGCAATGAGCGCCGAAAGTGCTCATTGCCCTGCAAGCCTCGCAAAGCGAGGCAAGCAGTTGAGGCATTGAAGCACGCAGGCCTTGGGCTTAAATGAGCACCGAAGGTGCTCCTGCGAGCCTCGCGAAGCCAGGTGAGAAGTTGTGGCACCGAGGACTTAGGCTGCAAGCAGTTGAGAAACGCGGGACTTAGACTTAGATAGAAAATCCGACCTCGGAATCTCGGAGGCAAAAAAATCCGACCTTGGAAAAATACAAAGTTTACGGCACAGGGGGAGACTGGGAATCAGGTTGCAACCGATTTTGAGCCTTATTTGCTGTGTTTCGTCACTCAAAAATCGGCTAGGCAAGAAAAATAAAATGGCGGACGAAAAACTTAAATAATTTGGAAACTGGATGAAAACGAGGTTTTGCAAAGCCAGGCACACAGGACTTAGAAAATACCCAACCGCAAAGATGCGGGGGCGCAGGACTTTTTGACGGGCAAGTCGCTAGTTATAAATGAGGTTAAGCGCAAGCTAGTTTGGGTCAGTCTCATAAACTCCTAATACCATGGAGAAAATAGCATTGCAACATATCTTTAAGAAATATGTTGTAGTAGAGTGAAATTGCTAGGGTGTAACAAGAAGATGAAGGCAAGTGACCGAGTGGAAGGAAAGACTGAATAACTGTTGAAGTTCTGTACATTACTGTATGAATATGTCAATAGCAATATAATCAGGCTGATTTTGGTAACTCCATGCAATCCAACATTGGAGGTTTACACTGTGAATATATATTAGACAATTGTTATTTGGGTTCTCAAACCTCTTACTGACCGATTTGTATTCTTAGTATTGTCCCTACCTTCTTGCCTTCCTACAGTTTCTGGAAAAACTGACATAAGTTGTTTTCTGATTATTCAGTAAAACTGTCATTATTTGATCTTTGGGCACATTAGATTGAACTGGTCATTACAAGATCAGGAGGATGTCATTAATGTGTTTAATGGCATTATTCATTTGATACATAGTAAACTAAGAGCATAGTTTAAAAAAAATGGGAGGTGATGATTTTTTTTAAAAAGCTATGAAGATAAATGACTAGAAATAAAATAGTTATGTTTGATGAAGATGTGCAAAACAGTGAGTACAAGTAAATACTATACACTTGAAACAATAAATGGGCTAACACACAAGTGAAATAATTAAAGCATGAAAAGATGTTTGGCAAACAAGCCTGCTTTAATTTGCAGGGGAGCCAGCTACTTAGTTAGAATACTGAGACAGGGAAGGTCCTTGCTTCTCTGAACATCTGAGGTGCATACCAGGGTGGTGGTGACGCAGACACTGTGTGCCGATGTTAGTGAAGACAAGTTACTCAAGCTGCATGACCAGGGCCAGAACATCACACTAAGGTGTTTATCTCAGCAAGTGGAGATCAAGGGAGAAGAAGTGTGTGACATAGCCCTTGCTTTGATGTCTGTTTGATGGATGGACAGCTCCCAGGTAGGGTAAGGGTGGGGGCTGGTGAAGATGGGTGGAACTGTATGGTGGATAAATACACTGTTCCTGATCAATAAAGGCGTTTGTGCAGTTTAAACATAGATCAGCATTGTGTATGGTCTATTCTGGGTATGTAGTAATTCTTCACAAAGGAATTATTGCAACCGGCCCTGTCTGATACTTTGCTCCTAATCACTGGCAATATTGCTGGTGACCTGTGTTCCTGTACTTCTTGGGTACTGGTGGAGGAGGTATGCTGTGATGGGTTCGTTGCTGCTAAACAGGGATATTCCAAAGAACCCTATGACCTACAGGACCCGCAGAATCCTAAGACCTCAGTTTACATAACCTGAGTGCAACAATCTTGTATATCATACCCTTCTCTAAAAAAATATAATGAATAAGTTAGTTCTAAGGGGATTTAGAGTCACTGATTATGTTGTAAATAGATAGGTGGAAATGATATCTAGATGCTCCCTTGAGCTTATAAAGTTGATTTGAAGCAGGACGTGTCAATATAACACAAATGAATGACAAAGTAGGCAAGTTTAATCAATCCTTAAATCATTTTCAAACCATGCTGAGTTTGATGAGTTAAATCAGAAACTAAACAGAAATATTGACAGGTTGAAGTAAGAGCTGAAATCTAGGAAGCAACAGAAATATCTAAGAGATCAGCAGGATTTTGAGAAAAAAAAGTTCTATAGGATTAATAAAATTAAAACATCGCAAAGGTACTCAGACTTGAGCTCATTTGACTATAAAGCAACAGATAAGGAGTAGAGTCTGTCAAGATTACAACAAGGCAGAAATGCTGAAGTACAGAGATATAACATGCCTCCTGGGCCTTCAACTAGAATTTCTCATAATCCAGCTTCTATGGAGGGTTTTTTAGGCAGGGAGCCAGGCTCATGGAAAATGTTGAGTCAAGGAGTAAGGACAAGGAGAAATCAGTTCTTTTGAAAAAAGAGCTTAGTAAAGACACACAGATATCCATAATGAAGACTTGAGAGAATATATGTAAATCTGATAAGCAAGTCAAGCCTAATAATACTAAAGCAATTGAACAAAACAATAAAATGTGATTAATCTATCTGACATTTTTTTCTTAGAGCATGAACATTTTAAAGTCTTTTCAAAGGGGTATTCTTTTCATCCCTAGTTCTGAATCAGATTTATTCATAAATGTGAAAGATATTAATCTGTTTATAAGGTTATCAAGCTTTACACAAGTTTCATATAATTAATAGTAGACGTTCATCTCTACGACCCTGCATGATTTAGGCAGTGAGTGCTGAAGCAAACTCCAAAGAAATTGTTAGCTCTTCAGGATATTGATTGCTACATATTAAATAAAAATAGGTAAAGTATATTAATTTATTAATTTACTGTACTAAAAAAAATTGTATATTTTATTCTGTACTTCGCGATCAGCTCGTTGCAAAGGAGGAAACTTGAAGTACACGAGGGGAGTGGCTTGCCATGAGCGCCAGAGGCGCTCATTGTGTACCGCACAATGAGCGTCGAAGGCACTCAGCGCGGGGCTCGCAATGAGTCCCGAAGATCTTCAGAGGAACAAAAGCCTTACATTGTGTGGCAAACAGCATTTCTATGGCTTCAAATTTTATTGCAGTCATTTTTGACGGGCAAGTTGCTAGTTATATAATATTTAAAAGTAGTATATGACAATTGTAGATTGTTTACTGTAAGATTTCTTGGAATTCCTAAAGCATCTCTGAAATATAACATAAAAGGACGTGTACAAATAAAGTTATGATTATGAGGCTGAAGTGCAAATATTTTGGCCATATCATGAGAAGATAGGACTCCCTAGAGAAGACTCTGATGCTGGGATAGATTGAAGGTACACAAAGAAGAGGACAATAGAGGATAATCAACAAAGGTTCACATCGAATCATGCTATTCCCTATAGTAGCACATGGATGTGAGAGCTGGACCATAAAGAAGGTTGAGCGCCGTAGAATTGATATCTATAAATTATGGTGTTGGAGAAAACTGTTATTTGGATTGCAAGAAGATCCATTGAATCAATACAACAATAAATCAAGCTAAGCTGTTCACTGGAAGGTAGCATGATTATGAGGCTCAAGTTAAAATATTTTAACTAGACCATGAAAAAACAGGATTCCCTTGAGAAGACCCTGATGCTGGGAAATATTGAAAGCACATGAAGAAGATTGGCTGAATATAGATGAGGTCATTGAAGCAATGAACATAAGTGTCAGTGGCTGACAAATATACCTGACGTGCTGCGGTTCATAGGGTCATGGAGAGTCAGACACGTCTGAATGACTAAACAACAACAAATAAAGAATAATTTCCTAAATATATATATATATATATATATATATTAATATATATCACATATATAGTTGTGAGCCGTTGCTCACGCTTGCAGGCTCGCTGTGCCCGCAAGCGAGCGATGCAGTCTGGTCCGCAAAAAATAGAAAATAATGGCCGCCGGAAAAATTTAAATGAGGCTCCATGACCCCTGACCGCCCAGCCACGTACAACTTACCTAAGAAGGGATCCGAGATAAGCTCAGAAACCTGCATTAACCATTAACCCTCGCAGTGGGGGTCACCGATTAACCCCACATTAACTCTCACAGTGGGGGTCCCCGATCACAAGCGATCGGGGACCCCCGCTGCAATCAAAATTCTAATTTCCCGCCTGACGGGTCCTTAAAGGACTGTAAAGTTCAATCCAGACCCCCATAAACCCTTAAATAACCCTGTCACTCATGGGGGTCAGTACAGACCCCCATAAGCCCTTCATTAACTCTGCCACTCATGGGGGTCAATAAAGACACCCATAAGCACTTAATTAACCCCCACACTCATGGGGGTCAATACAGACACTTATAAAGCCCTAATTAACCATGTCACTCATGGGGGTCAATGCAGACTCCTATAATATATATAATTAACCCTGTCACTCATGGGGGTCAATACAGACCCCCATAAGCACTTAATTAACCCTGTCACTCATGGGGGTCAATACAGACCACCATAAACCTATAATTAACCCTGTCACTCATGGGGGTCAATACAGACCCCCAAAAGCACTTAATTAACCCTGTCACTCATGGGGGTCAATACAGACCCCCATAAGCCAATAAATATCCCCTGTCACTCAGGGGGTCATCAGTCTCATAAGGGCTGTTAAAACCCAACATTAACCACATAAGTGCCATGACGGTCCTCAAGGACCATCATGACACTAAGTATAAACACCACACTGCACTATACCCAACAATAAACCATTAAACCTAAACTAACCCCCTCTACACTAACCTATTAACACCTACACTACCTACCTACCCCCTAATAACCCCACACCACTCTACTTACATAAAATAAAAAAACCTAAGTCACAAAAAATATAAAAATCTACATTACATAAAATAAAAAAACCTAAGTCACAAAAAAAAGGAACATTAAAGAAAATTAAAAAATACATTACAACCCCCCCACTACAGAAAAAAAATACACACCTGAAAAGGAAATACATAGAATACATGCAATACAATACAATACAAATAAAATAAAATACAATACAATACCCCCTATCTAACATAGAATCAATACTATCTATCTAAAATACATCACCCAATCTAATATACAATACAGCCTATGTATCTAAAATACATCCCCCAATATAGTATACAATAAATCCTAACTATCTAAAATACACCCCACTATCTAACATACAATAAATGCTATCTCTATATACAAACCCTAATTCTAAGCTAAAATAAAAAAAATAGCACCACTTACCTTTGCAGATGTTCCTTCAGGTCAGCAAAGTAGGGGGGGGAAAATTAGTACAATACATTTACATAAAATTAATAAACATTCTAAATATTCTAAATATTCTACTCACATTTCCAGCCTGGCCCCTGTTAAAAAAAAAACATTACATTTTTTTCTTTTCCCCTAGGTTGTTGATCTGAAGGGACATCTGCAAAGGTAAATGGTCTTAATTATTTTGTTTTAGCTTAGAATTAGGGTTTGTATATAGAGATAGCATTAATTGTGTGTTAGATAGATAGGATATATTGTATATTATATAGTATTGTATATTAGATTGTGGGATGTATTTTAAATAGATAGGATGTATTGTATATTAGATAGATTGGGGATGTATTTTAGATAGTTATGATGTATTGTATATTACATAGATAGTATTGATTGTATGTTAGATAGGGGGGTATTGTATTGTATTTTATTTGCATTGTATTGTATTGTATTGTATGTATTCTATGTATTTCCTTTTCAGGCTTGTAATTTTTTTTTTCTGTAGTGGGGGGGGGGTTGTAATGTATTTTTTTATTTTCTGTAATGGTCCTTTTTTATTTTTTGTGACTTAGGTTTTTTTTATTTTCTGTAATGTAGATTTTTTTATTTTTTGTGATTTTTTTTAATTTATTTTATGTAATATAGATTATTAATTTTTTGTGACTTAGGCTTTTTTTTATGGTGGGGGGTTATTAGGGGGTAGGTAGGTAATGTAGGTAGGTAGTGTAGGTGTTAATAGGTTAGTGTAGAGGGGGGTTAGTTTAGATTTAATGGTTTATTGTGGGCTATAGTACAGTGTAGAGTTTATACTTAGTGTCATGATGGTCCTTGAGGACCGTCATGGCACTTATGTGGTTAATGTTGGGTTGTAACAGCCCCATAAGGGTCATAATATACCCTTATGGGACTGATGGGGTTAAATAGAGGCTTATGAGGGTCTGTATTGACCCCCATGAGTGACAGGGTTATTTATTGGCTTATAGGGGTCTGTATTGACACTCATGAGTGACAGGGTTAATTAAGTGGTGATGGGGTTATTAAGGAGTAGGTAGGTAGTGTAGGTAGGTAGTGTAGGTTTTAATAGGTTAGTGTAGAGGGGGTTAGTTTAGATGTAATGGTTTATTGGGGGGGCTATAGTGCAGTGTAGTGTTTATACTTAGTGTCATGAGGGTACTGGAGAACCCTCATAGCACTTACGGGGTAATGTTATGCTTCTAACTGTCCCATGAGGGTCTTTAAATACCATTATGGGACTAATAAGGTTAAATAGAGGCTTATGAGGGTCTGTATAGACCCCCAAAAGAGACAGGAGTTAAAATGGTGTAGTGCTTACACTTTGGGTGATGAGGGTCCTGGATGACTCTCATGGCAATTATAGTGTTATTACATATCATAAGTGTGTTATAGGGGTCTATAAAGTTGAGGCATACAGTACACTCACATTTTGTGGCAAACAGCATTTCAACACTTTTTTTATTGCCCCGTCACTTTTGACGGGCCACTTGCTAGTATATATACAGTATATATATATATATATATATATATATATATATATATATATATAATTGGCATTATTTTGTTTTCTTTGTCAGGGTTAAAAACTAAAAGCAGCTATTATTACATCTACTTTTTTATTGGTGACCTATCATGTGTATAATATCTTGTCAAGCAAGGTGTTACATTCAAATGTACTTCTAATTGTTTTTATGAACTGATACGATTGATATTGTGGTGCAATGAAAAAATAGTTTTTAAGAATTTAAGTTTGGTGTTTCTTTTTTTTGTTTTTGTCTCTTTGTGAGCTGACTGTATCAGTTCATAAAAAACAATTGAAGGTATACCTTTTATAAAAGTAGAAAGAGTTAATAGGTTTTGTATTCAATAGATGGACAATGTGGAAGTTTAAAGCTACCTAATCATTCTATCACTTATTATGTTATGTATAACACATTAGACATTCACTGGTCAAAAATGTGTTTTAGATAATCTCCATAATCTCCAGATTCTCAAACCATCATCTACCAGTATTCATGTATGTCTTTTATCTAATAAACATATTTTCATGTAAAAGTAATAGAGTTATTATTAAATAATTGTCCTTCTAACTTGTTTAGCATTTATTGAAATGAAATGCATGACTTGATGAGTTAGCAAGTGGAAAACTGTACATTTAAAAATGTGTGTTTTTATTCTAGTAAATAAGTCACTGTTAACTGTAATACCTCCGTCATGCTTCCTTGCTAATGTGTGAATTCATGCATCTTTATCTTTGGGGGAACTGTCAGTAGAGATAAACCTTGAGAAGACAGGTGCATCAAGAATAAAGGCAACCTTTCATGTCATCAGATATACCAAGGCAGTAAAACTAATAAGCAGAAAGGAAGGTGAAATTGAAACAGATTTTAAAATGACAGTTTAATGAAAGTTGTGCAAGGTATTAATCTGACAGAAAGCATTTGTTGTCAAATAATCCTAAATGACTGAGCTATGTAAGGTGCAGAATAAAAGTAAGGTCAACTTGTTTTATGAGGGAAAACACTAAGGAATGTTACCAGTGATACATATTATTCTTATCTCACGAATGCTACAGTTTGTGATATACAAGACCACCAATAGCTAGATTAGAAATTTGTACCTATATCAATGTGTAATTCAAATTATGGGGGCGAATTTACAAAGCATCATAGTGTATGTGATGTGCATTACAAAATCTATATAGTATTCCTTAGGGGAAAAATACCATTACAGCCCCCAATAACATCACCACATGATAGCCCCCTTGATAGTTTAGGGAATAGTGCAAATTTATTAAGGATTATAATGGCTGTGATGTGGATCCCTATATTTATGATGCCATGTTTCATATGGGGAAATTGCTATCACAGTTTATCACACTTTATCACGGTACTGTGAAATATTGATAGCTTAGTGAATATTCCTCAATGTCCATTTTTTTCTAATATAATACGAAAAATATCTTACTATATTCACAATATATGGTTCATACTGAGCAAAGGAGTTTAAAATGTTAAAAAAAGAAAGCAATACAAACTAAAAAAGAAAAAAAAATCCATTAGTTTTCCCCTAACACCACAAATTTTCTAATTTATTATTTCACTTTATTGTGCTGTTTTCATTTTATAAAATTAAAATGGGTTAAACTTTATTGATCTGAATGTAACAGTGGTCAGACGCTGTTTATTTAACCCAGTCAAACAGTACAAATAATGTGCATCAATACCTTTCAAAAGATATCCATTAATACTACTATATTACAAGGGCCGAATTTGCACCTTATGTGCCTCTCAGCAAAGGCACACATACACACATACGCAACATTACAGTTTGTGTTAATTATCCAAGCAAAATGTCGACAAATTATGGATATACATTAATATATGTATATATCTAAGTATTAATGGAAAGGTGCTTTGGGAAAAAAAACACTATGTATGTTTGATTTAAGGCTCAAAGACAGAGCATGCCCATATTTTTCAATGTGTTAATATTGTTTTTGTGCTTTATATTTAGCCCATGTACAGGGTTACAGAATATGTTGGAGTGTTACAAATAAAGGATAACAATAATTAAGTTAATCGTAATAAGCCAAAAAGAAAACATAACCTGGAAAAATATAAAATATGTATGTATATCACTATAGTGGACTATAAACCATTCACAGACTCTAACTACTCTTGCACTGTCAGATATTTGTAATGAATTTACTGTGTATCACTGTCTCACTTGACAAATTTCAGCACTGCCCTGAGAGCAATGCATGTAGAATTCTTGTTGCTTTGTGACTACACCTCGCAGTATGCTTTGTAAGGAAGAGACTTCATAAGTAGTACAACTAAGCTAATGCCAGAAGACCTTTGTTATTTTCAACCCCAATTCATAGCACTTACTGCAAAGAGCTATCTGTAAAGTACAACGTATGCTGTTTTAAAAACTTGGGGCCCTATTAAATTGTCCAAATTATGGTTACTGAAGCCCACAATGTAGCCTGCAAAAATTGGCCTCTTTTTGCTACCCAAAATCAATTTGCGAGCTATAGGCTGAAAATTCCTCCTAACTCTGACTCAGCTAAGCCTTTGTCTTTCAAGCCAGCGTATGTTACAATTGCTAAAATTGCAAATCGCTATTAAATTGCTACAATTCCCCAAGCCCGCATTGCTTTCAAACCCGTAAATGGCAAATGTAGAAAAAATTTCTATGAGTACTAGAGAGGACTCGCCAGGAGGTTAAACACCGGGTTTTAACACTATAAAAGCCAATAAAAACACAATACTGGTCTTTAAAATATGGGGAAAGCAATGAAAGTCATTACAAATAATTGCCCAACAGTCTCAATCTCACAAATCTGCAATAATAATTTCCGTGTTATATCGATCCCGACAATCAATGGTGTAATACATATCATAGAACTTGCATGGACTAGAATAGTGGATTTATTGATCTTTTTATGTTGCAACATTTCTGGATTACAAGTCCGATCGCAAATCGGACTTCTAAACACTTATGATTTGTGATTTAAACTCCAAGTTTTATTGACGTCATGATGCCGGTCTCATTTACTATTGGCTCTGTCTAAGCAGCAACTTAAGGGTTTGGCTCTGTCTAAGCAGTAAGTTACGGGTCTTGCTTAATTGATCATGATCAAGCCCTGAAATGCTACATATAGAAGAATGATTTACGATTGGGCTTTCTGCCATGTACTTGCGGGCTTGAGACAATTTAATCGCTCTGTAACTGTTGCAATTTTCATGTTTCAAAATTGTAACAGTTACAGAGCGATTAAATTGTCTCAAGCCCGCAATACATGGCAGAAAGCCAGAAATTGGAGTTTATTGAGGCCCTTGGTGCCCCCTGGAGACAGGTACGCCTATGCATTTGCCTATTCTGCCTAAATCAGGGCATGTATACAATCTGAATTTAAATGTATTTCACCATGTATACATATTTATAAGGAGTTTTGCCACATATCACAAAAAATGAAAGTCTTGTAGATTAAAAATAAAAGGTGTTATTCAATGTTTTTTTTTAAATCTGGACCACTGCTGTCCATCTCCAGTCTTCAATGTGCAGTATAAAACATGTATTTACAGGGATATGAATGTTTCATGGATTAATACATTTCTGCACTCTATAGGAAATAAAACAGGCTATTTGTATACCGCACATTTTATTTGTATTAATATCTAAAAATTCCTCTTATTATGTTGACACCTCCAGGGGGTGTCTACACAGGCATCTGATCCCCCCAATCAGCATGCAGCATCAGGAGAGCAGTATTAACCCACTATTTACCTGCTGTTGCTTGCTCAGCCAATCTTCTTGCAGCTGCCTGTCTCAATGTCACCAGCAATACATACCATATCCAAGGCTGCTTTGAACCACAAACAGGAACCCAGGGATAATTGAAAAGTTTTATCTGACTAGATTTGCGAAAAAGAAATCATTTTAAATCTGATGCTAATTTAACCTGGGTTTGACTTCAATCTTAGCGTTTAAATGTTTTTTTGGCTTTTTTTCATGTAAAACATAGTTACATAGTAGAGATGTCGCGGACAGTTCGCCCGCGGACTATTCGCTGCGATTTTGGCTCGTTCGCACTTGCATCGGACGGCGAACACATGCGCTTTTCGGTTCGCCCCCTATACTTTATCATTGATGAAAATTTGACCCTGCACCTCACAGTCAGCAGACACATTCCGGCCAATCAGCAGCATACACTCCCTTCCAGAGCCTTCCATCTGAAGGACAGCATACATTTTAGAATCATTCTGAAGCTGCATTCGTTGTGAGAGGACAGATAGTGTAGCTGCTGGAGATTTAATAGGGAAATAGATTGCCAGGCTTTGTATTTAGCTTCCAATACAGACCTGAAGGACTCATCTGATATCTACTGCAAGGACAGCAACCCAAAAAGCCCTTTTTAGGGCTAGAACATCATTTATTTTATTTTATAATTTTTTTCTGTGTAATCTAATTGCATATGCCTGCCTGACAGCGTGTGTGTGTGACAGGCTAACACCTAACAGCTTATATTGTGCTTATTTTCATTACTCATACCTAGTGGTGTACCATACATTGAAAACAACCATTTTTTCCCTGTAATCTAATTTCAGTTGCCTGCCTGTGTCAGGCTCACAACTAATATTCTGCTCTGTTTCACCAGTCATAGTTGGTGTACCATACATTGAAAAAAAAAAAAAAAAAAAACGTTTTTCCTTTAATCTAATTTCAGTTGCCAGCCTGTGTCAGGCTCACAGCTTATATTGTGCTCAGTGAAATAAAACAACACTTTTTTGACTGTAATAGATTGAATAGCAATTGCCTGCCTACAGACGTGTGTGTGAAGCCTATTGCATCTACTCTGCCAACTTTTTTTACTGTAATCGATTGAATATCAGTTGCCTGCATATAGGCGTGTGTGTGAGGCCTACAGCGCCTACTTTGCCAACTTTTGTCAGTGCACAGTGACACTCCTATCTTGGGGGCACCTTAGATTGCATGCACAGTGCCCCAAATTTGAAGTGGGAGGACCGACCAAGCATCTTTTTTCATCTCCCGCTTCCAAAAATCCATGCCATATACACATCCCCTGATAGGTGACGTAACAGGTATCAAACTGATAGGAATAAATAGTACAAATTAATACACCACTCCTATCTGGTGGCACAATACATTGCACGTGCAGTGCCCCAAATTCGAAGTAGGAGGTCCGACCAAGCATCTTTTTCCATCTCCCTGTTCCAAAAATCAATGCCATATACACGTCCCCTAATAGTGGAAGTAACAGGGATTAAACTGATAGGAATAGTACTAATTAACAGTACACACCTTATAATAATGCAGACAGAGGCAACGCAGAGACAGGAGTCTGAAGAAGAGGAGTCAGAGGAGGAAGGTAGCTTTGAGGAGGTGGAAGACCAAACACAGCAGGCATCCCAGGGGCCTTGTTGTCACCTTTCGGGGACCCTTGGTGGCTGGGTGGAGGAAGAGACATTCAATGACATCAGTGAGGACAAGGAACGGGACATGGCTAGCTTGGTATCCAACCTTATGCAAATGGGGAGTTTGCGGTTGTGCAAAGGCACTGTTTGCGGTTGTTTGCGGTGCATTAAACGGGGAGATTGGTCTGTTACTGTGAAGCGCGTGTAACCCTTACACTACCTGATCGATACAACATCATACCTGATGTTTTAAAGCATGTTATTCCAAACAATTTAGGAATGTTAGGTGATTTATGCCCTTTATGGCTTAAAACCAGACTCTGCATCAACTATGTAATTTTCCGTGGGATTTTTGCCATGGATACCCCTCCGGCATGCCACAGTCCAGGTGTTAGTCCCCTTGAAACAACTTTCCCATCACTATTGTAGCCAGAAAGAGTCCCTGTGGGTTTTGAAATTTGCCTGCCCATTGAAGTCTATGGCGGTTTGCCCGGAAAATGTTATGTTTGCGACATCACTATTACATAGTAATTTAGGTTGAAAATAGACTTTAGACCATCAAGTTCAACCTTTTTAGATCTCCTCTGACCTGTAATACGCTGATTTATTGTTAATTGAAATTGATCCAGAGACGGCAAACAGACCCCCCCCCCCCCCTTAACAGGGAAAAAATATATAAAATTCCTTCCTGACCCCAGATACTGGTGATCGGATTCATCCCTGGATCAATACTCCCTCTTTATTTATCCAGGATAACCATTAATGCCGTGTTTATTTAAAAATATATCCAATCCCTTTTTACATGTATCTATCGAATCCGCGGTCACCACCTCCTTTGGTAGAGAATTCCACGTATTAACCTTATGAACATTTATTTTTTCCATCCTCTTTTGGATTTCTTCCTGCGTTAACCAGTTATTTGGTGAAGGTAGTGTATCCCCATTATTTTTCAGTGACCCAACCACTGGTACCTCCCTTGTGTATACTGAAGAAAAGAACCTATTTAGCTCATCAGCCTTCTCCTGGTCACTAATTATCAGACTGCCTGTGTCACATTGTAATGTTCCTATAGCTTTCTTCCTGGCTTTCTTCCCATTAATATATATATATATTTTTTTTCACAATCAATTTTTTATTAGGCAAATACAGCATGTATAAAACAGTACATAATTCTTAACAAAATGGTATGTAATTTATGTTAAATGTCTAATAACATTACATCTCATAATCAAGATGCTGTGTGATGCTTTCGTGAAGCATTCCTCCTTCCGCCTAATACGGGTTGTTTTTTAAATTTATTGGGTATTTGGGTACATCTTCCTTAGTCATTTATTGTTGCAAATTAAGTATCTTGAATCCCCTTCCCTTTAGAGGGTCGGGGATATCTTTTTGGTTTTAGGTGGTGGGGGGAGGGAGAGGGGATATTAAGGTGGGGTCAGGATTGAATAAACTGGGTATAGGAAAGATATGGGTGGGGGGGGGGTAAGGGGGGATTTTAATTGTACCTGAGATTTTACACCCGATCTATGACATCACCTAACCTGGTCTTGTCCCGCAAGGTTAATTCGCTGTGCTCAAAACGCCATAGCCTTCCCCACATCCGGGGGAGCCTTAGTCTTAGTGTCAGCAGTCGTGGGTCCCCTTAAGCTAAGATGGGAGTGTAGCCAAGGGCTCCCTATATCAAGGAATGAGGTCATTGTGTCAGCTAATAAATGTGATAATCGTTCATTAGTGGCTATATAGTTAAGTTTGTTGATGATGGCTGGCAGACTGAGGGTGTTGCTCTTCCATTGTTTTGCTAAGTGACTTTTGGCCGCGAGCATAATGAATTGTAGTAGTGCGTTTTGGTGCCTGGAGAGAAGGGGACATTTGATCCCCAAGAGTGCAATCTCTAGGTCTCTATCTATGTGGATATGTGTTATCGTGGATGCTAGATCAAATACCTCCTCCCACATAGCTCTTGCCAAAGGGCATGTCCACCAAATGTGGATGAAGGAGCCCGCTTCCTGGCAGCTTCTAAAGCACCCCGGGCTTATTTTGTTGTTCCATTTATGTTGCCTTTCTGGAGTTATGTACGTTCTATGGAGAACCTTGAGTGAGGTTTCCTGCAAGCTGAAGTTTAGTGCGCCTTTAGATAAATTGACCCATGTGGAGGACCACAAGCTCTCATCTCTTTCATGCCCCAGGTCTTGTTCCCATGCTGAAATATATGCCGGTTTCTTGGTATGTCTGTCGTGTAGGAGTTCCTGGTACAGGAGACTAATCATTCCCTTATATAGAGGGAGCGACTCGCAAAGCTTAATCAACCAATTTGTTTTGGGAGGTCCAAATTCCTGTTTTATTGAGTTCACATGGAATAGCAATTTTCTAAAGTTAAAGTATTCTTTGGGTGGTATATTTAGAGAATTTATTATAGCATCTGGATGTTTAATTTCATTATCTTTGAACCATGAACCCAGACGCAGAAATCCCCTTGTTTGCCACCAGAAGAGCGATTCCTGGGTAAGCGCTGGGGCGAAACTTGGGTGGGGGGCCACTGCTGTCAGTGTGGAGGGTGTAGCTGAGAGATGTCATGTTTTAGCTGCCCATCGCCATGTGTCTAAGGTAAGTTTTATGAAGGGGTTGTCCATTTTCCTCAGGCTTTCTGGGTTATCCGGCAGCCAGAGGATATTGGCCCATGAATAAGGTGTCATTGCTCTGTTTTCGATAAACAACCATAATGGTTGGTGCTGTGTTGAATGAGCTAAAGGTATAAATGCTAACTGGGCGGCCTTGAAATAAATGCGAAGATTTGGGCATGCTAATCCCCCCAAACATCTGCTTTTTTGCATTTCTGTTTTTGAGATTCTATGGCGTTTGTTTTCCCAGATAAAGTTAAAAATCTGTTTTTGGCAAATTTCCAATTTTTTTGCTGGGATTTAGATTGGGAGGGTTCTAAAGAGGTACATGAGTCGTGGAAGCAGGTTCATCTTGATCGCATTAATGCTACCTAGCCAGGAAAGGCCACCTTTAGTCCATGTTGTAAGTTCAGTGTGTAATTCTCTGAATAAGGGGGATAGTTGGCCTTGTACAGTGAATCTATAGAATTGGTAATATAAACCCCCAGGTATTTGATTGCTGATTTTGACCATGTGAAGTTAAAATTTTGTTTTAAAAAATTCTGCGTGTGGGCTGAGAGTGAGCAGCCCAGCGCCTCAGTTTTGTCTGCGTTAATCCTAAAACCGGATATTCTACCAAATTGCTCAAGAAGGGATAACAGGGCTGGGACGGAAACAGTCGGGTTAGTTAGGGAACAAAATAAGTCGTCCGCAAATAAACAGCTTTTCATGTGGTGCATGCCTACCTCAACCCCCTTTATCTCTGATTTGGATCTTATCATTTGAGCTAAGGGTTCTATTGCTAGTGCAAAGAGTAGGGGGGGAAGGGGGCATCCTTGTCTAGTTCCCTTTTCAATCTTAATTATTGAGGGGTTATCCCCCGCTAATTTGAGGCAGGCTTGGGGTTTGTCATAGTATATTTTCAAAAGATTAATAAATTGTTCAGGGAATCCAAATTTCCTGAGGACTGCCCAAAGGTACTTCCACTCTACTGAGTCGAAGGCCTTTTCAAGATCTAATGCAAGGAGACACATAGGAGTTCGGCGTTGCTGAGATAGATGTATTAAATATATTATTCTCCTGACATTATCCCATGCCTATGTGGGACGAACCCCACCTGATCCTTATGGATCAGTCTGGGAAGAAATGAGTTGATTCTGTTGGACATAAGTTTAGCTAGGATTTTAATATCCCCGTTTAAGAGGGAAATAGGCCTTTAATTTTGCACTTGAAGGGGGTCTTTCCCTTGTTTTCGGAAGAATACCATATTAGCCTGGTTTAATTCAGGTGGGATACTGTGTCCCTTTAGCATGTTATTGAATAGTGTTGTCATATGAGGTGCTAATAGTTCCGCAAATGTTTTGTAGTATAGGTTTGTGAACCCATCCGGTCCCGGGGCCTTACCTGGTTTTAGAGATTTAATCATTTTTACAACTTCTTCTATTGTGACTGGGGCTTTAACATGGTCCTTTTCTTGTGGGGACATTACTGGGAGATCTGCCGATCCTAGAAATTGGTTTATATGGTTATCTATGGGGGGGTTGGGGGATGCGTAAAGATTTTGATAGAAGGTTGTGAATTCTTTTTGTATATGCGTAGGGCTGTAGGTGATCCCTCCTGTGTGTTGTCTGATTTTAAAGACTTTTGATTGGTTAGCTTTTTGTTTTATTTTCCTAGCGAGCATGGTGCTGGGTTTATTGGCTTTGGAGTAGTATTGATGGCCTGTCAATCTCATGGCTTTCTCTACTTGCTCCGAGAGGATTAGGTACAGCTCTGCCCTAATTTTGTCTGTTCTGGAGTGGTTTTCTGAAGATTAATATTGAGTTGATTGAGTTTTTCTAGGTCAGTTAGGTTTGCTTGTAACCCTCTTTCTCTGGCCTTTTGGGATTTTTTGTATTTTGCTGCAAGTTTGATGCATGTGCCCCTAATGAAAGCTTTATGGGCCACCCAAACCCAGCCTATGTCCACCTCTGTAGATAGATTTGTGGAAAAGTAAAGTTCTATGTCCGATGCTACGTGGTCCCTCAGCATGGGCATTGACATGAGCATTTCGTTGAGTCTCCATGAGTATGGGGTTTTAAAAGCAAAGCCAAAGTCTATTGTGCAACTCACCATGGAGTGGTCTGACCAGGGGCACGGATGGATTCCCGAGCTCACTGCATCGTCTATTAGAGCGGAGTCTATATAAAATATATCTATTCTAGCGTATGTCTTGTGCACTGAAGAGTAGAATGAGTTCGTCCAACAATGCTAGAATATGGGATTGCTCTTTAGTGAGTTGACTGTTCCGTCCCTCTCCCGATCTATCCAATGATGATAAGACAGCATTAAAATCCCCTCCTAGGATTATTTTCCCGAGATCATGAGATTTAATATTCTGCAGCAGACGTATGAATATTTTCTGTGGCATGAGAGTGGGGGCATATAGTGAGATTAAGGTAAGTTTCTTCCCGAAAAGGGAGCCTGTAAGGAGCACAAAGTGTCCATCCTGGTCTATCTTTTTATGGTCTAAGATAAAAGGGAGATCTTTATGCAGCAGGATTGCTGCCCCTGCCTTCTTTGTGGAATGGCTAGTGGCAAAGAAAGTAGGATAAAGTTTGGATAAATATTTAGGAATTTTGTTTCTAACAAAATGCGTCTCTTGTAGGAAGAGTACTGAGGGCTTATATTGTTTATAAGCATTAAAGGCCTTCCGCCTTTTGAATTGCGAGTCGAACATTGTGTGTGATAAATGTAATTACAGTGTCAGTCATGATGTGGTATCGTATTTTGCGTCTATAGTCAAGCTTCCCAAAGTAATATACTCACCACCCGGATATGGGGAGGCCAGGGGTCCAGGACAGCTCACTCTGCCTAATCCTGTTTGTGGGATAGGCCAGATCTTAGCAGGTACAAATGAGGTTTTGTTGTTTAGCGGGTAAATGGTGTAAAAGGTGTATCGACGGTCGGTCTCAGTTGCTAGGGGGAAGTAAATAGGTTATAGATAGTTAGCTTAATATTTGGAGTATCATAATCTCCTATGTATTGGCAGTACAAATAAAAGAAAAACAATAGGGTGAGGAAGGTATAAAGCCTTCATTTCCAAATAATGGTGAAAATGTCCAGGGTCGTTGCCCTAGAGCTAAATTGCCTATACATGTGAAACAAAACAATAGAACATGACCATAGTTGGGGTTATCAGATAAACATAGGGTCAAACATCCATAACAGTTCTAACACCTGATTATAATGAACTTTGTAGCCTAACATCAGGGAATTCAGAGTGCCCGGTTGGCAACCGGTCGGCCCAATTTTGTTAAGGGTGATCATCCCCTGAGGTTTCTGGTATAGTCTTTGGGAATGTCCGCTTTCTAGTGGGCAATCCTCAAGGGGCCCTTTCAGGTCCAACATGGGTGGGCATCATCTAGATTCTGTCAGATCTTGACTGTGTATATCATCTACTAGTTAGTTGTAAAATTCGCTGGAGTCTCCCTGAATGGGCCTTTCTTGTCAGAAGAGATTGGATCTTTTTTTTTTTTGTGTCATATTGTCATATGCCCTGGGGCGACAAGTGCCATGAGGGGGGTGGTAGCTCCAGTTGCAGATCACCTAGGTTGATGACAGCCAGCCTTAGGCTCGAGGTCAGGCGTTTCTCTACCTTGTTTTTGTGATCTCTGACGTTTGGGTTGGGTTACTTCAGTCCATTCTCTTGTTGGCCTTTGGGCCCCAGTAGCCCTTTGGGGGTTAAGGGATTCCCCCTCCTTTAGAAGTTTTAAACGATGAAGGATGTCTCTTCCTTCTTCCATTGAGCGCACTATGTATGTCTTTGCGCCTACCTGGAAGGTGAGGCTGAAGGGGAATCCCCATCTATATTTTATTTGGTGCGACGTCAGGGTTTGCAGGATCGGCTTCATCTGTCGTCGTTTATACAGGGTTAGCGGGGCCTGGTCGACATAGATCTGGATTTCCGCACCATTCGGGCCTAAAATAGCTTGGGCCCTCCTGGCGGCCTGAAGTACCGAATCTCTAGTCTTTTGCCGGAGGAAGCGTACCACCACATCTTTTGGCAGGTTAGGGGTTGCAGGGCCTCCTAGGGCTCGGTGTGCCCTTTCTAAGTCCCAGGGTTCTTGGGTGAAAGTCGGAAGCATAATAGCTACCACTGCTTTCGTGTAAGTTCCTAAATCCGTAACAGCAGTAGGTATCCCCTTGATACGTGCAGGTTTCGAGTTTGCTGGTCCGTGCACCCAGTTCCTGTATTTCCTGCTTGAATTCTTTCATGGCCGCTGATAGCCGTGATTGTAAGAGCATGTCAAACTTAGCCATTGAGAAGTCTGACACATTTACATTTGGATAAGCAACCTCAGAGTCTCTGTCCCCTTCTGAGCCTGAGGGCGAGGAAGGTGTGGGGCTGCTCCCCCGTTGGGTATCTGCTGTTTGTTTTGTGAAATGATCTGTGATACTTCTCGAGGGGCCGCTTTTCTTTGGTTTCCCCATGTTGAATGTTGCTTGGAGTAATGGATCTAAACGTGATGGGGTTTCGTGCCTTGGTGGTTTGCTGTAGTTTGGCTGTCAAAGATGTGTGAGTTATTGAGTAGGCATTAGCTCTAGAAGGCAAGTGGTGACATTCTTGGTTCACATTGTTATGTGTATGTCACCTGGCTCCTTGATATTAGAATCCAGTGGAAGGAGACTGGGGGGGGGTTCCCCCTGTTTTATACTATTGGCAGATTTGGGATGTTGCCGTATTTGATGTTGCTATTACAGTTTGCTTGGTCTTCAGGTTTTTATGAGCCTTTCTGTGTAATAAGTCCAGGCTATTCTGTTTCCCAAGTTATAATGGGATGATAAATGTAATAATGCCAGCTGGAGGGTACTGCCATGGAATGTTGGCTTCAGTGCTGCTGCATAAGTTCCCAAGCAACGTGAGGCAAGTGGTGCTGTGGGAGCTGAACCCCCTGGGCCTTATGTGGCCTTTAAATGTCCAGCCTGAATCAGGCTTTGTTAGAAGAGTGGTAAGGTTTACAGGATTCCCCTACTTGTCACTGGTTTATGAGGGGTGTTAAAAGTGTCTCATCAAGGACCAGGGAGATTATATGGCTCCCTAAGGCCTTCTTCTGTTACCCTTTCTCCCCTTAAAATGAAGGGTTGAGGCTTCTGTGGTGCCCTGATCTCCCTTTGATGTATCCTGCCACCCCTGGATGTTTTTGGGGTGTTGTTGTGGACTTGGGGTACTTACAGGGCTTGGGTCTCCGTCTCATTGTTTTTCTATGCTGCCCCAAGATGTCCGCCCCCTCGTGGGGATCTAAGATGGCCGCCGCCTGGCCATCAGGCCCTAGGCCCGTCTGCAGACTTTACCCTGGCTGTCCCCACTGACCTGGCTCCACTGAAGCGCCCCAGCTAGCGTTTCTTCGCTCCGTTTTTCGGGCCCAGGGTCCCCCTGGCCTTTCCTTCCCTGGGAGGTAGTGTCTTCCCCGGCCAGCAGCTTGTCGGACCGACTCTGCAGGCGGTCACTCCGGTGCCGCAGTGGGGAGTCCCCCTTGGCGATGTGGGTCCTCGCCCCCTCTTCTCTACAGGCCTGCAGAGGCTCCAGTTCCTCCCTGGGTCCACCAGGACTCCCTCTGTGCCCAGACCGGGCCTCGTAGCCAGACCTCAGGTGAGACCTACCCGCCCCTGCGGCAGAGATTGTGGTTAGATTTCTCCCTCCGTGTGCCTTATTATTTTTTATTTTCTTTGGGTAATTCTGGGTTCAATATGAACCCCTAGGTCATCTGAGCTTGGTGGTACTATTTTTTTTTTCAATTATGGCATCTAAAGGGGTCGATTGACCCAGGCCTTAGCTGGAGCTCTAGCAGGACACGTCTTTCCTCTCCAGCAGTTTCTCCCATTAATATATTTAAGACATATTTTAGGGTTAGTCTTACTCTCCTTTGCAACTAACTTTTCATTTTTGATTTTAGCCAGTCTAATAGCCCTTTTGCAAGTCTTGTTGATTTCCTTGTACTTACGTAAAGCAGTCTCTGTCCCCTCTTGTTTGTATAATTTAAATGCTTGTTTTTTACTCTTCATCTTCATCTTTAATTCATAGTTAAGCCACATGGGTTGTAATTTACTCTTTCTACTTTTATTTCCACATGGTATATGGTGATAAGTATGTTTATTTAGTAAGGATTTATGTTCAGTATTTTTACCCATCAGTTATTTGACCCAATCTATACTTTGTATTGCTGCCCTTAGACTGTTAAAACCTGCCCTTTTAAAATTAAGAGTTTTCATTAGCCCCTTACAGTTGTTTTTTTAATTAAATCTCAAATGAGATTGTGTTGTGATCACTGTTTCCCAAAGGTTGCCCTATTTCAACATTTTATACTATATCAATATTATTTGTAATAACTAAATCCAAGATAGCTTAATTTCTAGTAGGTTCTTCTATAACTTGGGCCAGATAATGATCTGTGAGTGTACTCAAGAACCTGCTCCACTTAGCAGAACTGCTGGTCTCATTTATCCAGTATATTTTAGGGTAATTAATATCTCCCATTATTAGAACTTGACCATGCTTAGCTGCATTTCAAATCTGTAACAATAATTGCATTTCTTCACTTTCAATTATTTTTGGGGGTTTGTAGCAACTAATATTCTTTTAGAATTTGCTGCTCCGCTATTTAGTCTACCCACAAACATTCAACATGGGGGGTTGGTTATATTATATTTGGTTATATGAGAGTTGTGGTAGTAGGACGGGTTCCATCTGGGTCCTTAAGGGTTTAATGCTGGGTGCCCCCATGGTTATGGATATTGGTACCATGGCAGGGAGTTCAGTTTAGATGCCAAAGGGGATCTTATGTGAACAACTGTGGTATAGGGAACCATTTTAGATGCTGTAGGGGTCTATAGTGTTCCCCATGGTTATAGATAACTATATTATGGTGGTCTGTGGAGAATTAGTTATAGATACCATGAGTGTCAATAGGTACCCCTTGATTAGAATTTAGAAGGGGTCATTGGAGCTAGCACAAAAGAAGGAGGAATCCCAGGGGTTTTCCCAGCAAATAGCACTTAGGCAAGGATAATCTCGGGGATCCCCTGGTTCATTGGGGTAGGGGTATTTACCTCTTAATTGTGTTGGATAGACCAATCATTGCAGTCTCAGGACAAGTTGCAGAAATTAATTTCAAGATAAAAAAAATAATAACAATCTTCCTTCTAAATGAAACACACCATGCATATGTATCCCAAACAAAGCATACATCTTATTGGTTGATTCACTCTTTTTATTTTTCCATTTTTCTATGCCAACATGAAAGATTCAGTTGCCCTAATTCAATCAAAGATTCATACTTCTTAGCCCCATGTAGGCTAAGGCTTTCATCCAGGGACTAGCACCAGTTTCATCCTCATCTATGTGACAAGGAGTCTACGGTCTCAGCTATCAGCTACCTTTGCCCAGGATCTGTGAACAATAGGAGTGGAGCTCTAGTGCCTTGGGGAGAAGATTCCCACTGTAACTGGGTGAACCTAGCAGAGGTTAGTAGACTGGTTAGCTGGCTATAGTTGCCCTATAAGTAGGGAACATATTTTTAAAGGGTTTGGAGAGCTTAGAGGAATTGTTGGTTAGCTATACCCGCTCCCTAGCCGGTCTCCTCCTGGCTGAGTTGGACGAGAGTCAGCTTTGTGGAGTCGAGGGCCTCCAGGGTGTATTCACTCTTAGTGGCCAACTAGGACGTCCATAAGATTTCTAGCAAGATGGTGGGCCAGGAACAATGGCTGAGGTCAAGTACTTCTGAATATGTGAAGACCATACATGTATTATTAATAAATTGATAAAGGAAATCAAACAAAAAAAAAAAGATATCAAGTCAGAAATGTAATTTATTATGTACAGTAATTAAATCACCTTTTTAATGATTTCCATTCAGTGGAGTCAGTAGGAAACTTTCTTTACCAGCAGCTCACCAAAATTACTGAAAGTCAGCAATAAATATTTTTTTCCTGGAAATTATCTGTAGGAGAGATTGAGAGAAATACTGAATAAAACTCATCACAGCTAGTATCTATGCAATATATTCTTTATTCCGTTTTTCTTTTTGCTTGGAGTTGAATGTAAATAGATATATTGCATTTGATATATTGTATGTTTTTGAAGACCATGCAGGCCTCTAAAAGAGACATGGAAATGTTTTATTTATTTTTTGCATCAGAAAGTGGTTATTTGATAATATGTCACAGTGTGCTTTCTTTTTTTTTTAAATAAAGCTCTCAGAGAAAAAAAAGTTTGACTGTTCTTTGGGCTTGCTCTGCGAAATCGAATGAGATTTACAAACAAAGTATGGTATATGCATATCATGTTATTTTTTCAATGACATTTAAACAGATTTTACTTAATATTTTTTTATGCAACCCCACACAACTTTTGTAATGTTTAACGTGTGCTCTTATAAACGCTTAAAAAGCTGTGGCTTTCCATATCCCTTTAATTGTTAATGTTAAGGCTTTCATGTTTCTTTCTTTGTTGAAATTATAAATGGCAGTTAGTGTGCAAAATTACAATATGGTAAAATATTTCTAGTATCTATATTATTTAAATTAATATATATTTTTTATCAATATAACTAAACTATTTAATTAAATTCTGTCAACTTATCCTTTGTAAGCACTAACATAACATCATGACTTCATTCTTGACTGTATCACCCTCAAATATTAATAGGCAACATTTTTTTTTTAAATAAAAAAAAAATGAACTTTTTATTCTCATTTTCCATGTTTTTTATGAACAAACCCAGGAATTGACTGTGGGAATAGATATAGTAGGATTTAGAGCAATAGATAGAGAATGGTTTAGATGGGTTGATAGAGAACAGATGAGAGATAAGATAGAGTAGGGCCAAATGCGGTATATTGAAAGGTGGGAGAAGTCTTTATTTAATGTGTTTCATCCTCTACTTAATTTCTGCACTCTCTTATGTCCATTCTCTGTTCTGTGGACATTCGAGAGAAAACGAAAAAGTAAAAGAAAGGCACAGGAGAACCTATGATGGGCATGGTAAGGAAAGGAAGGAAGAGTTTGGGGTTACAGGGAGAAGGTGATGGGGATAAACGCAATGAAGAGAAGAGTGAGGAAGGGAAGAGAGAGTACATAAGGAGTTTTAATGTCTATGTAACACCCACCCATGTCTTTGTATTACAAACATAACCACCAGGAAGTAGGCAACAGCAAAAGTTGTGACCTGGAGGAGAGTGGAGTTGGATACAAAGATTTATTAGCTTCCCTTGTCTGCCCATGTGCAAATGAGAGACATGCAGGGTGGTGCTGCTACGGGAGAAAGAAGAGAGAGGAAAATAGCAAAAGGACAGACTGGGGTGAGAGAGAAGAAGAGCAGTTGGAGCGGTAAAACTATGTATGAATGAGTAGAGAGAGGGAACATAATGACAGTGGACTTATTTCAGTGGGTGTTTATGGCGAAGTGAGAGATGAGGGGTATTAGAGCGAGAGGGAAATATAAAATCATGGGATAGCACCTCTTTAAAGAAGCCTATAACCTTCCTCCCTAACATGCTCAGCACTGCTCAGCACTACTCTCTCCCTACTGTACCACATACAAAGTTTAACCTTTAGATTGTAAGTCTGCGAGTTTCAATCCTGCGCAGTGCTTTAGGGAAAGCGCTATGGACAGTGGATTCCAAGCTCAAAGACAGGGCCATACACTCTTTGCAATGTATGAATCTTTAACTTGTCATTGCCTGTAACTTAACTTATGTATAGCGCTACGGAATATGTTGGCGCGTTACAAATAAACGATAATAATAATAATAATAATAGATATATAATTTAATGTTTAGCTTACATGACAATATTATGACATCACCACTCCAGCATTATTTATCTTAAACTATTATAACATCAAAGTTAGTAACAGGACTAGGGAAAACATTAAATAAATAGATACATGATAGACAGATAAATAGATAGATAGATAGATTAGCTAAATAACATTGGATTACTAAGGATTACTAATATATTTCTAGTAAAGATTTTGTTTTTCATAAGGACTCCTTGGAAAGAAAAAGCTCTGATATAATTAATTGCACATCTTAAATCCCTTGATGGTGCTAAGAACTAGGATACACTTTAGTTATGCCTATAAAAAGTCAGTATGTCTTTATGCAGAAATGACATTGAATTTAATAGCATGAAATTGTAATTTGGATTTTTCTAACTTATTTGAGAAAACATTTTGCATATTTATCTCGAATCTAATAGATTGAAGACAGATGTGAGGATGTCTATTGTATAACAAAAACTATTTTCTTAACCTTTAATGAAATGTTATTAAATTAAATTAATATGTACTGTAGTACTGATTGTGTGTTTTAATTGGATAACTACCTTTTCACGTTATGTTATGCCTTATAGCATTAATGTAATGGATACCATTAAATATTCAATCTCATTTTAATCAAATTTACATTAAGTTTAATGTGATAAGGAAACAATGTTGTAATATGTATATATATTGTTTCTCATTAAAATCCCAATCAACTGATTACAACATTTTACAGCATTCTTTGTGACATATTGAGATAGCATAAAGAACTGGCTTTCAGTATCATACTCCAATAAATCAAAAAGGGATATCTGATTTTCATGTAAAAATGATGGATACTTTTGAAAATCCTATTTCAATATTTATTGAACTGTAAATTTTAAAGTCAGTCTAAATTTCATTTTAAATATTTAGGATAATCACAATAATAGCATACAAAATGACAGTGTTAAAATCTTCATTTTCTTTTCATTTCTACCCTAGTTAAACTTCATGCTCATTCAACTATAATAACATTGTCTTGGGAAAAGAATCTCATAATATGAGAAAGAAGTAAGTCACTTTGGATGCTTCTGAAACCCATTTTGATTTTTTCTCTTGTGTGTGTGACTCGATGTGTCTCATTTTTTACATATTATATGTACTTACTGTAATATCTGTGCAATTTGTCACACTATGATTATCTACAAAGTTACTTCACTTAGGAAAGTTAGGCGACATACAGAAAAAGTACTTGTATTTCTCCATGCATAGCTATTTCATTATATTTAGCGTTTATATAGAAAAACACACAACAGAAAAAATAATTTCCCTACTTAAAATAAAATGTAACGATGGTGTTAATATGCTCACTATGTTCTAGAACACATTATAGATGCAATGTGTAATCAGGGACTTTTATTCTGCAGATACCTTAAAGGGTAATAGCAGAGATAGAAATGTTAAGTTTTCTAATTACCACGCTTTTATTATGTTTACATTATTTTTTCTATAAAAAAATAACTTTCATTACTTTAATTTCTGCTTTCATTACACAGATATATGAAGCAGAAAATAATGTATCAACATTGTAATTATACTTTATCTCACATTTTAATGTCCTTTTTGACAAGTTAATATAATTTTCATTATGTGCAACACAACTTTTGAGAATACATGGTAGCATCAATTTTAGAACAATTGTAATAAAAGTCAGTTCTCAAGTCATTAATCAAAAATGTACACATTATACATTGCACTAACTGGAGGAAAAGATTTTAAATATATAATTGGTGTGTTAATGCATGTGAGAATATGTTCTGTTTGTGCCATACCAGTCATGTCTTTTTTCATAAAACTTGTATTTCTGTAAGGTTATTTATGACAAGTAAATATGGAATTCTTATTTATAATATATACTATAAATAAATAATAACTAGGTAAATGAATAAACACATCTGAATTATTTTTTAGTGAAGGTGGTATGTCTAATATTTATGACTAGCGACTTGCCCGTCAAAAATGACTGGGCAATAAAATTTAAAGCCATGGGAATGGTGTTTGACACACAATGTAAACCGTTTTGTACTGTGAGGACTTTCAGTGCCTTTGGCGCTCATTGCAAGCCTCTCCTGTCATGTACTTTTGGTCCTCTGAGCACCTTCATGAGTCATGATAAGGGGAGATTTATATTTTTATGTATATTTAGTTAAGTAATAATGAATTATTTATTCAATAAATTAATATACTTTAAGCATTTATCATTAATGTAGGCAGCGAGCAATAGGCTGAAGAGCTAACAATCTGTTTGTAATTTCCAACAGCATAGAATATACATTGTGAGTGTTGGTGCCCTGCTTATAAAGTGTGCATTCTAAATAGGCTGCGAGCGCGAGGTAAAGCCGTTGGCTTATTGTGTAAAGCAGCATTGTATATTCGTAATGTTATTAATGGTCACGCATCTCGTGACCATTTTGTAATAGTGTATTTCGTAGGTCTTAGTGTGATGTGTAAAGTGCTATGCGTTTGGCAGTGTTTTGCACGGTCCGGGGTCGTGTAGCCTCGTTTTCATTTTTTCCGGCGGACATTTTTTTCCTTGTTTAGGTGATTTTCGAGTGTCGAAAATCGTCTAAATCAAGTTAAATTCTCATTCCACCTCACTCCCAGATGTCCTGGCTGTTGCCCCGTGCTGTCTGTGATGTTCTTGTAAAAAAATTTGGGTGTATTTAGTGTTTTTTTATAGTTTTTTTCGTTTTCGTCGTTCGTCTGTTAATCTCGTAATTTTTTGCATCTCGTATCTTTTTTTTTCTAAGTCCCACGTCTAATTTTTTTTCTAAGTCCCGCGTCTCATTTTTTTTTTTTTTTTTAAGTCCCGTGTTAACCGCTTGCAGGCCAAGGTGATCCCGCATTTCAGAAGTGTTTAAGTTCTGCGTGTTTCATTGCCTCTTCGTGTTTGTGCTGATAGTTGTAGTGTGTTGTAGTACCTTAACGGCTCGCTACGCCCGGCTCGCAGGCGATGAGCGCCTCAGCACCACGCAAAGTCTGACATCGTCTCGCAGTTTGACAACTATTATATGTGATTCTCAATGATTTGTTATGGCATGTTATTAAACACAATATTTCAACTGAAATTTGAAAGTGTTTCCCAAATATTTTTTAACTCTTGCAAACAATACTAAACTTATCTACTTATATAATAAATGTATACTTTTTTTGTTTTGAATGTATCATTTATTCATGAGGTATAAATAAACACAGTACAATCAATCATCATTAAAAATCAGTGACTGTGTTAAAGTAGAAAGATGGGTATTATCAACATTTACAGTATTTAAAAGCTTAAAGATTATTTGAAAACTGAGTTTAAAAATAAAAAGAAGTTGCACAAGCAAAGAAATAAAACAAAAGTAATAACATACTGATCTGTACTACTAAAATTGAATGAAAGCTAGACAATTACATTGATCCTTTAAGTGTAAAGCAGTAATGGGGTGTTTTGATTATTTGGTTAACACTTCTATATTTAATCTTTTAAAGAAGGTTATAACATAGCCACCAGAGCATGAGTAATCAAGTACACGTAAATTGGCAGCTTACCCGTTTTACCTCTGAACATTGCATCTACAAAAAGGAGACAGATGGAATGCTCCTAGGCTTCCCAGTAACATCCCTACTTCACAGTTATGCAAAAATTGAGCATTTCTCATTTCATGGCAAAGCAGGTGGTTTTGCACACATTGAAAATTGCTGTAAAATATCAATATTTCCATTACAATTTAAACTCATGAAAGTAATTGGATATTCAACTCCAAAGAAACAAAGATGTATTCTTACTAACTTAACATTGCTGTTATTTTAGATTGTAAGTCTGCGAGTTTCAATCCTGCAAGGTGCTTTAGGGAAAGCGCTATGGACACTGGATTCCAAGCTCAAAGACTCTTTGCAATGTGTGAATTTTTAACTTGTCATTGCCTGTAACTTAACTTATGTATAGCGCTATGGAATATGTTGGCGCGTTACAAATAAATGATAATAATATTCTGAATATATAATACAGGTAGCATATGAAGGGTGGATGTGGAATAAGTTCATCAACTGGGATGATGGTTTAAATGGATAAGGTTCAGATTATGAGAAATAATTAATTTATAAATGGAAACCATACATTCTGAATGAATTAAATGCAAGACTACATACAACGAAAGAATTAACAATTATTTTGTATCAAAATTGTAGTTTAACATATTTACTGCCTCATTTAAAATATAGCCTTCTTTGCTCAGTGTGGATTTTGCAGCATTGAGAAAATGCATAGCAGCGTCCTTCTGAAGTACATGTAGTCAATGGTCCAAGACACAATGATTATTGAGTCCTCCATTATGTGACAAGTCTTATGAAAAAAATAAAAAAACATCATAATAATACATATTGTTTCTCAGTAAAAAGTTTAAGTTAATAAAAAAAAAATGTAACTATCTGACCAAATAAAATGAGTCATCATTTTTTTATTTATTATTCTAATTTGTCACTACTGAAAATATTCCATCATCTATTCTTACAGATTTAAACCCCTTACGTGATGCACATGTAAGCATTTAGTCAGCAATACAAACTCTGCATTTAACCATAGGTGGGTCCACTCTAAGAACTAAGTAAATCTCTGCGAAATCAAATATGAGTGCTGTAGCAGCACAGTAAATCCTACATAGCATGTTAATTCCCCATCCCTAACACAATGTGAGAAAACTGCTATCGGTCACTGCTACCATTAAACTTCACAACAAAGCCAAAAAGCAATGCAAAATTCACCATTGATTTTTGCACTGAGAATAAATTACGAGTTACTCTGTTGCACTTTGACACCCAAACCCTATACTAATAAGATTTCACAGATTACTCACAATTAAGGGCACAGCTGTAACTGCAAAAATCTGAAAAAAGATTTACGAGTACCAAAGGCCACTCACAACTGGTTTCCAAGCCTTGCTGAGTCCCCCATAAGCATTTAAAGTGACAGTATAGCACAAAAAGCACTACAAAATGCTAAAATGTCAACATTATTTGAAACTTAACAGTCCGATATAAACATATGTGTAATTAAAAAATATGATATATTAGGATTAAGCATGTTTTATTATACAAAATCCAGGGTAACACACAACCCTGTACTCAAGGGGTTAATAGACATCACAAAACCACATTGCCGAGGAACACATACTCTAATACATTGTCTATAAATATACCACATTTTAACACAAAATAAACACATTTTTACTAATTGAAGCTATAAATACAATTGTTACATCTTAAATCTGAAAGTATATTTTAAATTAAAAAAAACAATTACTTTTTATATAGCTCTAATATTTCCTTGGAGCTGAAGTTATGGCAGTTGTTATGGCACTTTCCACTCATTATTAGATTTATGATGTATTTGTTTCCTATTGGCTCCTGGGGCCGTGGCTCATGCGTAAAGTTTGTTTTGACTACTCCCCACACAGAAATCTGTTGCGTCTAAAGCAGGATTTATAGCTGTGCACTGAGTGCTCTAATCAGGGGGTGTAAACAATTTACATTAGTGTAGAAGTTGGGGAAATAAAGCTCCTGCAGCCGTTTTACGGCAGTGCCATAACTTAGAGCACTTGACTTACATAGAGCTCTAAGAATACTGCTCTATCTAGAATGATTCACTGACTCATAGGAGTCAAATAAAAGATAATAATAATAAAGGAGTCAGTTCTTTGATCCTCAGGCTTTGTTATGGTCCCACTCTCATATCCATATGTTACTATAGGGAGTACCATAGTTTTTTTCTTTACTGCTTAATAGTTTGTTCACATTTGCCATAGCTTTCCTCCTCAGAAGCAAAAATCTTCTAATTTTATGAATTCTGTCACCATATGCAGAGATCTTGGAGCCCAGGAAAATAACATTGATTACTGCATCTACATATTCTAAATTCCACAGGAAATTAGATTGCCATTTGTCAAGATCTTCATCTTTTTTCATTTTGAGTAGAAGGCCAGCTTATGCACTCTCTTCTCTTACTCTCATCAATATTCCCTTTAGTTCCTCCTCATTTTCAAACATCAGAGTAGTATCAACCACATATCTGAGGTTGTTGACATTTCTCCCAGGAATATTTACAGTATTCTGGTTTTGGGTTCATCCAGTCAAAGAATACACATGATATATTCCCCATATAAACTGAATAAATAAGGTGACAATATACAGCCATTTGGTTGTTCCCTGTTCTGTTTTGACTGTAGCATTTTAGCCTACACATAGATTCCTCAGACGGCGGATGGTACCAATCTTGGTAATAACTTGCCACAATTTATTGTGATCCACACAGTCAAAGGCTTTAAAATAGTTTTTGAAAGAGAGGAAATTATTTTTCTGGAACTCTCTTTCTCTATTATCCACTGGACATTGTCAATTTAATCTCTTGTGCCTCTGTCTTGCAGATCTAATAGTTCTTGGTCCATATTTTTTTGGGGCTGGGTTTGCAATATCTTAAGCATTACCTTGCAGGCATGTGACATGAGTGCAATTGTTAGATAATTTGTGATTGGTATATAGACTGACCTTGTTCAGTCCCTCGCCATCGTTGAGTTTTCCCATTTTTTTTTCTCGTAATGCAAGCAACACATATCCTCATCATCTGCAGCTTTGTTATTAAAAAGGGTTCATGGGACCTATCTCACTTCACTCTCTAAAATGCCTGGCACCAACTTATTGGACAAACCATTGAGGTTATCAATGCTGTTGAAATCCCTCCTGTATAGATCTTCTATGTATTCCTGTCACCTCTTCTTTATCTGTATTACATATATGTACATAACCACATATGATCTCTGAACAACGATCACATTGTACCCAATCAATTAATCTTTGGAAGAATAATCTTTCATGTAACAATAGCCTCATAATCACACCTGCAATTTCCCGATTAAAAGTGCTGACCATAGCAAAATGCAAGGTTGAAATCCTTAGTCCTAAGAGCTCACAATTTAGGAGATAAGGAGTAGGTGTGAGACATGAGGTTGATAAATGCAAGATGAGAAGGCAGTAGGCTGATGCAAGCGGAAGTGGTTGTATGTTATAATGTTGGTTGTGTGTGAGCAATTTGGTATGATGTTAGTTCATATTAAGGCTGAAGCTTCTTTAAAAAGATGCATCATTTTAAGGTTTTCAGGCAAGAAGATACACTGGCAGAGGGAAGGAAAGAGTAGGTACAGCTCAAGAAATGTCCTGAAAGTGGGAATAAGAAGAGGTGACAAGAAAGGTGAAGAAATGGAACAAGGAACAAAAAAATAGAGGTGCTCAATCAGAAAACGAACTAGCCTTAATAGGTTTGTCTATCTCCCCTTCAATCCATATTGAAGACCTCTGCTAGACTCATCTACCATACTAAACGTTCAGTATCTGCAGCACCTCTCTGTCAATAACTATATTCCCGCACCCTCCCTCTTCGCTCTGTTAATGACCTTCTTCTTTTCTCCTCTCTAACCACCTCTTCTCACTCCCACCTTTAGGACTTTTCTCACACTGCCCCTATTCTCTGGAACTCCTTGCCTAGCTACAACCGGATTATCCTCCTGCTTCAAATCCTTAAAAACTTCACTAAAAACACATGTATAATCGGCCTCTGTAACATGCACACTGCATTTTTCCTTCTCCTGCACCACAACCAAAACCTTTAGATTGTAAGTCTGCAAGTTTTCAATCGTGTAATTTGCTTTGGAGAAAGCACTATGGACACTGGATTCTAAGCTCAAAGACAGGGCCCTCAATCTTTTGTAATGTTTTATTGTTTGCCATGATCACTTAACTTATGTATAGCACTAAGCAATATGTTGGTGTGTTACAAATAAACGATAATAAGAGGTAAATTCTATGGACATGATTATCCAACCCTGAGAGCAGCATTTTTTAAATCACTAGTTCTATTCACAGGGAGAAATATCCAGTTGTATATCAGTCTGGTCTCATTCAATAGAGTGGCCCAGGACTGAAACACCAGACAATTCTAACCAGAACAGGATAAACAACAAACCCCAGAAGTATGTTTCAGTCTTAGTTGGGCCTCATCACTAGGATGTAGCTGAATTCCCTAAGACACAATGAGGAAGTTACCACAGGATGTATTTCTGTGTAAAAGGCACAAGAGAGCAAAAAAAAGGTTGCTCTCAGAGTGGATTTTTATTTCCAGAGAACTAAGCTATTAAGGTTAGTTTGTTCTCTGATTGAGCACTTCTATATTTCTTTTTGAAGGAAGAAGATCATTAGCAGAATGAAGAGGACAATGTGAGGAGTATTTTGGAACTAGGCCAAATGACTTTATATGTTAGAGTGTTGATTTTAAAATGTATTCTTCAGGCTATGGGATGCCAGTGGAGAGAGGTGATGCAGTTGCTTATGGATTAGAGTGGATACAGATGGGTGATGGGGAGGCCATTAAGCATCATGTTTCAGTTGTTGAAGTGAGATACGATGAGAGAATATAATTTAAAGTGTGTCAAAAAGAACTCCAAGATAGCCAGCCTGAGAGGTGGGAGTTATGATGGCATTGTAAACAGTGAGGGGTATTTAAGGCATGAGAGCTGTTGTAGAGGGTGGGAAGGTTAGGAGCTCAGTTTTTAAATGCTGAGTTTGAGTTGATGGACAGTTATCCAGGATATTAATTGTGTATTTTATTTATTAAGATTGCCATTTGCCTTTTAGAAGTTGTTCAGCTCTACGAAGATATTTAACAAGTTATAGATATAATATCAAGAAAATATGTTACTATCATCATAGGAGATTGGAATCAAAAGACATGGATCTGGAATAACTGACAAGTTTGGCCTTGGAGTTCAAAATGACAGCAGCCTCTGAAAAGACTCTACACATGGACATCACCAGATGGACAAAGTAGAAATCAGATTGACTATATACTTTGCAGCCAAAGATGGAGGAGATCTATACAATCAGCAAAAACAAGACCTGGAGCTGACACACTCAGGCTACAAACTCCTTATTGCAAAAATTGAGAATTAAACTGAAGAAAAGAGGGAAAATCTTCAGTTCTAGTAGAAACCAAATAAATAATATATTTTGTGAGTATGCAGTGGATGTAAAGAACAGAATTAAGGGACTAGAAATGGAAGACAGAATGCCTGAAGAACTTTGGACCGAAGTTTGCAACATTATCCAGGAAACAGCAATAATGAATATGCCTAAAAGAAAGAAAACTAACAAACCAAACTGATGAGGCTTTGAAAGGAGCTCAGTATAGGAGAAAAGTGAAAGGTAGTGGAGATAAGACAAGATTTGTCCAACTGAATGCAGAATTCTAGAGGATAGCAAGAAGAGACAAGGAGACATTCTACAATGAGCGATGTGAAGAGATTGAAGAAGATAACAAAATGAGTAAGTCAGGAGATCTCTTCAAGAAAATTGGGGATCTCCAAGACACCTTTCATGCCAAAGTGGGCGTGATAAAATAATCAAAGTGAGATGGGCACCAGGATGCCTTGCTGATAACAAGAAAGTGCTGCTAACATGTTTGGCAAACTCAACAATGGCCAATAGACTGGAAAAGGTGAGCCTAAATCCCAATCCCAAAAAAGGTGGTGCCAAAGAGTGCTCCAATTATCCAACAATTACACTCATTTCACATGCCAGCAAGGTAATGCTTAAGATCCAATAAGTTCGCCTACAACAATATATGGAACGAGAACTACCAGATGTGAAAGCCGGGTTCTGCACTTAGAAGAGTGATCCAGTCCCGAAATACCAGGCAATTCTACCCTGATCGCGAGAAACAGCAAACCACAGACGCATTTCGTCCTCTGTGGGCCTCCCTTAGGAAGTTCAGCTGCACCTCACTGATGAGGGCCATAATGGCCGAAATGGGTATGGGATTTTCTGTTTTTCCTGTTCAGTGTAGAATTGCCTGGTATTTCGGGGCTGGGTAACTCTTTTGAGTGGGACCAGACTGTTATACTACAGGATATTTCTCCCTGTGAAGGGCACAAGTGAGCTAAAAGAGGTTGCTCTCAGAGTGGGTTATCATGTCCATAGAACTAGCCTATTAAGGTTAGTTTGTTCTCTGATGAGCACCTCTGACTTAGCTGTTTTGTTTATGCAAATTACCCCTAGGATTTAGTCTCCCTAAGGGTGATAGGGAACTCCAGGGGTGGACCCCTTGCTCACTGTGAAATTACAAGACATTTGCTTTCTGGGAAGGAAAGCTATGGCATGATTGAACAAGCTAGTAAAAAGCAAATATATTAAACTATCAACAAAGGTCCACATAGATAGAACTAAGGTATTCCTAGTAGTAACATACGTATGTGAGAGCTGGATCATAAAGAAGTCTGAGAGCTGTAGAATTGCCTTTCAATTGTGGTGTTGGCGAAAACTAGTTAGAGTTTCTTTGACTGCAAGATGGTCCAATAAATCAGTACTTCAGGAAATCAAGACAAACTGTTCACTAGAAGTCATGATCATGAGGCTGATGCTCAAATATTTGACCATATCATGAGAAGACAGAATTCCCTAAAGAAGACTCTGATGCTGGGAAAGATTAAAGGCACAAGAAGAAGAGGCAGAGTTAGATAGATGAGGTCACTGAAGCAATGAACATGAACTTGATGGAGCACAGAGGGGCAGTGACTGAGAAATGTACCTGGCATGCTGCAGTCCATAGGGTCATGGAAAGTCGGACGCGACTGAATAACTAAACAACAAAGCAACCTGGACCCTGCATTTGGTTGGACCAATAATTGTTAACACGAAAACAGCAAGTCCACTGCCTAAAGTGCACTTCCAAGTCTAATATGGTATAAATGTTATGGCAGATCAACAATATTTCACAGTAGTATTTGCATACTGTATATAGCCGATGAGTCATTTTAAGGTTGCAATCTCGATAATTCCAGCAGATTTGCCTCAAGATAATTTGCATCTGCTTTTGTTTGTCAATAAAAACTATTTTAAAGTAGTCTCCTCATGTGTATTATAATGAAACAATACTGTTTCTTCAAATTTTAGATTAAAATATGCAATGGTGAAGCACATGATTCTTCTAATTTTTGTTCAGGTTAATTATATATGTCATGAGAATATTTTATATAACAACCTCAATTCACAGACACATTTAATTTGTTATACCTTATTGTGAATCTATCCCTTAGAATACCATAGAGACTCAAACCTAACAAAAACATTTGAAACACATATGTATAAATGCAATCTCTATAGAAGTTTATTCAGTAAAAGTTAATTTTCTCAACCCTCTTTATCTAAAAATGCAATGTTTCAAAGAAATGAAACATATCCATTCCAGCAACACATCCATTTGCTTAAAGCAATTTGCTTTCCTTTTTTCAAGCTTTTTATTTTTGATAAATGTAATAATAAAATCTTTTTAACGACTCATCTGTGATACAGGAAAAATATATTTTTAATTAAATACATATGTAAATATATTGTCTGCAAATGACAGCAACATCTATATATTATTTTTATAATACTGCGGATAAGCAAAATTAAAGTAGTAAATAATTCAGCTGCAAAGTACTTCTACAGTAACTTTTTATGCTTATAAAACATTAGGGGGCAGCAAAACATTACAGTGTGCTTACGAGCTTCATTCAATTTTTATTGAGCATTGGGTTGAACAAGAGCATTCTCAAAATAATACTTAATGGAAATGCATTAGTGTTAAATTTACTAGACCTTTCTGAACATAATGTCCAGTTCATAGAGACACAAAGGATGAAGTACATGTACTCCAGATTGAGTCATAGTGGTTCTCCTATATTGATATGAAATATATTATTACTTTTGACTGAAGATGCAAACACATCTTTAGAAAACATGTTTACAAGCATACCCATCTGACTGGCTTTCAAAAGTCATTAAAAAGCTTTTGGGATGAAAAACAGAACTTATATTTAACAGAAAGACCAGCAATATCTAATTGAATAGAGCAAATGTTTTATAAAACATTTAAATGTACTTGGTTTGAATGTACCTTTGAACAAAAGAAAATGTTACTAGTACCACTTCAGTTTGTGTATTACTTCCCCAGAGTGATGCACTTTATGCTTTTAATTTTTTTTTACTTTGACTGTAGTGCTGTAAACTGGTAAATATGAGTTTTGCATCCCTCTCTGTGAAATAATGGTTATTTTTTGTACAAGAATTACATATTATAGTTGTCAAACTGCGAGACGTCGTCACAATTTGCGTGGTGCGTACAAGTTAGGGGATGAGCGCCGCAGGCGCTCACCGCTTGCGAGGCAAGCTTTTAACACGGAGCACTTAGCCGATGAGTGCCAAAGGCGCTCATCGCTGCAAGCATCGCAAAGCGAGCCGAGACGTTAACACGTAGCATACACATAACGAGCCGTTAAGGCACTACAACGCACTACAACTATCACCACAAACACAATGAGGCAATGAAACGTGGGACTTAGCCACAAAACACTTCCTAAACGTGGGATCACCTTGGCCTGCAAGCGGTTGACAAATGCGGGACTAAGAAAAAAAAAGATACGAGACGCAAAAAAAGATTAACGGACGAGCTGTGAAAACAACAAAACAAGAAAAACACACTAAATACACCAAAAAGAATTACAAAAAAGTCACAGACAGCACAGGGCAACAGCCAGGACGCCTGGAAGTGAGATGGAACGCAAATTTAAGCAGATTTAGATGATTTTCGCCACTCAAATCACCTAAGCGAAGAAAAAAATGGCCGCCCCAAAAAATTAAAATGACCCCGGACCGCGCAAAACACTTTACCCATAAAACTACAAACTAGAAAATACACATACACATACATATTACAAAAGCTAGAAAATGCTCATGAGCCACTTAACACATTAATAACATTACGATGCCGCTTTACACAATAAACCAACGGCTTTCCCTTGCGCACGCAGCCTATTTATAATGCACACTTGGAACATTTATTACACTTTATCATCAGGGCACCAACAGTCAAACTGTATATTCTATGCTGTTGGAAAATACAAACAGATTGTTAGCTCTTCAGGCTATTGCTGCCTGCATATATTAATTATAAACACTTAAAGTAGATTAATTTATTCAATAAATAATTCATTATTACTTAACTACATATACATAAAAATATACATCTCTCTTTATCATGACAGATGAAGGTTTTCAGAGGACCAAAAATACAGGACAGGAGAGGCTCGCCGAAGGCGCTCAGAGCAAGGCTCGCAATGAGCTCTGAAGGTCCTCAGAGTACAAAACGGTTTACATTGTGTGTCAAACAGCATTCCCTTTGCTTAAAAATGTATTGCCCAGTCATTTTTGACGGGCAAGTCGCTAGTAATAATAATAATAATAATAATAATAATAATAATAATAATAAATATTTTCAATAATATATTAGATAGAAATGGGAAAATACTCTCATGTGTATTCCTTGGATTACTATGCACTATTTCCTGTAGGGGAAAAACTTAGCCCACGGCCACTCTCACCTCAGGTGAGAAGATGCTTAACTAAAATAAAATTTAAAACATACAGTATACAAGCATTTATTATGCAAAGGTTTCGTTATTTCATCATAACTTCTACAGTATATCCTTCAGTTTAATCTTCAACTTATAGACTAATATCTGCTTAATTTTTCAATAGCTCTAATTTTTGTTATTGTATATAGTGCCTTGCAAAAGTATTTACCCCCCTTGGCATTTTTCTTGTTTTGTTGCCTCACACCCTGGAATTAACATGGATTGGTTCAGGATTTGCATCATTTAATTTACAGAACATGCCCACAACCTTGAAGATGATTCTTTTTTTTTTGTAATTGTGAAGCACACAACCATCTGGACAAAATAACAGAAAAAGTCAATGTGCATAACTATTCACGCCCCTAAAGTCAATACTTTGTAGAGCCAAAGTATTTTTTTGTGGCAATCACAGCTCCAAGTCACTTTGGATAAGTCTCTATGAGCTTGCCACATCTTAACATTGGTATTTTTGCACCATTCCTCCTTGCAAAACTGCTCCAGCTCCTTCAAGTTGGATGGTTTGCACTTGTGAACAGCAATCTTTAAGTCTGACCACAGATTTTCTATTGGATTGAGGTCTGGGCGTTGACTAGGCCATTCCAACACATTTACATGTTTCCCCTTAAACCACTCAAGTGTTGCTTTAGCAGTGCGTTTGGGGTCATTGTCCTGTTGGAAGGTGAACCTCTATCCTAGCCTCAAATCACGCACAGAGTGGTACAGGTTTTGCTCAAGAATATTTAGCAACATCCATCTTTCCCCCAACTCTGACCAGTTTCCCAGTTTCACTGTGGGGACGGTGATCTTTGGGTGATGAGATGTGTTGGGTTTGCGCCAGGCATAGTGTTTTCTTTGATGGCCGAAAAGTTAGATTTTAGTCTCATCAGACCAGAGCACCTTCCTCCATACATTTTGGGAGTCTCCCACTTGCCTTTTCTCAAACTCAAAACGTTCCATTTTGTTTTTTGCTGAAAGTAATGACTTTCTACTGGCCACTCTGCTTTAAAGCCTAACTCTATGGAGCGTACGGCTTATTGTTGTCCCATGAACAGATACCCCAGTCTCTGCTGTGGAACTCTGCAGCTCCTCCAGGGTTACCTTAGGTCTTTGTGCTGCCTCTCTGATTAATGCCCTCCTTGCCCGTTCCATGAGTTTTGGTTGGCGGCCGTCTCTTGGTTATGATAGATTTGATGGTGCTCCTGGGGATCATCAAAGGTTTGGATATTTTTTTATAACCTAACCGTGACTTGTACTTCTCAACAACATTGAACTTAAGGCTGTAATGTAACAAAATAGGTAAAAAGTCAAGGGGGGTGAATACTTTTGCAAGGCACTGGAAAACTTACAAACTAAGGAGAGATAAGTCCAATGTTTCTTCAGCCAATTTAATATAAAATAAAGAGTCTCTCCCTCTCATCCACACACCAAATAAACGGGTTGTATAACAATATCTCATTTAGCGAATTAAATAATGAAAATAGGAAAATAGAAAAAAAAGAAGCTGTCTTATGAATATGAATCCCATATTCTCCACATAACCAATAAATCTACTTTACTTATACTCCAAAGCAGAAATGACTGTTCTATATCTCTATATTTTTTTTTCTACCTCCAACCATCGATCTCCAACCTCTTGCTAGTTGCCACTTGGCAGCCAGCAAGGCATGGGAGATCAATAAATTCTCTCCAAAAGGGATAGAATCTGGTAATATATGGAGCAAACAGAATTCCTGCTTGAAAGGAGGTTCCAAACCAGTAATTCTTGACAGATTTTGTATACATTGTTCCCAGAAATCGCAAACCTTTGCACATACCCACCATATATGCAGATAAGATCCCACCTCACCACATTCCACCTCGCCACACAGGTTGGAGGAGCTAACATCGATTTTATTCATCAATGAGGAACTAAGTACCATCTATGCGAAACCTTAAAGTATGTCTCCCTATATGACATACAGGTTGAGGATCTCTTCACCAAACAATATGCCTTACACCAACTATCCTCTGGCCAGCATTTACCTAGATCTTTTTCCCATTTTGACCACTCTACCAATATCCCCTTATCTCTAATACCAGATATCATTTTGACACTTGGAGACTATTTGCGATGAGTGGTTACCCCTGATCAGAAATTCGAAAGGCCGTAATTGGAGAGAGTTGTTTAAATTATAGCCGAACTTAAAAACATTTTACTGCTAGGTATTCGAACCATGAAAACTTTGTATTTTGACGAATAGACATCAGATATGATTCAGAAATAAATGAGTTATTAACAAATAAATCTCCTATGCATTTAAATCCTATGGCCTTCCATTTATTAATGGGGAAATAGTGTTCCCTCTAAAATAAGGTCTCTAAAGGAGCCACTAGGGAAGGTCTGTTCGTAATTATTTACTTATTGTCACTATACCAGTATTTAAGTAATGAGGTAATCCCCTTTGGGAGATTCTTAAATAGTCCTATATCAAATTTCGGAGGCCACAAGAAAGAGCTGCATGGGTATGTCTTAACTATATCCTCTTCAATTGCCTTCCATTTTGGAAAAATCTCATAAGAGGTCCAACCAACTAGATGGCTCAATAATATAGATTCTTGTAAATCTGTTTATTAAAGGGGAGGCCAACCCTCCTCTCTCAAATTTTCTCTTTATACTTTCACTACTCATGCACACTTTTTTACCTCTATACAAAAAATTATTTATAATCTTCTGTATAGTTTTTAAAATATAATTTTGGAATTTCATGGAGATAGACCTAAAAATATAGGAGACCTTAGGTATAATTGTCATCTTTATCACGGCTATACGGCCTAACCAGGATAGATGTATATCCTTCCATGTTGTTATATAGTTCTTAATAACATCTATAACTGGGAGATTATCCTTCATAAGTTTACTTAAATCAGAAGACAATTTTATACCTACATGTTTGATATTATTGGCTCCCCAATCGAATTTGTATTTCCATTTGAGAAAGTTTATTTATTCAATCTTTAATCCGCTAGAGAAGGCTTGTGATTTTAATTTATTTATTTTAAGGCAAGAGATTTTACTAAACTCGTCTATTACAGCAAACACATTTTTCAAGGAAGAGATCTGATCGACAACAGGTAGAACAATATCGTCTGCATAAAGCAAGATTTTGTACTGAGTTGAACCCACTTTAATTCCTTTAATTGAATCCGAGGCTCTGATCATTTCAGCCAAAGGTTCCATTGTGAGTATCAATATACTGGGGGACAGTGGACAACCCTGTCGAGGGCCATTTTTGATGTCAAACAGATTTGATATAAATCCAAAACCGCTAATTCTCACCTTCTTTATAGATCTTTATAGAGTGAGCCTATTGCTTTCCTACTAAACTTTCCAAAACCGAATTTACATAAAACAAGCTCTATGAAGCTCCAGTTGACCCTGTCGAAATCCTTCTTGGCGTCTAACGACAGGGCCAGCATTGGGACCCTCATAGAGTCAGCAAAAAAATCAAATCAATCACTTTTCTGACGTTATACGTTCCTTCTCTCTTCTTAACAAAGCCCACCTGGTCGGAATCTATTAAACTAGGAAGTACCCTGTTCATTGGTCTATAGTTCCTATGATCAGCAGGAACCTTATCTGACTTTAAGACTTTGTTTACTAAGGAATTTACTAGGGTTGAGTTTATTCCTAGTTTGTAACTTATTTAGGTCTATATATAATAGTCTTAGCGGAAGACATCTCACTTTTTTTATAGCGGCGGCTCTACTGATTAGAATGAACACTTATGGGTCCACCAGACTATTGATTTTAAAGGCACTGAATTGTCGTTTAAGCGAAATAATTCCTTTAATTCAGTTTCTATTTTCTCTAGTCTTTCTAGTGAATTGAATAATGAGGAATCTATTTTCCAGTTTTTATATTTGACTTTCTGAATTATCCATTAATTCTAGGGTAATTGAAGCGTGATCGGACCAGCTGATTTCACCAATTATAATGTCCTTAACAATATTCGTGGTCTGCAGGTTAGTCAAAAAACTATCTATTCTGGTATAAGAGCAATGTCTTGCTGAAAATTAAGTAAAATCCTTTAAATCTGGGTTTAAGGTTCTCCATACATCAAATAATTCATGTTTCAGAATTACTTTTAAAAATTGACTGGCCTGCTGGCCACTACTAACTTCCTGGCCTGGTTTAGTGGATGAGGATTTATCTTTACTTTTATCAAAAATCTAATTAAAACCGCCACAGAATATTAAATTGCATTTTCTTTTAATATTTTTCACCAGTGCTAAAACTCTTTTGTTAAATCTCAGTTGATTAGGAGCATATAAATTAACTAGAGTTGTAACTTTGCCATCAATCTTACCTAATCAAATAATATATCTCCCTTCGCTGTGAACAATCTTATGTACCTCACATATTATTACTTTTCTGCTGATGAGAATTGAAACCCCTCTAGTCTTAGTAGCCATTTTATTTACAAATCTAGGGACTTTCCCCTCTTTCCAGTGAATCTTCTAAATGCATACAATATCTGCTTTACTCTCCATCACACATATCTTCTTTTAAAGGGGCAGTTAAGCATATTTACGTTCTGTGACATTATTCTAATCCCCATCTGTGGAGCCTTCAGATAAGCTTCAAATTTTCGCTATTGTGCAAACAAATTACAAACCTTAACATGCTACACACAATAATTACATATTTAAACAATAAAACACAATACACACAGTGCTTTAGATTATAAATCTGCGAGATTTTAATCTTGCATGGCGCTTTGGGGAAAGCGCTATGGACACCGGATACTGAGCTCAAAGACAGGGCTCTCGATTCTTTGCAATGTGTTAATATTGAATTTGTCTTTGCCTTAAAATAAACTTATATATAGCGCTACGGAATATGTTGGGGCATTACAAATAAACAATAATAATTATGCGAAAAATCTTCTTGACAGAGGTTCTTTTTGTTGTACAGTTAAACTAGTTATGTAAATATACCATACAGGGAGTGCAGAATTATTAGGCAAATGAGTATTTTGACCACATCATCCTCTTTATGCATGTTGTCTTACTCCAAGCTGTATAGGCTCAAAAGCCTACTACCAATTAAGCATATTAGGTGATGTGCATCTCTGTAATGAGAAGGGGTGTGGTCTAATGACATCAACACCCTATATCAGGTGTGCATAATTATTAGGCAACTTCCTTTCCTTTGGCAAAATGGGTCAAAAAAAGGACTTGACAGGCTCAGAAAAGTCAAAAATAGTGAGATATCTTGCAGAGGGATGCAGCACTCTTAAAATTGCAAAGCTTCTGAAGCGTGATCATCGAACAATCAAGCATTTCATTCAAAATAGTCAACAGGGTCGCAAGAAGCGTGTGGAAAAACCAAGGCGCAAAATAACTGCCCATGAACTGAGAAAAGTCAAGCGTGCAGCTGCCACGATGCCACTTGCCACCAGTTTGGCCATATTTCAGAGCTGCAACATCACTGGAGTGCCCAAAAGCACAAGGTGTGCAATACTCAGAGACATGGCCAAGGTAAGAAAGGCTGAAAGACGACCACCACTGAACAAGACACACAAGCTGAAACGTCAAGACTGGGCCAAGAAATATCTCAAGACTGATTTTTCTAAGGTTTTATGGACTGATGAAATGAGAGTGAGTCTTGATGGGCCAGATGGATGGGCCCGTGGCTGGATTGGTAAAGGGCAGAGAGCTCCAGTCCGACTCAGATGCCAGCAAGGTGGAGGTGGAGTACTGGTTTGGGCTGGTATCATCAAAGATGAGCTTGTGGGGCCTTTTCAGGTTGAGGATGGAGTCAAGCTCAACTCCCAGTCCTACTGCCAGTTCCTGGAAGACACCTTCTTCAAGCAGTGGTACAGGAAGAAGTCTGCATCCTTCAAGAAAAACATGATTTTCATGCAGGACAATGCTCCATCACACGCGTCCAAGTACTCCACAGCGTGGCTGGCAAGAAAGGGTATAAAAGAAGAAAATCTAATGACATGGCGTCCTTGTTCACCTGATCTGAACCCCATTGAGAACCTGTGGTCCATCATCAAATGTGAGATTTACAAGGAGGGAAAACAGTACACCTCTCTGAACAGTGTCTGGGAGGCTGGTTGCTGCTGCACGCAATGTTGATGGTGAACAGATCAAAACACTGACAGAATCCATGGATGGCAGGCTTTTGAGTGTCCTTGCAAAGAAAGGTGGCTATATTGGTCACTGATTTGTTTTTGTTTTGTTTTTGAATGTCAGAAATGTATATTTGTGAATGTTGAGATGTTATATTGGTTTCACTGGTAAAAATAAATAATTGAAATGGGTATATATTTGTTTTTTGTTAAGTTGCCTAATAATTATGCACAGTAATAGTCACCTGCACACACAGATATCCCCCTAAAATAGCTAAAACTAAAAACAAACTAAAAACTACTTCCAAAAATATTCAGCTTTGATATTAATGAGTTTTTTTGGGTTCATTGAGAACATGGTTGTTGTTCAATAATAAAATTAATCCTCAAAAATACAACTTGCCTAATAATTCTGCACTCCCTGTATAGCTATTTTAGGGGGATATCTGTGTGTGCAGGTGACTATTACTGTGCATAATTTTTAAGCAACTTAACAAAAAACAAATATATACCCATTTCAATTATTTATTTTTACCAGTGAAACCAATATAACATCTCAACATTCACAAATATACATTTCTGACATTCAAAAACAAAAGAAAAACAAATCAGTGACCAATATAGCCACCTTTCTTTGCAAGGACACTCAAAAGCCTGCCATCCATGGATTCGGTCAGTGTTTTGATCTGTTCACCATCAACATTGCGTGCAGCAGCAACCACAGCCTCCCAGACACTGTTCAGAGAGGTGTACTGTTTTCCCTCCTTGTAAATCTCACATTTGATGATGGACCACAGGTTCTCAATGGGGTTCAGATCAGGTGAACAAGGAGGCCATGTCATTAGATTTTCTTCTTTTATACCCTTTCTTGCCAGCCACGCTGTGGAGTACTTGGACGCGTGTGATGGAGCATTGTCCTGCATGAAAATCATGTTTTTCTTGAAGGATGCAGACTTCTTCCTGTACCACTGCTTGAAGAAGGTGTCTTCCAGGAACTGGCAGTAGGACTGGGAGTTGAGCTTGACTCCATCCTCAACCCGAAAAGGCCCCACAAGCTCATCTTTGATGATACCAGCCCAAACCAGTACTCCACCTCCACCTTGCTGGTGTCTGAGTCGGACTGGAGCTCTCTGCCCTTTACCAATCCAGCCACGGGCCCATCCATCTGGCCCATCAAGACTCACTCTCATTTCATCAGTCCATAAAATCTTAGAAAAATCATTCTTGAGATATTTCTTGGCCCAGTCTTGACGTTTCAGCTTGTGTGTCTTGTTCAGTGGTGGTCATCTTTCAGCCTTTCTTACCTTGGCCATGTCTCTGAGTATTGCACACCTTGTGCTTTTGGGCACTCCAGTGATGTTGCAGCTCTGAAATATGGCCAAACTGGTGGCAAGTGGCATCGTGGCAGCTGCACGCTTAACTTTTCTCAGTTCATGGGCAGTTATTTTGCGACTTGGTTTTTCCACACGCTTCTTGCGACCCTGTTGACTATTTTGAATGAAACGCTTGATTGTTCGATGATCACGCTTCAGAAGCTTTGCAATTTTAAGAGTGCTGCATCCCTCTGCAAGATATCTCACTATTTTTGACTTTTCTGAGCCTGTCAAGTCCTTCTTTTGACCCATTTTGCCAAAGGAAAGGAAGTTGCCTAATAATTATGCACACCTGATATAGGGTGTTGATGTCATTAGACCACACCCCTTCTCATTACAGAGATGCACATCACCTAATATGCTTAATTGGTAGTAGGCTTTCGAGCCTATACAGCTTGGAGTAAGACAACATGCATAAAGAGGATGATGTGGTCAAAATACTAATTTGCCTAATAATTCTGCACTCCCTGTATACTCGAGTATAAGCCAAGTTTTTCAGCCCTTTTTTTAAGGCTAAAAATGGCCCCCTCGGCTTATACTCGAGTCACTTTCCCCCCGTGTCTCTCTAACCCCCCATGTCTCTCTAACCCCCCTGTGTGTCTCTACCCCCACCATGTCTCTCTACACCTGTGTCTCTTTCCCTCCCCCTTCCTCAACCTCAACCCCCCTCAACCTCCCCCCTCAATCCCCCTCAACCTCCCCCCTCAATCCCCCTCAACCCCAACCCCCCTCCTCAACCTAAACCCCCTCAACCCCCCTCCTCAACCTAAACCCCCCTAAATACCTCCCCCTCTCCCCTCACTTACCTGCTTGTGCTCCGGCCTCCACTCCTTGACCCGGCGAGCATGTGACGTCACATGCGCGCCGCGTCATTAGCACATACCGGGTTCCGAGGTTGAGGAGGGTTGAGGTTGAGGAGGGGGTTGAGGATGGGGGGTTGAGGAGGGAGGATGAGGATGGGGGTTGAGGAGAGGGTTGAGGATGGGGGGTTGAGGAGGGAGGTTGAGGAAGGGGTTGAGGATGGGGGGTTGAGGAGGGAGGATGAGGAGGAAGGTTGAGGATGAGGAGGGAGGTTGAGGATGAGGGGTTGAGGAGGGGGTTTGAGGATGGGGGTTGAGGAGGGGGTTGAGGAGAGAGGATGAGGATGTGGGGGGTTGAGGAGGGGGGTTGAGGAGGGAGGATGAGGAGGGAGGTTGAGGAGGGGGTTGAGGATGAGGAGGGAGGTTGAGGAGGGGGTTGAGGATGAGGAGGGAGGTTGAGGATGAGGAGGGAGGTTGAGGATGAGGAGGGAGGATGAGGAGGGAGGTTGAGGATGAGGAGGGAGGTTGAGGAGGGGGTTGAGTATGAGGAGGGAGGTTGAGGATGAGGAGGGAGGTTGAGGAGTGGGGTTGAGGAGGGTGATAAGGGAGGGGGGAGAGACACAGGGAAGGGAGAGGTTGGAAGAGACACAGGGAAGGGAGAGGTGAGAAGAAACACGGAGAGAGAGGGGGACACAAGAGGGGGACACAGAGGGCACAAGAGGGACACAGGGGGCAGCACATTTCCCACTCTCGGCTTATACTCGAGTCACTCATTTTACCCAGTATTTTGTGGTAAAATGGGTGCCTCTGCTTATACTCGGGTCGGCTTATACTCAAGTATATACGGTAGTTCCTTTTGGACATTGACATTGAGCATCAGCCCAAGTTTTGCATTCACTTCTTTCACCCTCAGGCCCTTTAGTTCCTCCTCACTTTCAGCCATCAGAGTAGTTCCATCCGCCAATTGATTCCGGCTTTGGATTCATCCATCCCATCCTAAGCATGATGTACTTACTCTGCATTTAAGTTGAATAAATAAGGAGATAATAGACAACTTTGTCACACACCTTTTCCGACCTTAAACCATTTTGTTGTCCCGTGTTAAGTTCTGACCATGGCTTCTTGGTCCAAATACAGATTCTCAAGGAGGCGAATGACATGATATGGTACTCCCATCTCTTTAGGAACTTGCCTCATTTTGTTGTGATCCACACAGTTAAAGATTTTATAATAGCCTAAGAAGCAGGAGTAAATGTTTCTCTTAAGCTCTCTTGCTTTCTCTATTATCCATCGGACATTAGCAATTATGTGCATAATCCTCTACAGAACCCGGCTTGCACATCTAATAGTTCCTGATCCATTTATGGTTGGAGTCAAGCTTGTAGGATCTTAAGCATTACCTTGCTTTAATTAATGGAAGCACTCTTTGGCACTGACTTTTCTTGGGGTTGGGATGTAACCTGACTTTTCCAATCTGTTGGCCACTGTTGGGTATTCCAAATTTATTGGCATAAGGCAAGCAACAATTTCAAAGCATCATACTGTAGAATTTTGAATAGTTCAATTGTAATTTAATGATAGCTTTAATATTGTGGGAGCTACATGTTAAGGGGGGGGGGGGTGGGGGGAGGAATGTCTACCTGAGAGGCACTGGGAATATCTTACAATTACTTCATTTCTTTGAAAATGCTTGCAGATGCAAAATATGCCTTCATGGACCTGGATTGTGCCTAAAACAAAACAAAAAGAGAAAAAACACCTGCAAAATAAGGCCTTAAAAATAGATAGGGACTGCAACAACTCTTCTCAACAGCATTCCTCAGTGACCATCAACTGGTGAAATGTTAAACAAAACTCTACGTGTCCAGAGAAGAGGATTTTAGACAATAGATGGTGACTGAGAAGTGCTGTTGAGAAGGCAAACAAATATGTGCAGCCCCTGATGATATCCTCCTCTTTGGAACCAGCACTCTTGGCTCCTCTCCTTTCCTCCTCTCCCTGCGCCGGTTTGTGCTGGGCGGGGGCTCAGTCCCCTATGTCCTGCTGCGATGGAGCCAACGCCCCCGCCTTTGGCTCACCACTGGTCCCAGACCTCCTGGAAGCTGAAAAATATAAATGAAAGGTATATATATATATATTATTTAGTACTGTAGAATACATTGTTTTGTGTTCATTCCTAACTATCTGACATTTAGCCTTGGACCCAGATGATTCTCTTAATTGCAACTATGAGTAGATATAATTTGCTAGTTGTGATCTATTCATTGGTTCTTGATCTTCATTGTTCTTGGCTCCTAACACTGTCTTGATTCCGGTTGTGGTCTATTGGTTGATTTCTGTTGTTGTGCCCACGAATGACAGTGATTTGTCAGCTTCATGGGTTTAATGACGCATGGCTGATCCATCTATCCCTTGTTAATTCCAGTGCCCTTGTTAATGCCTTGTTGGTCATCATGTACATGTGTAGTGTGTGTGATATTCACCTGACATGGAGACTGGATCCTGCTGATCCACCAGACGGAAGCTCCAGCAGTGGGTCACTGGCTCAGAAGATGCTTGGCAACCCTCTCCCTCTCATTGTATTTGACTGTCACTTTGGGGCCACCACTTGGTGCTGAGGCTTGACTGGCCTCCTTGGCCATCATCCTGGTCCCCTTGGCCCAGACATCATCAAACCGGTGCTTCACAGACTTCACATCCTTTTCCACTTTCCATCACTGTTACTGTGGCCGCTACCTCCTTCCATGCCTGGGACCTGGCCCAGGGCCTAACTTCCCTCCCCAAAGCAAGGATAGCGGGGCGCTCATGGATCGCACAAAGGAGGACCAAATTCTCCTTGTGAGTGTAGTTTGGGGCCCTGTGCCTGCCTGCAGCCTGTTGCACTTCCAACTGTGGACAGGGATCCTTCGCTCCCTTGTCTGCCTTTGAGGCTACCTCCTTCACCGAACTACCAACCCCCTAGGATCAGGCCCTCCCCTCCAACCCTGAACTTTAGGTGCCTATCACTATGGGCACCCCATCACCACCCACCTCCTCTCATCCACTCTTCCCCTCTACTCCACCACTCTCCTCCTCTTCCAGCTCCTCCACTCTGCCACACTCCTCTTCCTCTCCTCCACCATGCCTCACGTCCTCCTCTCCTCAACCACTCACCAGGGCCACCTCTCTCTCTTTTCTCTCCTCCTCACCTGTCTTCTTCCCCTCCTCCCCATCTCTCCACTCCTTTTCCCTCCTCTCTCCTCCCACCAAAATTATCCCAAAAATTATAAAAGGATAAATCAAAATAAGTATTTATGTATATATATGAGGAAAAAAATGTGTGTTTGATGTATATTTATTAACTGTTGGGGGATGGGGTGTGGGATATAGGATAGGGGTATGTGTATGGCGTGACCTAGTTCTATTTGTATCTATGTGTGTTATTTAATATATGTGTATTTGTATTATGTGTAATCTGTAAATATGTGTAATCAAAATTTAAATGTAAAATAGTTGTTAGAATAATGTAAAAGAATCAAAGTGTAACTTCCTGCTTTAATAAATTGCCTGCTCTCTCTCTCTCTCTCTCTCTCAATCACCAACCACCAACTCCAGGACCTCCAGTCAATACTGGGGTGGGTGGAATGCAACTTTATAATCACTCTCTGACAATCATTATTCACTAGCACACCTTCTATTGACTCAGAGGCCTGTGTCGCAACTGCGACCAATTTTTTTTCCAGCCCCCAAAAAGCTTGCGGGCGCAGGATGGGTCTATGGTCTTGCGGCTTCGGCCTTAAATTGCGGCCTTGTTGAATTGAATCACTCTGTAACTGTAGCAAATTTCCTATGGCCAGTATAAAGGTAACTGCGGGCTTGCAATTGAATAAGGCCCAAAGTCTAACCCGCAAAACATATCTTGTTTTGGTAAAAAATATTGCGAGTGCTATATAGGGCTTTTTCAAACACTTATTAAAGCTGTAACAGCTATTAAACACACATTTCTGTACTTTAAAGCATGACAGAGCATGGGAAAAATTTACAATTAATTGTACATGATCCAAAGAACATATAGGCCATGTTTTTTTTAATTATATTTTTAACTGGTCATGCATCTGTTAATATTAAAAGTGTTGCTGAAAGATGCATAAAGCATATAAAGACACAGTACATAACTAAATTGCAAGCAAAAAATATGGAACAGCCTTACAAATAATGCGTAACACTTACAGAGAGTCAAATGTTGGCTTGAAAAATATAAATATACTAGCGACTAGTCCGTCAAAAAAAAAATGACGGTCAATAAAATTTTAAAGCTAGGAATGCTGGTTGCCACACAGTGTGAGGCTCTGACACTCTTAACCTTTTTGCTATCTACAAAGAAGTACAAAAATGTATAACAATTTTTTTTTTTTAACTTGTATTTCAACAACTGTTAAACCATATAAAGCTTTTTAATTGACATGTATGCAGTAATAATATAACAATGCATCAAATTTGTATGAATACGTATTGTGAATCGATACATAAAGCTTTGTAACATGCAACTTAAATTGGAAACATTGTTGAACGATTTTTAATTCTGATCTATGCATAACATAACAATATGTCAACTTTGTATAAATGAGTATTTTAAACCATTACAGAATGCTTCTTAACATGCAACTTGTAGTTGAACTCCTGGTAAACTAAATAGGTATTGAATCCAGAGGCAAATAGTAAAAAAAACATTGAAACTTAGTCAATTGTATCAAAGGGGAAAAAATCCTGTCTACTTAATTATACATTTAAATTTTTACCAAACGATTATGCTGCTACTGACATAAACCCTTAATAACATCTAATAAAACAACTTTTTAAACCTTGTAAAATATAATGTTAACAATGCAAACATTAACGTAATGTTAGAACATTTAAAATTAAATTATTTAAAAATATAATGATAAATATAATAATATTGAATCCAGAGGAAGGCAAACCAAAAAAAAAAAACAGGGAAATTTGGTCAATTGTTTCAAAGTGGGCAAAAAAAATAATTCCTTCCTGACCCCATTAACTGGCGATCTGATTACGCCCTGGATCAATACTTAATTACATGCAATGAAACAACTTTTCAGTCCCTTGAAAACAGAATTTTTACATTACAAACATGAACTTAATGTATTAAAATTGAAACAGTAAATGTAAGAAAATGCAAGGTAACTGTTTTATGGGGCCAATCCTGGCAAAAGTCACCTCCAAGACATTCCATTCTTTTTTGTTTTGTATGTGAAAGTGGTTCCATTAAAAAGAGCCAAGCAATGTAATGTTGTCTATGGGATATAAACACTGTTTATTGTTGTTGTTTTTTTTTTTTTCTTTTATTATTGTAGTTGTTGAAAATGGCACATAGAGTTCCTAAGTGAAATAGTGGTCCTCTAAAAAGAGACTGCTAGACATCAAAGTTCATCCGCGGGTATAACCACTGTTCTCTATGTTTTTTGCCATTTTATAGAGTAAAAGATGTAAAGTGTAAATTTGCGTCCTCAAAATGAAACCACTGTTCTCTATTTATGAATTTGTCATAGATATAAGAGCACTGTTGCTTATTTAATTGGGTTATTTGTAGATTATTATTATTATTTTTTTGTAATTTAATTTATAGTACTTCATAGTAGACAATGTTTTTTTCTAAAAATTCGGCCATCATCTAATAAATCACCTTGACTTTGTTTGTTTTCAATGTAAACTTTAATTTCCTCTGATTCTTGAATCTTGAAAATGCAACATAGATTTGGACATGGGCAAATACTGGTTCTTCTAAAAAGATTCCAACGGTTTTAAAAGTTTGTCCTTGTGATTTATTATTGGTCATGGCAAATGCCGTGATGATGGAAATTGAATTCTCTGAAGTACAAAAGGCAAGCTACTTTCACTTGGTGCCAAATCTATTCTTGGTATGAAAACTCTTTTACCTTTATGGGTACAATTGATAATTTCTGTATTTATGAAATGTCTTTTACTTCTTGAACAATTAATCCAATGTGGCTTAACAATAATTTAAAGATCAAGTTATGGAGTAAAAAACAGGCATTTCAATTATACAAACATGAGGGGACAGAGACTGTTTTATGTGAGTACAAGAAAATAAACAAGGCTTGCCAAAGGGCTGTTAGATTGGCTAAAATAGAAAATTAAAAATGATTGCAAAATAGAGTAAGACTAACCCTAAAATAATTTTTAAGTATATTAATGGGAAGAAGGCCAAGAATGAAGCTATTGGAACATTACAATGTGACACAGGCCATCTGAAAATTAGAGACCAGGAAAAGGCAGATGAGCTAAATAGGTTCTTTTCTTCGGTATACACAAGGGAGGTACCAGTGGTTCACTGCAACATAATGGGGCTACACTACCTTCACCAAATAACTGGTTAACGCAGGAAGAAATCCAAAATAGGTTGGAAAAAATAAATGTTAATAAAGCCCCAGGTCCTGATAGAATACATCCACGGGTACTGAGGGAACTGGGTTCTGTAATAGCCAAACCATTATATTTAATTTTTCAAGTTTCATCTAACACAGGGTCTCTAACAGATGACTGGAGAAAGGCAGATGTGATACCTATACTTAAAAAGAGAGCAAGAGCAAATCCAGGGAATTATAGACCAGCGAGCCTCCATTCTGTAGTGGGAAAGCTTTTAGAAGGGTTAATAAGGGATAATATACAAGCATATGTCTATTTGTACAGGATTATAAGTAGGAGTGAACATGGATTTATGAGGGAGAGGTCATGTCAAACAAATTTAATTGGTTTCTATGAGGAGGTTAGTAGGAACTTGGGTCAAGGCAACTCAGTGGATATAGTCTTTATGGATTTTGAAAAGGCTTTTGATACAGTGCCACATGGGAGACTATTGTGCAAAATAAGGGATACAGGAATTGCAGTAAATATCTGCTCATGGATTGAGAGCTGGCTAAAAGACAGGAAGCAAAGGGTTGTTGTAAATGGAACATACTCTGATTGGACTAATGGGGTAAGTGGGGTTCCTCAGGGTTCAGTATTATGTCCTCTCCTTTTTAACAAATTTATTAATGACTTAGAGGTGGGATTGGAAAGTAGTGTCTCCATTTTCGCTGATGACACAAAGTTGTGCAAGGTAATTAAATCAGATAATGATGTCCTTTGCCTTCAAAGGGATTTACATACAATTGAGGAATGGGCATATAAATGGCAGATGAAATTCAATACGAATACATGTAAAGTTATGCATCTGGGAAGGAAAAATAGCCATGAAATGTATAATCTTAATGGAGCAAATATAGGGGTATCAGATATTGAAATGGACTTCGGGTACTTGTGGACAACCACCTAGATAACAGTGCTCAAAGCAAAGCAGCAGCTGCAAAGGCAAATTCATTATTAGCATGTATTAGGAAGGGTATAGAAGCTACAGAAACAAATATAATTCTGCCACTATACAAATCTCTAGTACACCCTCATTTGGAATATGGTGTACAATTTTGGGCGCCACTTCATAAAAAGGACATTTTAGAGGTGAAAAAGGTACAAAGGAGGGCAACAAAACTAATAAGGGGGATACGTTATGAAGAAAGACTAACCAAATTAAGCTTAGGCGTCTAAGAGGAGAAACTATTACATTATATAAATACATGCAGGGTCAGTATAAATAATTTTCAATGGAGCTTTTTGTGCCAAGAGGTTTTCAATTGACAAGAGGACATCCCTTGAGGTTAGAAGTAAAAAGATTCCACCTTAAAGAAACAAACGTGTTCTTCACAGTAAGGGTGGTTAATCTGTGGAATTCTCTACCACAGGAGGTGATGACAGTTGGTTCGATAGATAACTTTAAAGGGGATTTATTTCTAATTATGAAGAGAATTCAGGGTTATCCTGGATAATTAGAGAGAGTGTATTGATCCAGGGAGAAATCCGATCGCCAATATCTGGGGTGAGGAAGGAGTTTTTTCGCTTTGAGATGATTGGCTTAGTTTCACTTGACTTTTTTTCTGCCTTCCTCTGGATTAATTATTAATTTAAAAAAAACAACAAATAAATAAATAGTTGATTAATAATTAATAAAAAAATAACATTTAATTAATTAATAACTAATCCTCATATTGCAGATCAGAGGAGATCTTAAAAGGTTGAACTTGATGCACTGAAAGTCTTTTTTCAATCTTAATTACTATGGGCCTCATTCTATTATCGGCCGTAAATCGGCCGTAAGGCTGCGATTCCTTGCGGGGGTTCTGTTACCTCGCAATTCAATTATACGGCCCCGCAAGGATCTCCTCTTACGGCCGCCGCATATCTTGGAACCGGCCGTAAGCTCCAAAATTTTTAAAGTCAAAAATAAATTCAAGACAGCACTGTACAGCTCTGTAAATGCTAGGGGTCATATTGGGGGACATGAGGATTAATAGTAACCCCCTCTCAAGTTTGCACATCAGCCCAAATACGAGTTTACATTAACTGTTTATTTTCCGGCCGCAGCGTGGCCAGGTCTGAGGTGCTCCAAGCACTCTGGACTTTTTACATATATATTTGACATATATTAAAAAAAATATATTTTACGGATTTGAATATAGGGGAAATTTGTGCTATTTTTGCTAACACCTAAAATCACTTTATAGTCTTCTCAAAGTGCAGGATGGCTTTATTTGGGCTATATTTCGTGCTTAATTGGTGCTAGCGGGACCTCTTTCCTGCAAGTAAGCTGCGGCTCGCTTTTAGCCTTGCAGAGAGGGTTCCCGGAGCAATAGAATTGCAAATAGTATTTTCTTACGGTCGATTTCCTTGCGGCAGTTTTAGATCAAAGGCTTTCCTCCGGCGCGAGCGGCAGCAAGAGATAGCAAGGCACCGGCCGCAAGCCTGCCGGAATCCCCGGCCGGAGGGGAATAGAATAGCCGAATAGCTTGCGGCCGGTCCTTGCGGCCCCGCAACGGCTGCGGCCGATAATAGAATGAGGCCCTATGTAACTATGTAACTATTTTGTATTTGCTACGTGTCGTAGGATGTGTGTTACGTGCCGCATGAAGTGTTAGTGAGTTTGGGTAAGTGTTCCGAGTACGATTTTTCATTTGACCTGCTTGGCCTCGTTTTGTTTTTTATCGGACGCCAATTTTTAATGGTCAAAACTGGTGAAATACGACTTAAATTCACAAGCAACCTCACTCACAGACTTCCTGGCTGTTCCCCGTGCTGTGTGTGATTTTTTTTAATGTTTTTTTTGTGTGTTTTGTGTTTTTCGATTTGCATGGTTCGGCTGTTAACTTTGTATTTTTTCCATCTTTTTTTTTTTTTTTAAGTACTGCTTTCCTTTGCAAAGTGTTACAAGTCGTATTTTTAAAACTCAATCTTGCAATGTGTTACGGGTCATAATTTTGAAACTTTTTTTCAAACTGCTACGGGTCTGTAAATTCGATAATTAAGATTTCTGTTGAACTGTAGTCCCCCTGGTCAAAGATTTCTGTTAAACTGTAGTCCCGCGCAATGACCACCTTTGGCGTTTCTAAATGGCCTTAGTTATGGTGGGCTCGCTATGCGAGCCCGCAAACGCTAGCAACAACCCGTATTGCTCAGAACTATATACAGTGCCTTGCAAAAGTATTCACCCCCTTGACTTTTTACCTATTTTGTGACATTACAGCCTTAGGTTTAATGTTTGGTTAATCTGAATTTTATGTGATGGATCAGAACACAATAGTCTAAGTTGGTGAAGTGAAATGAAAAAATATATACATAAAACTATTTTTTTGAAATAGAAAACAGAACATTTTTGCAGATTTAAATACTTTCTCTCCATGTTAGAACACATGCTAGGTAAACCGACTTCAAATTGTTTTACTAGGTTATGCCTGTCTGCTCCTCTCACAAAAGGTATTGTGGGTATCCTATATGATACTTGTAATTCCCCTTCCGCCACCCTCCTCCCAAAATATATGCAGAGATGGGAAGAAGACTTAAATTGCAATTGGGATATGGAGACTTGGCAAAACTCCTGGCGAAACCTAACCAGGGGATCTTTTAGTAGTAATATTCTGTTACAGTTCTCCGTAGGATATATATCACCCCAGACAAACTATTTAGTTGGAAACGCTCCCCTAATCCTAACTGCTTTAGAGCTTGTCAGATCCCTGGAACCTTTTTCCACACTTGGTGGTCTTGTCCCCTGGTTCAATCTCTTTGGAACAAGGTTTTCCATTAAGCCTCAACCATATTTGGCACGCCTGTTATGGCTAAGGCAGACATAGGCCTTTTAGGGCACTCTGTACCTTTACTCTCAAAATACCAGAATAGACTCCTTCAGTACTTAATGCTAGCTACAAAGAGCCATATAGCCAGACAATGGAAATCTCCCACTCTTACTTTACAATTAGTCATCAGTAAGATGAATTTATTGCTATAAATGAAAGGCAAACCCATTTAATGGAGGACCGTATGCCTATATTTTTCCAGATCTGGAATCCCTGGATTCATTCTCCTTATAGCCCCACATCACATGAAACCTTCTTAATTAACATTGTGCTATCTTTTGCTAATAGTTACACTGGAGCTGCGGACCGGCGACTGGAGGATGCGGGAGGGGGGTATTGGATCCAAGCTGATAACCTACAGGACTTATACTTTAATATCTTTGAGTCAAGAATCTGTTTTAGAATTTAAATTTGTTGTGTATTCAGCAGTGTTTTTTTTTTTTCTTTTATTGGACTTGTTCAGCTCCTTTAGAGTTATATCATGTCTATACAACATAGTTTTTTTTTTTTTTTTTACTTAGGCTATTGGATGTTTGTTTTGCTATACTGAGCCTACCAATCTGTTTTATTTATGGTAAACTTTTTCCTCAGAAAATTAGAAAAATTTAGGTAACCTGGTTCCACTTAGACCTTCCCACACGTGGGGATAGATCTTTTTGTTTAACTTTATTTTGACTATTATATGGTATTTTCCTATGGTGCAATGTAATGTTAACCTTTTTTATTTTCCCCCTTAACTTGGTTTGATTGTACTTCAATAATGCCAAACCTGTTACTTGGCTCTTATGTTAGCCTCCTGTTTATTTGGTTACCTAATAAAAAGAACCTTGAAAAAAAAAAAAAAAAAAATTTGCACGTGCGTATCTATTCACCCTCTTTGTTATGAACCCCATAAAAAGCTCTGGTGCAACCAATTACCTTCAGAAGTCACATAATTAGTGAAATGATGTCCACCTGTGTGCAATCTAAGTGTCACATGATCTGTCATTACATATACACACTTTTTTTGAAAGACCCCAGAGGATGCAACAGCTAAGCAAGAGGCACCCCTAACCAAACATTGCCATGAAGAGCAAGGACAATGTTGTTTAGAAGTACAAGGCAGGGTTAGGTTATAAAAAACATATCCAACCCTTGATGATCCCCATTATGATCCCCATACTATATACTATATCCTAACAATCATCATTACTATATCAAGGTATATTTTCTAATAATGTTACCAAATACTACCCCAAAAGTTATCTTTAGGGTCAATCTCTTTAGGCCTCTGGTCAGGGTTCACACCTGCACAGATGGTTACTTCTTTCTCTTTGACTCTTCCAACTAGGCTGACCCAACTCTGACCTTGTATTCTCTTTCTTGGACACTCCCCCCTTGATCTGTGACTGACCCATCCCGACTGAAATCTTTCTCAACTCCCCCAAACTCCATAAAAACAGGTTTATTTCTAACTGTTAAAAATGGGAATGCCACACACACATATATATCCCTTTGTTTACACATAAACACCCTGGGCCAAAACCTTTTGTTGTAGTATCAATAGAATAGATACGTAAGAAATCACACCTCTCAGTAATTCAGTTTGTTTGTGATAAGGTAGGGGGGTGACCGATCAATCTTAATATACGATAAACACAATTTCCCCACAAATTACTAATAATAAATATTTATACAATTAGACATATTTTATAAGATACACTTATTTCCATCATAATGTTTATAGATTGCCACTCTATAAGCCATATCTTACAGCAGGCTATTCGTAGAATTAGTGATGTATGTGTTATGTGTAATTGTACTTTGAGCATTTTTTATAACATTGTATCTCCATGGTTTCATTTCTGGTATGGTGCTCATTGACCTCTGTATAAGTAGCTCTCAGATCAGGGCTCTGTAAACAGAGATATATGATGGAGTTTGATTTTTCTGCATCTTTTTTATTACAGTATTATTTTATTTGTGAATGTAAGCAATTTGGAGTAATTTGTTAGAGCATGAAGTGAGTAAATCATTACAGAAGCAGAACCTATTTATTTAACATATGGCTAGACAATCTATATTATTACTGTGTAATATACATGCTTTATGTATGTAAACTTCCTTTGAGTCTGATGAGTTTCAGCTTAATTACTGGTTGTTGTTCTGTATATATGGTTTGTCAACCAAAATATTATTATTTTTCTATTATACTTTTATTCTATTAGTGTCTTATTTTGTCCTATTAATTAATTTTGTTATTTGTGTATTTGTTATAATGAAAACATATATAGCATTTTCCCCTCATTTTTGTCACCTGTCCAGTCACCCCAGACTTTAAAGAAACCTTCCTTCTATAATTGTAAGCTTCCCTTCCATCTATTGACTAAATGCGTCTGTCATTTACTGTTTGTTTGTTTTTTGTTTAATATTCTCACTAGTGTTAAAGCATATATTATAACATTGTATCATTATTGTTTTGACTTGAGAAATGTAGTTGCATCTTTTGAAAGCTTATGAATTTAAATACAATGTATTTCCAATAAATAAGATATTACTGCAAACTGCAATGCTCTTATTCTTCATTTGTATTTCTCTGATCATCTAAGTTTACTAGCGACTTGCCCGTCAAAAAATGACGGCAAGAAAATTGTAAGCCAGGGAATGCTGTTTTGGTCCTCTTATTGGGCACTCATTGCGAGCCTTGCGCTGAGTGCAAGTGTGCAGTGTAAATAGGCTGCGTGTGCGAGGCTAAACCGTTTGTTTAGTGGTGTAAAGTGGCATTTTATAATGTTAATGTTATTATTTTTAAGTTAGTGTTGTAAAATGAAGGCAATTGTCTATGTGCTATGCGGGTCTGGAGCTTTTTCCGTCCTTCCAAATAGTGTACTTTATACCTCGTACGTTCCTGGGTAAAAGTCGTATGTGCCTGATTGTGTTTTGTTTGTTTAGAGGTCGTGTAGCCTCGTTTTTTTTTTTTTTTTGGTGGCCATTTTTTTTTCGCTTAGGCGATTTTTGAGTGGCGAAACTCTGCAAATTCGACTTAAAATGTTGTGCAACCTCACTCCCAGACGTCCTGGCTGTCCCCCCCCCTGCTGTGTGTGATGTTTTTAGTATGTTTTTTTTTTGTGGTTTTCGTGTTTTTCAATGTGCGCATTTTTATTTTTGTCAGGTCGTATTTTTTTTTCTAAGTGCAGGTTCTAAGTGTTACAGGCCGTAATTTTTGCAGTCAATTTTTTCAAAGTGCTACGGGTCTTGCACTGTGAATTGTGTATTTGAGTTTTCTGTTGATCTGTAGTACCACGGGTCGTAGGTATGATGCTTAAGTCATGTGGGGTTTTAGGGATGAGGGCCTATGGCGCTCATCTCCTCCAGCGCAGTGAGCACCTTCGGCGCCCCCTGTCAAAGTCATGCAGGGCCGTAGGGATGAGCATCTACAGTGATAATCTCCACCAGTGCAGTGAGCGCGTTCGGCGCTCCCTGCTTAAGTCGGACGGGTCGTAGAGTTGAGCGCCTACAGTGCTGATCTCCACCAGGGCAAGGAGCACCTTCGGCGCTCCTTGCCTGACCGCAACCACGGCCCTCGCTGTGCGAGCCTGCATTTTTTACGTTTTGTTGCCAACGTTTTTTGGCAAGCCCACGCTGCTGAGAACTATATATGTGATTCTCCATAGAAGTGATGTGACTGTACTAATTCTGATGATGGGGGGTTGTTATAGAAATAGCTTGTGGATACTATGGAATGTGTAAAACTAAAGTTGGTGCCAATTTGTGGAAATAGACAACCGTGCATGTCGTTGATAGACTGCAAATTGATGTCTCCCCTACCAGAATAAATACAATTTGCTTAATCTATGTTACACCTACCAGAATAAATACAATTTGCTTAATCTATGTTACACCTACCAGAATATATACAACTTGCTTACTCTATGTTATGCAACATTATTCCTATTGCTCAAAATGTGAACTAATCCTGGACCAGCTTCATAGAATTATAAAATATGTGTAGAAAAGGCATACATTTTTTAAGGCAAATGTGATTGTTTCCAACAGTACAATGTATTGAAAATTTTACAAGACTTAAAATACAAAGTTTTCTAAGTTTGGGAAGCAAAAGCAAGAAATGAAGCACACATTTGCTAATATAATAGACTCTCAGTTAACCGGCACACTTGAGGATTGGTAGATGCTGGATAAATGTAGTTTCTGGTTGCTTGAGAGTTACTATTAAAAGAGGCCTAGATTAGCTGAACATAGGATGCTCTGCTAAGTATATTTGTCAGTGGTGGAAGTGTCTAGCAGCAGCAGCTTTCACTCCTCACTTACACACAGGTGTGTTCGGCTGGAGGGTGCAGTGCTGAACCCGTGGAATGTACTGCCAACACTGCCCTGGCTCAGTCACTCATGCCTGTCAGCTTCCAGATAACATGTAATTGCAGAGACATACAGTGGATGATATCTAGATGCCTGTAAGCATTTTGTGGCATGACAATCTAGCTCCTGGCATTTGTTGAGCCCCATACATTTTACAAGTACAGTATTCATTTTTTTTTCTGGTTGCTTGAGCTCTGGTTAACTGAGAGTCTACTGTACAAAACTACATTTTTGTCTGCTCAATCTCTGAGAAAGGTACTGGGCGTGGTTACTGTGGAAGATGTGCTTTTATGAGTTTATTTCCAGTCCTGAGACAGGTAGTGTCACAACCTGATTATGGTCCTGTGCGCATAATATGATTATCAGAATTTGAAATTGCATCTGTGATCCCATAATGACTGCTTTAAACAAATATTTGTAGAAATGTGCAATGTTATCACAGTATCTGAGGGTAACATTCCAATTAACATACACTTCTGTATTATAGTAAAAAAAATTCCATTGTATATAATCAAATGCAGAAACAGCTGCTGAATTATGCTTCCAAATGCCCCTCTTTTTGAGCGTGAAATGGAAAAAAGTTGGCAAACACTATGGAATGTCATGAAAAGTGATTTATTTCATGATCTATCTTTCCAAAATACCCAAGTTTTTGTAAGATGATGAAAAAAAAAAGATTATTATTATTATATATGTTTGCCAACTAATTTCCTTTGAACCGAATAAATAGCTCTACTAAAAAAACTCAGAGCACATATGATTGTCATTATTATGTATTATTTTGTTTTGAACCATCTATCAACACAATGAAATGATAAGGGATTATTAAATCTCCCCACAGGCAAATATAAAAGAATTGCAACATGTATTGACATCTTTGATTTTATTTCTGTATTACTCAGTGGTTGCTGATAATGTAAAGAAGAGGAAGGTAAATGCACTCATTTATTTAGCTTTTAGACTATTTACATACTTTCAAGTAATTGCCCGACAGCAATCTTATCAAGGACCTCATCATAGCTTTTAAAATAAATAGAGGACATTGCTGCAATATTTTGTAATAACTATTAGTAGATTATTAAAAAAGTATCACATTCTCTCAAGCAGTGGCTTTCTTATTAAAGTTATGTTTTTTCAACAGTTGAAATGTTTATGAGGAATCAGAAAACCTATACTTTTAAATGTTTTTAATGATAACTCCAAGGCAGTTTAAGATAACATTTTACTGTGTAGAAAGATTGCAAGTCGTGTTTATCGTATGGCAAAAGTAGACTGTGCCTGATAATAAAAGCAAATAATCTTAAAAGTATATATTTTTAATATTCTTAGTATTTTGGATTTGAAAGTGTTATTTATTTACTTTGTCCAGCAAAATCCACTTAAATGGGATTACATTTCTGTATCTAGAAATTAATATACTGTATAGTGAATTTAATTTGTCATAACTGCCATTGTTCTTCTTTACATACAATAACACTGATAGATATGATTTCAAAATATGGTCTCTATATTTTCTAAACACCTACCATATCAATTGTTACCATTATTTACAGATTCTGAGAGACATTACTTTTATATAAGTTAGATATTTTTAAGTGAAAGATAATTAAATATTGAGAATAAAACTATGTAGCATATTCTTTACATTTATTATTGTGACAAATGCGGCTATAAAACAGGCCCCTTTGTGGGTACAGTGGGAAAAGTATAAAATAGGCCCCTTTGTGGGTTGGGAAAAGTATATAAGTAACAACTTGAACATTTTTGTGCATATTAGTAGGTATGAAAGTCAAATCATTGTGATTTGATAAACTATTTTTAATGATTATCTTAACAATCTTGGTAACTTCAAGTCAATCAAAATGACTAACTAATGTTTATCAATAGTTATCTTTATTAAACTGTATTATTATGCCTTCCATATAAGTTTTGTTATTGAATGTCATTGCCAAGAACAGTTAATTTCAATCTGACCTTTTATGTCAACTAAATAATGACTAGTTGCAAAGCTTTTGCTCCCTTCAAGTCTGAATTCTTGACTTGACTTGAATGATAAAGCACATCTGTAGTGCCCCAAAACTCTACAATATAGTGTAATTTACAAAAAGCAATTTTGAAATATACTGTTTGTTCTGGGAATTTGATCTGATTAGATGTTGTCTTCTGGTGAGTTCAATGTAAAACATACAATTATGTGTTCCACATCCTTTATGTCTCTGCACATGCCTCATTTAATGGGCCTTCTTAGGCTTAAAAAGGCTGTCTAAACATGTAAACACAGTGTAACATATGTCAGAAGCTATTGATTCATGATTCTCTAATTAAAAGTCAAAATTTTATCGTGTCTGTTGATGTACTCTGCACAGTTTCACAAACACCAGGAGACACTTGCACACATATATATATATATATATATATATATATATATATATATATATATATATATATATATATATATATACTTGTGAATCCTGGCCGTATATGAAATGGACACTGTAATTCTGGAATTTCGACATGCTCTTTTGAAAAATTAGATAATGAACAGTTTATTTAATGTTTTGACCTCTCATAACTTGTTAACTGCTGCATGCAAATTTTCTTTACTGTGGATAGTTTTTTGTCAAATGTGAATTGATTGTTTGAGCTGTTTTCTAAAGCAGACTGATGAGATTTTGCATTAATTGTATTGAAATATGGGCACTTAAAATGGCACCTTTCAACTAAAACTGTTGAATGTTTCTCTGCCTTGTAGAAGCAGATAAATAAAAGGAAACGTGTTCAGTATAGTGATTGCATGTAATATCATATGCAAGGGGCACAGTTCCATTTTTTTGCACATGGTTCCCTTTGGCCTTAAATATTAAAGGTAATACAACAAATATGTTTTCCTGAAAAAAATTATATTTCTTATGTCATGCATACATTTCTTTGGAAATTAAGCATGCATGTTATGGCAAAGCAAATAACTAATCATTTTACCTTTTTTACATGTTATATATTTTAAGTAGACTTAATTCATATAATGTTATCATCGCATTTTGCCATTCCAACAGAAAAATATATTTTTATATAATATAGAACAATATAATCATCTCAGTTTTAACTGAATTGAGCCATTTATCAAAATGAAATTAATTTCAATTCTACATGGTTATAATTATCTAAATTACGATTAAAAGTATTGTATAACTTAAATAATAAATTTCCTTGTTTGAAAGAAAAAACATAATATATTTGGGGCAATCAAACAGTCCTCACTATGTGCACAGTATAAACAGGTTGTTGATTTAATCATAAATAACACAAGTGGGTTCCTATTGTGATTAATAAAATTGTAATACATATCTACATAAAAACTATATCATGCATGAAAAGCATATAAAGCGTTACACCTGCCAGTATAAAAACAATGTATGTTAAATGTGACATTGCAACATTATATTTATAATTGCATAGTACAAATGAAAGCTAGTGAATTCATTCTTGATTTTACTGTATGTTATACCCCCTCTCAATAAAAAAAAGAACCTTTTGAATTACAAATACCAAAACTACGTCTACTGACAGAAAGGAGTCAGATCTTGCAATTGTCTTTTGTCTGTTTTATTGAAATCAAAAACACAGCCTGATGCACTGAGTAATAACTGTACAGCGACCTACAGAATTTCACCCATGTGGTCAGCAAGGAAACCTTCCCTACAGGTTTTAAATCGATTTATAAAGAACTCACTGATTAATAGAACTGACCATACAGCATTTTACTGTCACTCTGTAATTTCCTCCTATAGGGATAAAGTTAGCTTCACACTAGTATATGTCAATTTGCCTGTGTTCCTTTAGACCTGTATCAATGGAAATTATACAGAAAACAGAATATAATGACATTTCATGACATCTGAAACTAAACTATTAGGTGATACAGTAGTAGTAGTTACGACTGTTATTAAACTAAACATTTAATGTGTGATTCTGTTTAAAATTTCTGAAATATCATTGTAAATAATAGGTGGGCTGGTATCTGAATTTGTGTTTGTGTTTGAAACATAACTATTATTTGTCATCATTTGCCTCATGTTGTTTTGCACACACATAAACTAACAAACTATATTGAGTAAGATTTGTACTCTTGGACCTTGAATAAATTACAAGTAAAAATCCCACATAAGAAACCATGTAGCTACTACATACTGCCCATAAAAAAACCATAAGGGTACGATCGCTACATGTGAACTGTTCCCTGCTATGTTTGTGGTGTTGCCTAATATGCTTTTACATGGTGTTATGATCTGCTTCTTCAGTCGGGCTTAATAAGGCTGTTATTGCCAAACCCACCCAGCCAATCTCTCATTCTTTTGAACTAATTTCAAAAATTGACTGAAAAATTATCAATGTACAAAAGAAGCACATGCAGAAATATAATCAGTTTGGTGCAAATGTATCCTAAGGGGCCAAGAGGCTTACTAAAAATAAAATAAAAACCTAACTAACCCCTAACACTGTAAAAAAATGCCTAGCATTTCATATCATTCATACCTATTCAGTGCACCAGAATAAATATAACTTTAAAGAAGGGATACTCTCACAATATACCGTATATACTTGAGTATAAGCCGAGTTTTTCAGCCCTTTTTTAAGGCTAAAAAGGGGCCCCCTCGGCTTATACTTGAGTCACTCCCTCCCCCCTCCCGTGTCTCTCTAACCCCCCCGTGTCTCTCTAACCCCCCCATGTCTCCCATGTCTCTCTACCCCCCATGTCTCTCAAACCCCCCCTGTCTCTTTCCCTCCCCCCTCCTCATCATCATCCCCCCTCCTCATTCTAAACCCCTCCTCCTCATTCTAACCCCCCCCTCACTTTACCCCTCTAAATACCTACCCCTCTCCCTCGGCACCCGGTATATGCTAATGACGTGACGTCACATGCGCGCCACGTCATTAGCATTGCCCGGAAGGAGCGGAGGCCGGAGCAGAAGCTTCAGATGCAGGTAAGTGAGGGGAAAGGCGTAAAGTGAGGAGGGGGGTTTAGAATGAGGAGGGGGTTGAGGATGAGGAGGGGGTTGAGGATGGGGGGGTTGAGGTTGAGGAGGGAGTTTAAGGATGGGGGTTGAGGATAAGGAGGGAGGATGAGGAGGGAGGTTGAGGATGGGGGTAGAGGTTGAGGATGAGGATGAGTTGAGGTTGAGGAGGGAGGTTGAGGAGGGGGTTAAGGATGAGGATGGGGGGTTGAGGAGGGAGGTTGAGGAGGGGGTTGAGGATGAGGAGGGGGGTTGAGGATGGCGGGGTTGAGGTTGAGGAGGGAGGTTGAGGAGGGGGTTGAGGATGAGGGGTGGTTTAGTTGAGGAGGGAGGTTGAGGAGGGGGTTGTGGATAAGGAGGGGGTTATGGATAAGGAGGGGGTTGAAGATGAAGAGGGAGGTTGAGGATGAGGAAGGAGGTTGAGGATGAGGAAGGAGGATGAGGAGGGGGTTGAGGAGGGAGGTTGAGAATGAGGAGGGTGATAAGGGAGGGGGAAGAGACACAGGGAAGGGAGAGGGGGAAGAGACACAGGGAAGGGAGAGGGTGGGAAGAAACACAGGGAAGGGAGAGGGGTGAAGAGACACAGGGAAGGGAGAGGGGTGAAGAGACACAGGGGAGGGAGAGGGGTTAAGAGACACAGGGGAGGGAGAGGGGAGAAGAAACACAGGGGAGAGAGAGGGGGACACAAGAAAAGGGCACACAAGAGGGGGACACAAAGGGCACAAGAGGGATACAGGGGGCAGCATATTTCCCACCCTCGGCTTATACTCGAGTCACTCATTTTTCCCAGTATTTTGTGGTAAAAAAGGTGCCTCGGCTTATACTCGAGTATATACGGTAATAACTAAAATGAAAATTAATATTAGATGCATAGCACCTATATATTGTCTTCATCTTGTCAGTACACAAGTAAGACTATCACCTAAGAGAATGGAAAAGCATTCACTTACAAACAGCAAGTATCATTAAAAATGTAAACAATTGTATGACAGCTCTGGGATGCTGTGTGTGAAAAAAAAAAAAAAAGCAGATGAGAGGGTAGAAAATGTATAATTTTAGTAAGGATCATATATGTGTTTAGTAAGGATCAAATATGTGTTTTCTTATAAGCAATTTTACCTGTTGAACCGCAAGCAGTGTTCAGAGATTGATAGAGAGGTTCAGAGATCAGGTTCAACTCCCACAGTAATGCATCTACCAGTTTAGATTGCAAGCTATCATTTAGCATTGGTATATAGGATAGATGGGGTAGGTGTTAGGAATGATCTTTAAAATTTGTATTAAACTCATAGTATAGGGATATGCAATGTGTGTATATTTTTAAGCTCTCCGAAGAGCAGGACCATTCTCTCCTCATGTAACACAGATTATGGACAAATGTGCTGCCTTGTCTTATTTGACTTTTAATGTATGTACAGTAAATGCCCATGCATTGTTTCTTGTACTCTTAATGCTACAAAATCTGATGTGCTCTAAAAATAAACTATAAAAAATGTAATAATAAAATGTGAAATTGTCTTTAATAAATATTTGTTTTACATACAAAATAAATTAGCATAAGATTTTGTAGTCTGTTTAGATTTTGCAGTTTAGTATTAGCTTTCGCATTCTATAAATTTGTGAAGTGTACATACTGCTAAATGCTATAGCTAACAAGGTTTTTTTTTCAGGAAATAGGTAACAATAAAAATAAAGTTGACAAACACCAAACTGTAGATGTATAACAAATGCATTACACTCTGAAAGCCTTTTACATTTAACCATAAGAATTTTTGTGGCATGTTGTGGATCTGGTAGATAAATAATTGGGAGGTGCTGGAAATGAACCGTCAGTTTTGATACTTATTGGTACAAATGACAAAGTTAGTGGAAGATGAAGTGTCCTAAAGAATGTCTTTAGAGAACTAAGGAATAAGCTTAAGGCAAAGACCTCCAAGGTAGTATTTTCTGAGATACTACCTGTGCTATGTGCTAGTCCAAGGAGACAGAAGGAGCTTAGGTAGGTTAATGAGTGGCAACAATTTGATTCACTAAAGAGGGGTTCAGGATTTTAGAGCACTGGGCTGGCTTATCACTTGGATGCAATCTCTATAGCAGGGATGGATTGCAACTTAATGACGAGGGAGCTGCTGTGCTAGGGGAAAGGATGGTAGAATGGCTAGAGGAGTTTTTAAACTAGTAGGTGGATATATATGTACACACAAATATACACATATATAGACCTTACCCTCACATTGCAGCCACCACTCTTAGCTTCCATCCCTACATAACACCCAGTCCTTATCAGAATCCATTCCCACACAGTCCCCAACCCCTAAGCACCCACCTTACATAGCATCCATCCCTATCTCCTTTGCTTCTCCCTCACAGAAACCATCCCCTGTACTTTGCTGCCACTTTGCAGCCTTTGTTCTCTTACTTTCTTCCCTGATACACATCCTCAGTGTGCTGAACTTCTCCACACTGCCACCTCTTGGAGCTTCAGTAGAAATACTCTTATTTAAACAGGCATTCACAAATTTCAGGCTGGTTCATGTGTGGTCAAGGAGGCACAGGAGGGTATTTAATTTGCTTCTTTTAGCTACCCACAATGATTTGCGAGTTACAGGCTCAAAATCCCTGCTGTTTTCTAAAATGTAACTCCGTCCTATCTACTCCTTTGATGTTTCAAGCCCGCAATTGTTACCAGTGTAAAAAACACAAAATCCTTTTTTAATTACAACCGTTCATGTAGCCCGCAATTGCCTTCCAACCCGTAAATCGCAAATGTAGCCAAATATAGCAAAAATATTACGGGTCCCAAATAGGACTTGCAAGTACTTTTTCAAAAACTTACGAGTGCCCTAGCAGCAATTAAAAAGACAGTAAACCACTTTAAAACAATAGAAAATCAAGGAAGTTCATCAGAGTTAATTGCACAACATTCTTAATTAAACAAATAACATAAAAAAAAATATTTCTGAAAATAAGTTGAACAGTAAATATGTATAATTATATGATAAGGCACACTGCAAGCCAATATGGTGTTATGTGCAACAGTATGTGAAAAGATGAACTATGCTCAGACATATGACCCCGGTCTTGGGCCTCATGGTGCTGTTCTCCTATATTTTAAAGTTCTGGGTGTATAGTGACATATATGTTGTTCCATGGCTTGGTTCCATTAATGTATCATTGTCAAATGTATGCTGATTATTATATGTAGGTAGTTGTAATATCATGTGGATGTTTGTTATAAAACTGCTTTAGGAAGCTAATAAAGTATTTGGATGGGGTCCTTGGGACAGGGGGAACCAGTGTGAGAAATACTGGACATAAGGGTTTCACTCTGCATACAAACACATTGCCAGACATGAATATATCTATAGGACATCAGATTAGAGGGACAGGGGCCTAATGAAGATACGCAGGTCATGTAAGCAAATACAATAGATGGCCCACTTGAGGTGCTACTGTAAGGTCAACAACCTAGGCTAAGATAACTTCCCCTGATGATGAGGTTACTGCACCACAGTGGTAGATTAGAGACCTGACATCTATTTATGGACAGGTGTCCCACTTGGGTATACTGGAAGATGGTCACTGTACATATATATATGATTGTGAAATAGGTGTAATGTATGTTGATGTCCCAAAACCCTAACCACACAGGAAAACAGTGATAATGGTATAACAAAACTTTATTATATACACAGAGGACACTCAGAAATGTATACAACTGTGCATTAATATCATGGGTGTGGTGTGGATGGATCCCAGAAGGGCAAGAGGCTTTTGTGGGTTAAAGGTAATACTGCATAATAATGATGATGATGCCTAGCATCTACTAGGGTCACATGTGGTCACTACACCACTGTAACCAGAATCTGATGAAAAAAGGATCATCATAAATCACTCCATTTAATAGAAGTAACCAGTAATGCGCATAACACTTACATCTGGTCTTCATCTTCTGAATTAAACAGATCCAGTTACACACATACAGTGTTTTCCAAAAACAAAAACATATAAAAAAGGTGGTCCAAAGCTAAAAATGGCAGAAGAGGATAAAAAACTGAAAAAACTGCGTGTACAGTACAGTGATAAATACTGTAACTGTAACAATATCCCAACATACTCGATTTTCATCTGCAAGCATTACTAACCATTAGCTAGTTGTCATGATATATCACTAGCCATGACCATTAATAATTTCACAATTAATGCTTAGCTGTCAGTGGTCCAGGAGTACTATCACCTTCTCCATCTGATATTGTTTAGCAACATTGATTTCACATTCATCTGGCATACAGGTGTTAGCACATTTTAAAGGATACATACAATAAATGGGATGATAAATTATTAAACCTACAGATAATTAGGGAGAGGACACAAAGATCAGCAGCCATATTCAGTTTTACTGACATCAGACACAAGTATCTGTTATCATACTGATATTGCAGAGAGGATGACATGCTTCAATAGCACATATATTAATGCTGGTTTTGATTAACATACCATTGTGAGACTTTGCAAGTCATAGCTGTATTAGTCTACATTTAAGCCAACAACAATCATGTTTGCATATATGATTTAATTAATATAGTGTGAGCTACATGTTTAGAAGTGGCTGTTATTAAATGAATGTCTACTTGAGAGGCACTGTGAATATATTACAATTACTTCATATTTGGAACAATGCTTGCAGATGAAGAAGATGCCTGCATGGACCTGAATTGTGCCTAAAATCAAAAGAGAACATAAAACTCCAGAAACATAAGGACTTAAAAGAATATAGGGACTGCAGCATCTCTTCTCAATAGTATTCCTCAGTGACCATCAATTGGTGAAATGTTAAACAAAACCTCATGTGTCCACAGAGAAGAGGATCATGGACCATGTGATGGGAGGTTGCCATCTGCTTACAAGATATAACATCACATAGGCCATAATCCTCTACTCTGTAGCCAGGCTAGATTATGTTAACATTTGGACCAATAGAATGTCACTGAGTAGTGCTGTTGAGAAGGTCCAAACATGTCTGCAGCTCCTACATCCTCCTCAACCTTGCCAAAGGGCCCCAACCCCCTGTTGGCACCTGCTGTCTCCCTAGAGGGGGGATTGCAGGAGGCAGCAGCACTGGAGGAGGAGGAGGCATTGCGCTCGATAAGGAGAGGCCTCTTGGGTGGATAAGGCTGTGCTGGGAAACAGAGCTCGCTGGGTAGTATCAATGTTCACCTGGATGAACATGCTCTGGTTTACCGATATCTGGAACAGCTTGAGCAGGTAGGACTCTACCATGAGGTTGAGTCTCCCCAACTCCCTATTCTGCCTCCACAAGCTGCATCTGAATTTCTAAGCTGTGACACTTACATTCATGTTTTTGTCTTCTCCAGCAGGTCACATACTTTAATATATAGAGTAAAGGCAAGTGTTAAATCTTTTACACATAGATTTAATCTCCTATAAGTGAACTATTTCATACAGGGTCGAGTCACATTTTAATGACCACCACCTACTTTTGACATCAGAAGTGTGCAGTCAAGGAAATACAGCATGTGTCATGAGCAAGCTTGGTGGGTATATAAGGTGACATGCAGGCATTCTGCAAACATATCAACCATCACTGTCATGGGTAAAAAGTTCAATTGAAAAAGAGGAAAAGGGGACTTGGCTTTTGTGCCAAGGGTGACAATATTTCTTAAACAGTGCAGTTTGTGAACTGTTAGCGTGCTGCTGTGGTTAAAATGTACCGTGACTTGACAAATGGCACCATTGCGAATAAAGGGCATTGAAACTGCGGACCACCAGGTGCCATTGCTGTCAAAAGTAAACATTGGCTGCAAAGGTGTGTGAGGTGAACTGGCACTCTACAGTTCAGTAACTCACCATTCAAATGAACCAGGGGGCTACCAGATGTGTGTCTAAAATGTCAGTACAGCTGACCCTGCTGCGTATGGTGCTTAGAAGCAGAAGGATGGTCACTGTAACCATGCTGATGAGGATTCATTGTCCAAAACAGCTTCAATTCGCACAACAGTTGCCTTCAATGATGAATCATGTTTTCTGCTCCATCAACTGGACGGGCGTTGGAGTGCAGGTGCGAATCCTCTGAGAGCAAACACTCTGCAACCATTGTTGGGAGAACTCAAGCTAGTGGTGGCAGCACTATGTTCTGGTGAATGTTTTTTGGCATTGTCTGGGTCCACTCATACCACTGGAAGGCACTCTCAACTCATTGAGTTGTCTATCCATCCTTGCAGATCAAGCACACCCATACATGTTTACTGACTTTCCTGGATATGATCTTCCATCAGGTCAATACAACATGTCATACAGCCAGAATTGCCCTGGAGTGGTTGGAAGAGCACAAGGAAGACTTCCAAGATCTTTCCTGGCCTCCAAGTTCTTCTGGACTTGAACCCCATTCAGAACTTTTGGGACTACCTCGATCATCATGCTCGTTATATGTATCGTCCATCAAGCACTCTTCAGCAGCTGTTGGATGTATTGCATGGCTCCAGATACCTTTGCCAACCTTACAGAACCTTACTGACTCACTACCACGCCATCTAGCTGCTTTTCTTACTGCACACAACCAATGTGACTGGGCCGTGTATAATAGTAACTTGCGCTTTGCTAAAACATCCAATTTAAGGAATATGCAATCACCTTTACCCATTTATAAAACATTTACTTAAACTGCAGAGACAATGATATGATACATTTATTGCTCGCTTCCCAAAAATAAACACAGATAAACTAATATCTCAAGGTCCAAGGTAAGATATAACCATATGGTATCTAGGAGACAAGACAAAATTCAACCTATTATTTTAACATTTCACAGACCCAGAGGCTGTTTTAAGTGTGTTACATAAAATTATTTACATATCTTACTAAACTGCCAGATGTTATAGAAAAAAACTAAACTTTCATTATATTTATATTTCAAAAAGAAAAAGTACATGGCAACGAGGAATGGATATTACAATAATACAATGTTCAGCATCATGTTTACCATAATGCATTTGCAGCAAATGTGTGTATAGATTTCTTGAATACAATATATTTGTGTTGCACAAACTTTTAATATCACACTGCATGGACTGTAGCTATATGTACAAAGCTAAGTTTGGGACAAGATTATATAAGAAAAATTGTATATATTTATCTTCATTTAAATGTTATTTTTTTAAATGAGAATAGATACGTTTTACTGCTTTTATATATTGGCTAGCCAGTGGTTGAGCTAGAGAATGAAAGGCCCTGGTACACATAAACGTTTTGGGCCCCCAATACCGAGGGGAGTTGTAAACAATCGTTTGTGCTGGGGCCCCCAGGTACCAAATCACTCAGTGCTCCTCTCCATGACCCCATCCTGTAACAACACACCTCCCCAAGACCCTTTCCATCGCTGCTCCCCACCCATGATTCCTTTCTATAGTTGCTCTCCTTCCCTCCTGCCCAGGGGATGGTCCTATGCCTGCAGCACTGAACAGATAGAGAGACAGGTCAGATAAAGAGAGAGCTCAGAGAAGGATACATGATGACCAATAGAGATATACAGAGAGAGAGAGAAAAAAAGAAAGAAAGAAAGAAAGAAAGGAAACGAAAGAAATGCTGCGATTCCTTGCGGGGCTCCCGTTACCTTGCAATTCAAATAGACGGCGCCGCAAGGATATCCCCCTTACGGCCGGTTGCATATCTTGCAACCAGCCGCAAGGTCTGAAAACTTTAAAAGCAAATATAAATTCAAGACGGCACTGTAAAGCTCTGTAAATGCTAGGGATCATAATGGGGGACATGAGGATTAATAGCAACCCCCTCTCAAGCTTGCACATCAGCCCAAATCCGATATTTCATTAACTGTTTATTTTCCGGCCGCAGCGTGGGCGGGTCTGAGGTGCTCCAAGCCCTCGGGACTTTGTCCACGGATATTTGACATGAATTGAAATAACAATTATTTACGGATTTGAGTGTAGGGGAATGTTGTGCTATGAATGCTAACACCTACAATCACTTTATCGTCTCATCAGAGTGCAGGATGGCTTTATTATGGCTTTATTATGTGCTTAATTGTGTGCTTGCGGGACCTTTTTGTCTGCAAGTAAGCTGCGGCTCGGTTTTAGCCTTGCAGAGAGGGTTCCCAGAGCAATTGAATAGCAACCAGGATTTTCTTGCCGCCGAAACTCTTGCGGCCGTTTAAGATCAAAGGCTTTCCTCCGGCGCATGCGGCCGCAAGGGATAACAAGGCGCCGGCCGCAAGCCTGCCAGAGTCTCCGGCCGGAAGGGAATAGAATAGGCAAATAGCCTGCGGCCGGTCCTTGCGGCCCTGCATCTCCTACGGCTGATAATAGAATGAGGCCCCAGATTTGCTTAATTAGTGTTTTTATGAAGCTTTAATGTTTTTCTACAGTGCAAATGAATGTTTTTTCTATTTTGGATATTATGGCAATGTTTTTATCATTATCCTATTTTGTGTTCACTACTTTTTGGGTGCTGCATTTGTTATATTGGCGACCATTAAGCATATATAGTTCCTTTATTTTTTGTACTTGTTATACTTTACCTTGATTGAAGTGTGGAATGACAGAGGGTCCCCTCCTGGCAATCTTAATCCGCCGGTCTTCTTGTAGTGTCTGTTTGAAAAAGAAAGTGAAATGGTTAATTGTATATTTCTTCTTTTTGATTTAGCAAAGCATGGTCTTTTTCAGCATGTAATGTATTTTTCTATCTTACCTCTTCTTCTTTGTTGGTGTTCTTTATAGGGATTGTGGTTCACAATGCACGGTGCAAATTCTTGAGTGACGCTGTTGATGCAGAGTCTGAATAGTAAAAAAAAGGAGAAAGATTGAGCTTTAGGTGATATATTGAATTACAATAAATTAATGTCATTTAAATATACTTCTTTAATTAGTTTCAATTAACATTAGTTTTTTTTTTTTATGTCATTTAAATATACTTGTTTAATTAGTTTGGGTTAAGATTAGTTTGTTGTAGGGGCTATACACATAAATGTGCGTGTCACATGTCACTATACATAAATGACATTTTCATACTTAAATGTTTTTGTTTTTTTGTCCTGTCTTGATAATAAAATGTAATATATTATAGCTTACCTCTCAGTTCTAATTTGCACAATGTAAAGTAGGAAATTAGGAAACAATTCTCTTCTCAAGTAACTGCAGCAGTTAACTATCCAGTCACTCTGTTCATCACCTGAGTAGAAATGTAGAATTTTCTGGAAAGTAGGCAGTATTTATAAACTTTTAAGTGCCTCAGACCGTTAGAAGGCAATACGCATGCGCTATTTGCGTTCCAGCTTACAATTTGCGTTCCATCCGCCATTTTGTGCGTAGTAGTTTTCAAAATGGTGGTTAATATCAGTGTGGTACGTTCCGCATAGTATGTGTTTCAGTCTTGCGAGTCACTGTAGTATAGTTACGTCTAAAGCCTTGTTTTCATTTTGTTCGGCGGCCATTTTTTCTCTCGCTTAGGTGATTTTCGGCAGTTTAAACTAGTTTTTTTGCACTTAAATGGACGTGTAAATTAACTTTTCGAGGTGCCGGATGCCCCCTCCCCTTGCTTTAAGTAAGCGTTTTATGTGTTCGTTGTGTTTATTTCTTGTGTTTCTGATGTTTTCATGCGCGCCGTTTTCGTCCGGTTTTGAGTGTTGGGAATGGGTCGTTTCGCGGCCGTATTTTTTTGCGATGCGCCCGTATTTTTTTTGCGAGGGACGCAGTTGGCTTTTAAGTGTACAATGCAGTTGTTTTTTTTCTAAGTCGTGCGAGGCGCCTTTGATTTTTTTTTTTGTTAAGTCTTGCGTGTGTGTGTGTAACCGCGTGTGAGGCGCCTTTGATTTTTTTTTTTTTTAAGTCTTGCGTGTGTGTGTGTTGCCGACGTTGAACCTTCCACCACCGCAAATGCGGCCCCTCGCTTCGCGAGGGTCCGCGTTTGCGGACAAACACAGCCGAGGTGGGATACTCCAACACAGCAAATGCGGCCCCTTGCTTCACGAGGATCCACGTTTGCGGGGACGTTGGGATGCTCCACCACCGCAAATGCGGCCCCTCGCTTCACGAGGGTCCGCATTTGCGGAAACACAGCCGACGTTGGAGCCTCCACCTCCGCAAACGCGGTCCCTTGCTTTGCGAGGATCCGCATTTGCGGGGACGTTGGGATGCTCCACCACCGCAAATGCAGCCCCTCACTTCGCGAGGACCCGCATTTGCGGGGAACTGCGTCCCTGCTGCGCGAGCCCGCAAGTGTGAGCAACAGCTCGTATGCTCACAACTATATATGTGATTTAAAGAATATATAATCATAATAAAAAAATCTATTTATTTTCAATATTAAAATTAACAAAGGCACTTACAATATTATTAAATTAACTATATTGCACTGCTCCACCATATATATAAATTAGAAAATGTGGCTATTGCACTAGATAGTAAAAATATAGATATCCAATATTAAGGAACAATATAAAATATACAATACAATTACTTATCCAAAAATATTGAAAATGCAAAAAAGAGAGCTGACTGATATATAATCCTTAAAGTGATATATTAAAGTGCTAAGTGCTAAAATTAATAAGAAAATAAAGTGCTACTAAATAATTGGAAAAATCCAATTATATGTGAAAGTGTATATACAAGAATCAGTCAAATCAGTTTTACAAACCCAATATAGTTACATAGCATTGAACAATATATATTAATTTTATAGGTAACCTTATTATAAATACATACATAATTCCATATAATTCGACAAAAAGAGTTACAGTAAGTAAACAATTAGTATGTGCCTTTCTGTTATAGTCAATATATCAATTTGAAATTCTTTGCAAATGTCGCTTGGTTACTTATTTCATTGTATCTTAATTCAGCAAATGTATCCAGGCAGTAGACTTCTGTAACAGTATATGTATCCACTCGCCGAAAGAATCATGCCGCTGATCCTCAGCACAGCAAGTCGGCGTGTGACGTCGGTGGGCAATGTCTCATGGGAAGTTGATGCGCGTTTCGCGGGTAAACGTTTTCTCAAGACTATATATACAGTCAGGTCCATAAATATTGGGACATCGACATAATTCTAATCTTTTTGGTTCTATACACCACCACAATGGATTTGAAATGAAATGAACAAGATGTGCTTTAACTGCAGACTTTCAGCTTTAATTTGAGGGTATTTACATCCAAATCAGGTGCACTGTGTAGGAATTACAACAGTTTGTATATGTGCCTCCCACTTTTTAAGGGACCAAAAGTAATGGGACAGATTAACAGTCATAAAACAAACTTTCACTTTTTAATACTTGGTTGCAAATCCTTTGCAGTCAATTACAGCCTGAAGTCTGGAACGCATAGACATCACCAGACGCTGGGTTTCATCCCTGGTGATGCTCTGCCAGACCTCTATTGCAACTGTCTTAAGTTCCTGCTTGTCCTTGGGGCATTTTCCCTTCAGTTTTGTCTTCAGCAAGTGAAATGCATGCTCAATCGGATTCAGATCTGGTGATTGACTTGGCCATTGCATAACATTCCACTTCTTTCCCTTAAAAACTCTTTGGTTGCTTTTGCAGTATGCTTCGGGTCATTGTCCATCTGCACTGTGAAGCTCCGTCCAATGAGTTCTGAAGCATTTGGCTGAATATGAGCAGATAATATTGCCCGAAATACTTCAGAATTCATCCTGCTGCTTTTGTCAGCAGTCACATCATCAATAAATACAAGAGAACCAATTCCATTGGCAGCCATACATGCACACGCCATGACACTACCACCACCATGCTTCACTGATGAGGTGATATGCTTTGGATCATGAGCAGTTCCTTTCCGTCTTCATACTCTTCTCTTCCCATCACTTTGGTACAAGTTGATCTTAGTCTCATCTGTCCATTGGATGTTGTTCCAGAACTGTGAAGGCTTTTTTAGGTGTTGTTTGGAAAACTCTAATCTGGCCTTCCTGTTTTTGAGGCTCACCAATGGTTTACATCTTGTGGTGAACTCTCTGTATTTACTCTGGTGAAGTCTTTTCTTGATTGTTGGCTTTGACACACATACACCTACCTCCTGGAGAGTGTTCTTGATCTGGCCAACTGTTGTGAAGGGTGTTTTCTTCACCAGGGAAATAATTATTTGGTCATCCACCACAGTGGTCTTCCTGGTCTTTTGGTGTTGCTGAGCTCACCGGTGCATTCTTTCTTTTTAAGTATGTTCCAAACAGTTGATTTGGCCACACCTAATGTTTTTGCTCTTGTTTTGCTATCTCTCTGATGTGTTTGTTTTGTTTTTTCAGCCTAATGATGGCTTGCTTCACTGATAGTGACAGCTCTTTGGATCTCATATTGAGAGTTAACAGCAACAAATGCAAATAGCACACTTGAAATGAACACTGGAGCTTGTATCTGCTCTTTGTAAATGGGATAATGAGGGAATAACACATACCTGGCCATGGAACAGCTGAGCAGCCAATTGTCCCATTACTTTTGGTCCCTTAAAAAGTGGGAGGCACATATACAAACTGTTGTAATTCCTACACCGTTCACCTGATTTGGATGTAAATACCCTAAAATTAAAGCTGAAAGTCTGCAGTTAAAGCACATCTTGTTTGTTTCATTTCAAATCCATTGTGGTGGTGTATAGCGCAAAAAGATTAGAATTATGTCGATGTCCCAATATTTATGGACCTGACTGTATACACTTTCACATAAAATTGGATTTTTCCAATTATTTAGTAGCACTTTATTTTGTTATTAATTTTAGCACTTATTATTTTAGTATTTAGAATGTTAAAGCGGTACATTCTAAAATACTGACATAATAATTATACTGCCTTTAGATACCATTACCCCTTCCCCCTCATCCTCCTCCTCTCCCCCCTCATCCTCCTGCTCTCCCCTCCTCATCCTCCTCACCCCCCCCATATTCCTCCTCTCCCCCCTCATTCTCCTCCTCTCCCCCCTCATCTTCCTCCCCCCCCACAAACAGACCACAAAAGTCACACACTGATATAGCTTCACACAGGAACCCCCCTCAGCTGACACTAATCATTGCACAAGTACACACACTTACTGTTCAGGAGAAATCACAGAACAGAGGCAAGCAGACTACAAAAAGTCACACACTGATATAGCTTTACACAGGCAAAACCACACCCCCTCTCAGCTGACACTAATCACTGCACAAGTACACACACACTTACTGTTCAGGAGAAATCACAGAACAAAGGCAAGCAGACCACAAAAAGTCACACACTGATATAGCTTTACACAGGGAAAACAACACCCTCTCTCAGCTGCCACTAATCACTGCACAAGTACACACACTTACTGTTCAGGAGTAATCACAGAACAGAGGCAAAAAAGATATATGTGTTGTGATCAAAGTCTATGGCCTTCGTTCAATTGAGCAAATGTTAGTTACTGGAGGCCATGAAATAATTTGCTATTCAATTGGCATCTTTTAGCTACGCCAAAACAATTTGTTGTTACCGGCTGAAAATCCCTGTGGTTGTAAAAATCGGAACTCCAACACATCTAAGCCTTTGATCTTTCAAGCCTGTAAATGTTACAATCGCAAATTGCTATTCAGTTGTTACAATTCCTCAAGCCTGCAATTGTTTTCACACCCGTAAATGGCAAATATAGAAGAAAATCGTACGAGCAATAGATAGGACTCGCAAGGGGGTTAAACACCTGTTCGTTTAACTGTTAATGCAAATAAAAAAACAATACTGCATTTTAAAAGATGGGAAAAGCAATGAAAGACATTACATTTAATTGCACAACAGTCTCAAGCTCACAAATCTGCAATAAAAAAATATTTATTTTTACATTCCATTTCCGTGTTACATCCATCATGGCAATCAAGGCCACCCACATGGACTAGAACAGTATAGTCATTCATTTCTATTATTTTGTACATTGCCGGATTGCGAATCTGATTGCATATAAGACTTCTAAACACTAATTGATTGACGTTTAACCTCTATGTTTTACTGACGTAATGATGACGGTCTCATTTACTATTGTATGTTTCTAAATCGGTAATTACGGCCTTGCTTAATTGATCATGATCATGCTCTGAAATACTAATTACAGGTGCATTCTTTACGGTTTAGGCTTTCAGCCAGGTAGCTGCGGGCTTGATCAATTGCATCACTCTAGTGCAATTGAATAGAGGCCTCTGTATAGCTATGTGTAGGTATTAATCTATGTGTGTGAGTTATGTGATATCAGTAACTATGTGTGGTGTAAATTAAGTGTTAATATAATTATAAGTGAAATCAGCAAAAAACGTACAGCTCCTTCTTTCTCTTTCTCTCTCTGTGAAAATCTCCAATCCAATAACTCCAAGACTCGTGTGTTTAAAGGCCCTTCCTGCAAAGTTGATTAGCATTTTAGACTTCAATTGGTTCCTAGGGCTGTCACACGGCTGAAAATTACAGGCTTGTTAAACTTTTGCAAGCTTCATCTAATCACGCCCTCTAAAAGCTTGCAAGCCGGGGCATGGTTTATGAGTTTAAGCTAAAGATTGGCATTTGTGTCAATAGAATGCATCTAAACATTTTATTTTTACTCAGGAAAAAATATAGGTTGGAGGCATTTTGTGGGCTTCTAATAGAATAAGGCTCTATGTTCTTAAGAATTGTTTTTTAGCATTTTCTTAAAGCTGTAATTGCAAAACATTTTCTTTAGGATTGTTTGTGGACCATTATCTTAATTAGATTTCTTTTATACAAATTGATCACATTGCTGGAAATAGCAAAATAGAGATATTTTGTTATTTCTAATTGAGAAATCTAATAATTGTGCCATTTTCATACATGCACAGCGTTCAATAACTATTGATATATATTTAGTCTAGACAATATAACCCAATTATAATTGCACTTTTTTTTAATGAGTTTCGGCTGCATGCTGTTTAAATGCTAACAGTGTAAAGCTGGTCATTATTTTGGGTAAGATAAACATTTTCCCAATTTGCTAAAAATATTTGTGTCCCAGGATATATAAGGAAACAGCAAGTAGCATTACATGGAATGCACAGCAAATTATTAATATATAGTTATAAATAGTCTTTTAGAAGGGTCTTCCAGCTGTTGCACCACAGAAGAGATCTAGTAATCAGTTTTATTTGAAGACAATCTTCATTTCTATGAAACTTACAAACTAATGCCTAAAACGTGTTTGTGTACATTGATATTGCTTACAAATGATAAAAGATACATTTACAAACATTAGATAACTTACATTATATTTTTAAATATATTCAGAATGCTGCCATCCAGTCATAAACTGTTGCTAAATCTTTGTTATGAGAGGACACTCTCTGAAGAGAAAATGCTAAATGAGAGAACACAAATAGAGCATCCTGCTCTATCTCAAGCAGGCTGAAGAATGAAAATAAAATGTAAGTTAACTAAAATTTGACATACTTGTTTTTTATTAACATGAATGCTTATCTGTTTGCAAATATATCCCACACTTTTAAAAACACTTTAGCTTTCTAAAGATTATGTTTAATGATTTTTTACATTATCATATCAAAATAAAAATAGCAGTATCAAATAAAAGGCATTTCTTAGATTTAGGTAATTTATATAAAGGACCCCTGTGACACTGGGTTAATATTTTAGGTGCCACGGGGTTCTCAATGGACCCCCATGTTTATGAAGATAGGGGTTCATGGGTAACTGGAAACGAGTGTAAGTGGGGAAGGAGACGATCAGGATTGAGCAGGGAAGGTGAGCCCCAGGGATTCTTATTGGTGGAAGTGAAGATTAAGCAACATAATGTTGCTCAATCTCTGTATTTTGCATATTCCCATACTTGGTGCTTTACTGACAAGGCATGGGTTTATAACTTGCGGGTGGGATCAGTAATTTTACGACTGAGGGACATTGAATACATGTGTATTAAATTGTGCTCACACAATTTAAATTTGGTATTTCTACAAGTTACGAGTCTTGAATTGAATGAGGCTCTGGGTGTGTTAATTAGAAAGTCTGACAGACAGTTTGAAATTGCAAAATTCAATGGGAGGGGGGGCTTTACTAGTCACTTTCTCTTCTGCCATGAGGTGGACAGGATTGTTTTATTCTTATATTGGCATGGTAAATCAAGGGATAACTTGAGATGCACTTGAATTCCTTTTTAACCCCCAGCTAGTTTGCTGTAAGAAAATGCAATTATATTTGTAATATCATTCAATTAGGAAAATAGTTATTATTACATATGGTTTTAAATTATACAATGTTATGTACCTCCACTTTTATTTTTGAACAGCATAATGTAACATGTTTGCACTTCATTGCTAAAGGGATAATAAAACGGACACCTAGAATATAAATAGACAGACACATCTAATGACTAAACTCCTTTTAAAGAAAATGCATGTCTAATATCAAATACTATATTTAAGATTGAGAATATATTTCTGGTAAATAAATCGAGTATACCAAGGCAAAAAACTAAGTTAAATGAAAATAAATATAAACACATACTACAAGGAAGCTCTACTAATTATGTCTAAAAAAATAGGTTCGCCACAGTTCTTAATATAATAATATATAACAATAAAAATGACAATAAACAGATTAATAAACAATAAATACAAACTTTACCCATACAATAAAATTGTAAGGCATAGAGTAATTATGAGGCTCTGCTCTATTTGTGCTTTTCTAAGTTGTGTCATATCTAGCAATCCTTGACATAATAACACAGTGTCCATATTCAATTAGTCGTTATAGATAGAAATGATATTGCCCAATAATGACACATTTGATTTTAACCATTGTAAAAGGTCCATCTATAAAAAGACAATACAAAAGACATCAGTCTGAGCCACATATTAGTCAGAAAAGCTCTGTGGCTATAGTACATTTTTAGTTTTGGATTACCTGGATCTTACTTTTGCCTAATACTGTAAATATTCTCTTGATACCACCTGATTAGACCTCCTGCTTGCCTGAAACATAATATTGTTTGCCATCAGACCCAGTCAACTGTGATTGACTTTGAATTTGAATTTTGAAGTGTATGTCTGATAAAATGACTGCAAGAGTCATGTCATGAAAATTGGGCATGCTGCTGCTGGTAGAAGGTGTTTACTACCTAGCCAGACAGAGTAATGTTGTCCTTACTTTCTTGCCAAAGTTGATGGCACCACACCAGTCACTGTAGTAAAAGGTAGACCAATGTTGGATGCAGCAAGGCCATGAAGAAGCTTAGGAACTCTGCACTGTGTGCAAAAGGTCATATAACAAATTTACATTTTTTTAATGAATTTATAAATCTGTTTATATGCTAAAGAGAGCACCAAAAATGACTACTGTTGTTACAGAAATTAGATTACTTATTTATTTTATTGCTCTGTGTATTTGTAAAAGAAAAAGTATTATTAAAGGAAGTAAAAGAAAAGCAAGAGCACTGGTAATCTGGCGACAGTATTAGTCATACATTTCAATTTTACTTATTTGAATAAATTGAACAATGTTATTTAATATTTTGGTTATACCTAGGATAGTGTGATGAGTAGGGCAAAAATATTACCCAGGCTTACCTATTCTCTCATAACTTCCAAATCCAGTTATGGTATTAAATAATCAATAGATATTTTTTGTTTCTTAAAATACTCTGCAGTAACAGCGTAACCAGATCTTTATGTATCATTATATGTCATTAATTTAAATGTCATTAAAAATATTACGATATTATGGATATGTAGAAAATGTAAACACAAATGTAAATTGTGTACTTTTTCTTAAATTCAGATGTGTTGTTTATTATGCATAATGAATAGTAATCCAATTATTGTAGAGGATTGACGGAAAGTGAGAGATGTGGAGATACTGTATTTCACCTTTGTTCATGATCAAATTTACTGTTGCTGTACTCCGCCCAGTATAAAACTAAAAGCAATATTAAACATTTGGGGAATATTGGAGCTAATAAAGCAATGCTACAAGTCACGCCTCTCAGTATAACAGAGCATCACAAATTTAGAAGAGACTGGGTAGAATAATTATTATTCACAAATTTAATTAATATTAACAAATTATGAGAGCAAAATAGGTACTGTCATTCTTTATAAAAGGAGAAATAAAAAAATAGAGAAACTACAAGTCAATGAGGAGAGTCAATATTTATTAAACCAGGCTCAGGTTGAACAAATGAAATGTATTATGTGTAATTTGTATGCTCCACATCAAGAAAAACATGTATTTTTGATGAAATAATGGCTAAATTAATCCTTTTAAGAGAAATCCCAGTTGTTATGGGGGAGCGGGTTTTAATGTAGCTCAAGTTGGAACTCTTGATAGATTCAAAAATCCAACTTTTTATTTTTCTGTAGCAGGGCATCACATATTATAATTATCAAACTGCAATTTGTCACCACACTTGCGAACCTTGTGAATGCAGGCGAGCCACTGAGGCATAGAAGCCTTCCGAGCTCGGAGGACTTAGGCAATGAGCTCCAAAGGCACTCATTGCCCTGCGAGCCTTGCGAAGCAGGCCGAGCAGTTGAGGCATGGAAACACGTGGCACTTAGGCTGAAATAAGCGCCAAAGGCGCTTCTCGAGGTGAGCAGTTGAGGCATTGAAGCACGCGGGACTTAGGCTGCAAGCAGTTGAGGAACGCGGGACTTACTTAGGCTGCAAGCAGTTGAGGAACACGGGACTTAGAAAAATAAATCTGACGTTGGAATCTCGGGGGCAAGAAAGAAAAAAAACAACTCTGAAAAATATGAATGTAACGGCCGAACAGCAAAAATTGAAAAACACAAAAAACAACAACAACAAAAATAATTAAACCACACTCACACACAGCACAGGGGGAGAGCTGAAATGCCTGGGAGTGAGGTTTCAAGCAAATTTAAGCCAAATTTGCTGTGTTTCGAGAAAAAAATGGCGCCCGAAAAGTGCAAATAATTCTGAAACTGGATGAAAACGAGGCTCTGCAATGTCAGGTGTGCAGACCTTGGAAAATACATTACGCCACACACACAGTAGCACTTACATGAACAATGCCAAGTATGCAGGACTTAGAAAATACACAAAGCCGAAGACGTTAACACTTGCACAAACAAAATCCGATCTCGGAATAATATGAATGTAACAGTCAAACCGCGGAAATCGAAAAACACGTAAAGCAAAAAAAATAATTAAAACACACTCGCACACAGCACAGGGGGAAAGCCAGGACGCCTGGGAGTGAGGTTGCAAGCAAATTTAAGCCCAATTGGGCGTGTTTCGTCACTTGAAAATTGGCTAAGCGAAAAAAAAAATGGGGGACGAAAAACTCAAAAAAATTATGAAAAAGGAATGAAAATGAGGCTAAGCACATTCCAGCCTCGGAAAAATACCGAACTCGGAAAAATACGCCGGACTAAGAAAATACACGACGCCAAAGACACTAACGAACAACGCCAGACATGCGGGACTTTGAAAATAAAAGCAACAGGAAGATTTAGAAGACACACGGAGGAGAAACACACAGGGAAATGACAGAGGGGAGATGCTGGAAAGAGACACATGGCATTCCCAAGCACAAATCTTGCAGGTTAAGGCAGGAGGAAAGTAGGCAGGAGGAAAGATTCCAAAGGCGCTCATTGCAAGCTCCACGATGACGGTAAAAGTTCAAGTACATGAGGGGAGAGGCTCACGAGTGCCGAAGGTGCTCAGAGGGCCAAAAGACTCACATTGTGTGGCAAACAGCATTGCCAGGCTTCAAATTTTATTGCTGTCATTTTTGACGGGCCAGTCGCTAGTTATACATTTAAAAATGGAAAACTAGAGTTATTCAAAATATCAGAAAAAATATGAAGGTAATAGATAGATATCAGGTATTATATTCAATAAAGTGGGATGTTACACTTGTAACTCTCCTATCATTCTTTTTCAAGCATTAATTATTTTTAGTTTCACCTCAACTGACAAAAGTGATAGCTGTCAAATTGGAAATCTACAGCCTTATTAAATAGTGATTCGGTAAATTTAAAAGGGCTCTATTTAAGCACACAGCATATTTTTTTTACAGAAGTTTCTTGCTTTTGGATAGAAGTTCACTAACTAAAAACTTCTGTAAAAAAATATGCTGTGTGCTTAAATAAAGCCCTTTTAAATTTACCGAATCACAATTTGATAAGGCTGATCATTTTGTCAGACCTTTTTGGTTTAGTTCAAATGTCACAAAACAAGAGAAAAACATTGGTGTTTTCCAATGGCACTATTAAAAGATCAGATTTTTTAATATGGTTTAAAGATACATTTGGAAGAATTTGAAAGCAATAATTATATGCACACAAACACAACGCAATTATTTTGGTAGACATCAAAAGTTGTCCTTAGGGGAAATATAATAGGTTATCTTATTAAACAAAAGAAGGGAAAAATGAAAGAGTTAAAGCTACTTATATCAAATTTAATTATAATCCCACCATTCAAAAGGGGAAGTTTAATCTTAGATAATTGCTTAATGGATCAAGCAAACAAAGTTGCATATTATTCAAAGAGTAAAAGGGCTAGATTTGGTAACAAGTTCTCAGAAATGCTATCATATCTTATACTTGTTGAGAGAGATCTACATGGAAATTATACAGAGGAATGGGTAAAGGATTAATAAATGTGAAGAAAGTGTTGATGCTTTTGTAAAATATTACTCTAAAATTTATACTAGGGAGGGTATTAATGTAGGAAATAAGATAACATGTTGGAAGGAATTTAAGACATAAAATCAAATCTGGGAATTATTGAACTAAAACGGAATGGAACATTTTATATCAGACAACCACCAGAAGAAATTGATTAGCCCTCATAATTATTCAAAGGTTGGCCAAAGCAGTGCTTGGTTACAACCCTATAAATGAAAGAAAAGATATTACTTTCATCATAGGAGATTGGAAGGCTAAAGTAGGAAACCAAACTTTACCTGGAATAATGGGTAAATTTGGCTTTTGAGTACAAAATGAAGCAGATCAAAGATTAGTAGAATTCTGTCAAGATTACTCTCTGGTCATAATAGACATCCTCTTTCAGCAAGTCTCACAGACAACTCTACAAAAGGACACCACCAGATGGAAAATATAGAAATCAGATTACATATACATTGTAACCAAAAATGTAGGAGCATTTCATGGACATTTTCAAAAACAGTTCAACAGACATTTATGTCCATCGTGCAACAACACATTCCACCAGCTCATTGCCAAAACAGACAGCAAAGACAATGAATCCATGATGGATTTTTTGAAAAAGTATACCAAGTATCATTTTTTTGTCCTGAAAGGAAGTGACACATCAATGTCTGAAAACAATGTGGAGGAAGATATGGCCAGTGTTGTGTGTGGATGTGGAACCTGAACAGCTCATCATTAAACTTTACATGGCAGGAGGAGCCTGAAGCTTCCACATCTGCCATGTAAAATAGACTCTTCAGTGTTAGTGTTTGCTGTCTCTTTAAATTATACAGTATTGTAAAAAAGGTTCAGATTGTGTTGTTGTTATGTTTTGCTGCCTTAAAAGTTTTTATAAAGTCAAAATTTGAAGAAATAATCTTGCTATCAAAGAAAACTAAGAAAGAAAACTAAGTAGGAAAACTGTCTGTATGATGAGACTTTGAAAGTATGCCAGGAAAGAAGGAAAACAAAAGGTAATGATGATAGGAAAAGATTTGTCCAACTGAATTCAGAATTCCAGAGGATATCAAGAAGAGGCAAGGAGACATTCTACATTGTGCAATGTAAAGAGATTGAAGATAACTGAATGGGAAGGAGATCTTTTCAAGAACATTGGTAATCTAAAAGGAGCCTTTCATCAAAGTGGGAATAATAACTTATACAAATGTTAGGGACTTAAAGGCACATCTAAGCTTCCTGAATTATGAGTGCATCTGATAGAGGAGAATCAGTAGTGAAAACATTTGTTTGCATGAAAATATACCCAAATATACATTTAAAAATGTACCTTGACAGTACCAAAATGTCTTGTTATATTTTTGTAAACACCCCCTCCAAACCCAGGCTAAATATACATAAAATTCATAATTAGTTTTGGCCAATCAGGAGGAATCACAGGCACTAAAACATTTGTATCAAATTCTGGAGTTCCTGTTTCTGCTGTAAAGCAGCCTGGGGAAAGGAAGTGTGGCACCATGTTAGAAGGTGCTATGTATTTTCATTTAAGAGTCTCCCTGTGCAGCAAATTCACACTTGTTTACCACCCACGCAGGCTGTCCATTCTCTGCATCTACTACTGCTACTGGTGTTTTTTTGCTTTCTCCCTCTGTTTAGCAGAGCTAAGCAGCAACTGAGCCTACTTGTGTCATTACCACCGCTGCATATTGTCCATTCCCTGCATCAGCTACTGCTGCATGATTTATCTCACTCTCTATTTCTCTTTCTCTCTTTCCTTTCTCTCTCTCTCTCTCTCTCTCTCTCTCTCACTCTCACTCACTCCAATCTCACTCTCTAACACTCTCTGGTGATAGATGCAGGTCTCCCACACACACAGCAGCTCTATCAGGACAGCAGACACAGGAAGCAGCTGGGCAGGTGACATCGCAGCAGTGACTTTAGGGCTAATATTAGTGCTCTCCTATTGGTTGAGGAAGACACACCAGGTGAAAATTCAACAGTGGCCTGTAGATTGGAAAAGCTCAGTCAACATCCCAACACCAAGAAGGGCAGAGCCAAAGAGTGCTTCAATTATCGAAGAATTGCACAATTGCATTTAACATGTCAACAAGTTAATGTTTAAGATTCGAAAAGCTTGGCTCCAACAATATATGGACAAAGAACTACCAAATGTAGCAGGTCTTCACAGAAGTAGAGGTACAACAGATCAAATTGCCAGTGTTCACTGGATATTAGAGAAAGCTATAGAGTACCACAATAAACATTTACCTCAGCTTAATATACATTTTTAAAGCCTTAGGAGACATCCATGTGTAGAAATTAATATTGCTGGGAGAAAGATCAATTATTTAATATATGCAGATAATACAACCCTAATGGCTGAAAGTGAGGAGGAACCATTGAATCAGACTGGCCTGCAGCTCAACATTAAATAAATGAAGAATATGGCAAACAGCAATCTCATTTACTGGAAAATAAACGGGGAAGAAGTGGAGACAGGGACAGATTTTATATTCTTAGGATGCCAGATCTCTTCAGATGGTGACTGCAGCCTTGAAATTAAAACACATTTGCTTGTACGGAGGAAGGCTATGACAACTCTGGATAAGCTATTAATAAGTAAAGATATATCACTATCAGCAAAGGTCTGCATAGTTAAAACTATGGATTTTCCAGTAGTGACATGAGGCTGTGAGAGCTGGACCATAAAGATGGCTGACTGCTTTAAAATGTAAGTCTTTTAATTGTCTTATTGGAGAAAACTGCTTAGAGTCCTTTGAATCAATACAACAAGACATCAAGCTAAACTGTCCAATGGAAGATATGATCATGAGGGTAAAGTTAAAATATTTTGAACATATAATGAGAAAATAGGATTCCCTAATGAAGACGCTGATGCTGGGATAAATTTAAAGCACATGAAGAGAAAGATGGCTGAAGCGGAGATGAATAGATAAGGTCATTAAAGCAATGAACATGAATTTGAGGAAGCTTAGAAGGGTAGTTACTGACAGTTACTGGCATACTATGGACCATAAGGTCACTGACAATCAGACACAACTGAACAACTAAACAGCAAGATCAATAACTTCCAACATTAGCAACATTTTAAGAGCTATCCAGAAATATGAACTAAAAGAGTCAGGTTACTCCAGCATTCATACTGATTATTGATGCAGATAATCTTTTAACCTCTTTAGTCAAATGTTGGCATTATCTTATAAAGAAGCACCTTTTTTTTTGTTGATAAAGCATATGAATTACTCAACAATGGTGCAAATATTTAAAGCAATAGGAATCATGAGTTCCTAAGGGAGATTGTCTACTATGTCTAGGTCAATAGAATATTGTATATTTGTTCCTACTATTGTGATAGGGTCTCTAATAAAATAGGGTATCTAATAGAGCCAGATAGTTGACAAAATGCTGTAACAGCAAGTCCAGAAGATAATTACGCACCAACATATCTGAGGGCCCTGTGATCCTCATGGATCCTCCTATCTGAAGGGGAAACCTATGTTAGTGCCCCAATTCTCTGACTTAGAGCCATAGCCTTCACAACAAAAAGACCTATTCTATAGTGGAATAATGCTGCGAGTGACTGTGTAAAAGTGTTCTCTAACGCACAATTTCCCTTTTACAACGCCAGGATCATTATTCCTTAATTAGAAGAAACACACATAAAATCCAGAAATAAAAACAACATGGACCAATAAACGTTGAACCATACACTGACCAAAGTATAGGTGAGATGACTGCAGGCTTTATCAGCTCACATTTGTCTAAACATGGAAGAAGGCTGTGCTGCACTATGGGAAGCTCACAGTCATATCTCAAGCACTATCACTATTATTGAGTCCTCAAACTTGATCTTATGTCCCTACATAGTAGCCTAATGGTTCATTTTGTCACTGCTGCAGCTTCAAAGGCAAACAGTCTTATAGGATATAAACTAGGACTGTTTGCCTTTAATGAAGCCACAGCAGCGGCATGGTCATGAGCAGTAAACTTCTGTCGGCGGAGCTGTGGAAAAATTAGAATCTGTGGAAATGTGAATGTAATTAAATATAGTGTAGTGTATTGTATATTTAGCGTTTGATTAATCATAGAATGAATAACACATTTTATTTGTGAAACTTTGTATTTGTTATGTCTGTAATTGATAACTAGTAACTTGCCTATCATAAATGATGGTATCATATCATTTCATATTTCTCTCTCTCCTGTCTCTCTCTCTCCTGTGTTTGTCTTTCTCCTGTCTGTCTCCCTCTCTCTTTCCTTATGTCCTGTGTCTGTCGCTCTCTCTCTCTCTCTCTCTCTCTCTCTCTCTCTCTCCCTATACAGTGGATATAAAAAGTCTACACACCACTGTTTAAATGTCAGGTTTCTGTGCTGTCAAAAAATGAGACAAAGATAAATAATTTCAGAACTTTTCCACCTTTAATGTGACCTATAAACTGTACAACTCAATTGAAAAACAAACTGAAATCTTTTAGGTAGAGGGAAGAAAAAATATAAAAATAATATAATATGGTTCCATAAGTATGCACACCCTAAAACTAATACTTTGTTGAAGCACCTTTTGATTTTCTTACAGCACTCAGTCTTTTTGGGTATGAGTCTATCAGCATGGCACATTTTGACTTGGCAAGATTTGCCCACTCTTCTTTGCAAAAACACATTAAATCTTTCAGATTGCGAGGGCATCTCCCGTGCACAGCCCTCTTCAGATCACCCTACAGATTTTCAATCTGATTCAAGTCTGGGCTCTGGCTGGGCCATTTCAAAACTTTAATCTTCTTCTGGTGAAGCCATTCCTTTGTTGATTTGGATGTATGCTTTGGGTCGTTGTCATGCTGAAAGATGAAGTTCCTCTTCATGTTCAGCTTTCTAGCAGAAGCCTGAATGTTTTGTGCCAATATTGACTGGTATTTGGAACTGTTCATAATTCCCTCTATCTTAACTAAGGCCCCAGTTCCAGCTGAAGAAAAACAGCCCCAAAGCATGATGCTGCCACCACCATGCTTCACTGTGGGTATGGTGTTCTTTTGGTGATGTGCAGTGTTGTTTTTGCGCCAAACATATCTTTTGGAATTATGGCCAAAAAGTTCAACCTTGGTTTTATCAGACCAGAATACCTTTTCCCACATGCTTTTGGGAGACTTCAGATGTGTTTTTGCAAAATGTAGCCTGGCTTGGATGTTTTTCTTCATAAGAAAAGGCTTTCGTCTTGCCACTCTACCCCATAGCCCAGACATATGAAGAATACAGGAGATTTTTTTCACATGTACCACACAGCCAGTACTTGCCAGATATTCCTGCAGCTCCTTTAATGTTGCTGTATGCCTCTTGGTAACCTCCCAGACCAGTTTTCTTCTCGTCTTTTCATCAATTTTGGAGGGAGCTCAAGTTCTTGGTAATGTCACTGTTGTGCCATATTTTCTCCACTTGATGATGACTGTCTTCACTGTGTTCCATGGTATATCTAATGTCTTGGAAATTCTTTTGTACCCTTCTCCTGACTGATACCTTTTAACAATGAGATCCCTCTGATGCTTTGGAAGCTCTCTGTGCACCATGGCTTTTGCTGTGGGATGCGACTAAGAAAATTTCAGGAAAGACAACTAGAGCAGCTGAACTTTATTTGGGGTTAATCAGAGGCACTTTAAATGATGTCAGGTGTATGCTGACTCCTATTTAACATGATTTGGAATGTGATTGCTTAATTCTGAACACAGCTACATCTCCAGTTATAAGAGGGTGTGCAGACTTATGCAACCACATTATTTTCCTTTTTTTTTCTTCTTTCCTCCACCTAAAAGTTTTCAGTTTGTTTTTCAATTGAGTTGTACAGTTTATAGGTCACATTAAAGGTGGAAAAAGTTCTGAAATGATTTATCTTTGTCTCATTTTTTTACAGCACAGAAACCTGATATTTTAACAGGGGTGTGTAGACTTTTTATATCCACTGTATATATATATATATATATATATATATATATATATATATATCTTGTCTCTTTCTATCTCTCTCTCTACCTATGTGTACTATCTGTCTCTCTCCTTTCTCTTTCTCTTTTGTCTTCTTTATCTCTCCCTTCTCTCACTCCTTACCACCATCTCCCTTACACTCTCCCTTCCCACCCTCTCGCTCTATCCCTTCTCTCACTCCTTCCCACCCTCTCCCTCTCTCCCTTCTCTCACTCCTTCCCACCCTCTCTTCTTTCTCTTACTCCTTCCCACCTTCCCACTCATTCCCTCTTCTCACTTCTCCCCACCATCTTTCTCTCTCCTTTCCCACCTTCTCCCTTCTCTTACTCCTTCCCACCCTCTTCTTTCCCCTTCCATTACTCTTTCACATCTTTTCCCTTCCCTCACTCCTTCCCATCCTCCCTTCCCATCATCTCCCTCTCTCTCTCTTCCTTCGCTTCCCACACTCCTTCCGACCCTCGCTTCCTATCCCTTCAATCACTCCTTCCTATCATCTCCCTCATGTGCCTCTCTCTCTCTTGCTGTCGGGCATATGCAGTTGAGTGACTTCAAGTGATTTAGCTCTAGTAGCTTGTGAGTAACCCCTATGCAGAACTATATGCTGTAGACTCTCTTTGTTAAAGTAGCGGCCATTGGCAACAAGCTTTTGCTGTGTGAGCAGCCTTTGGGTCATCTGTCTGTTTGATCCCTTCTTACACTCAACTGGAAACTTTACTCTCTACAAGTAAATCTATTACTAATATTGCATTTATAAATGATTAAATATGAATGTTATTGATGATCAGTACATAATTAAAATAGCTAGCTCCTCTTGTTAGGTCATTATAGTGGTTCTTTAAGAGAACTTAAAAGATGCTATTTTTTCTAGAGTTTAGTGTACACATTTTAAAGAGAGGAATGGGATTTTCTTAACTCCCATTATGAACTGTTATAAAAGGCAAAGGGACTACCCAAATAGGGAGGGGAAGCATGACTTGTATATAATGGTAGCACACAACATTGACTAAGCTTTTGTAATAAGGATTAAAGAAATTTGCCTAAAAATAAAAACCCAATGGTTAATTGGGAACTGATGAAAGAATATTCTAAACTTAATGAAATTTAGTTTTTTGAAATCTTTTAAAAATTAAATAAATAAAAAATCATAAAATAATTGTCCAGATTAAAAAATAATTTAATTGAGATTATTAGCATTTTGTAATTTATAGGAAGTTTCCTCATAAATGTGCACAAAGAAAACATATATTTACTGAACATCACTAAATGCCTTGTTGGATACACATTAAATGAATTGCCTGCTCATACAGACATCGACTTGTAGCTTTAATCCTGTACACATATGAAAAAACAAAATACCAACAACAACAACAATCGTGCTTAACATTGCTACCGGGAGCATGTAATTAATCAAAATCAGTTTTAAGTCTTTTTTAATTTATTATTGTAATTATTCTTCAAAGACACACAAAGTTTGCTATATAATGTGACAGCATTGCCCAGGGGTAGAATAAACTGCATTTATCAAACTTGTAAACATTTTCTTATGAGTCCAGTCCTTCAATTTGATATATCTTTCTTATATATTGTGTAATATATAATTTAAAAGCTTTGCTTTAACCCGGTGTAATTTTCTAATTTGCAAACTATTATATTAACTAGCGACTTGCCTGTCAAAAATGACAAGGCAATAAAATTTAAAGCCATGGCAATGCTGTTTGCCACACAATGCAAAGCTTTTTCTACTCTGAGGACCATCAGCGTTCATTGCGAGCCTTGCGCTGAGCACCTTCGGCACTCATCGCGTGGCTCACCATGAGTACCTTTGGCGCTCATTGCGAGCATCTCCTCTTATGTACTTTTACTTCTCTGAGCACCTTCAGCGCTCATCACAAAGACAGATATATATTTATTTACATTTTGTTAACTAATAATTAATTAATTAATTAGTTACTTACTAAATTAATATACTTTACCTATTTGTAATTAATATATCCAGCAATCAATTGCCTGAAGAGCTAACAATCTGTTTTTATTTTTCTGCAGCATACAATGTACAGTTTGAGTGTGGTTGCCCTGAGGAGAATGTGTCATGAATAACCCAACTGTGCATTAGAAATAGGCAGCGTGTGCGAGGGAAAACCGTTGTTTTAGTTGTGTAAAGCACCATTTTAGATTTAGTTATTAGTTGCAAGTTAGTGTTGTAAACTGGCAAAGTTACACGGCTAACAAGCATTTTCCGTCATTTGTAATAGTGTATTTTGTACCTTGTACGTTTGTGTGAGAAAGTGCTACGTGGTTGGCTGTGTTTTGTGCGGTCCGGGGTCGTGTAGCCTGGTTTTCATTTTGTTTGGTAGCCATTTATTTTAGGGCCAAATCGACTTAAATTCGCTTTCAACCTCACTTCCGGACATTCCTGGCTGTTCCCCCATGCTGTGTGTGATGTCTTTTGTTGTATTATTTGTTGTATGTTGTTTGTTTTTATTTTTTTTTTGCTCAGCGTGGTTAGGCTGTTAACTTTATATTTTTCCTATCTCAAATTTTTTTTTTCTAAGTCCCGCGTTGGTCAACTGCTTGCATTCTAAGGCGATCCTGCGTGTTTTATTGCCTTCACTGCTCGCCTCACTTTGTGCTGCATGTTTTAGTGCCTTAACGGCTCACAGTCGATGAGCGCGCCTAAGTGCTGCGAGTTAACGGCTCGCCTTGCTACGCAAGGCTCGCAAGCGATGAGCACCCTCGACGCTAGTTCGTACACACCACGCAAAGCATCCTGTGCATAAACACTATCATTATTGTTATTATAATTAATATATCATTAACAAAATCCACAGTTATGTGCAAAATAGAAGATTTAGCAGTATAACATAACAATACAAATGCCCAATTTCTTATCACAGGACCACTGTGCAATAAAAATTTTTAAAACACTTTGAGTCTGACTAAGACCATAACTAAACATGTAAAAAGGTAAAATGCAGGGGTTAAATTAGAAAAAAAAATGCTGCAAATATGATATTCTATTACATGCGAATTTCAGTATATGTATTAACACATTGATTCCCGGGATCGATATAACACAAAAAAGATACATGAAATGAAGTATCTTTCTGAGCCGATTTGCGGACTTGAGAATGTTGTGCTATTAATTCTAAGACCTAACATCACTTTCCCTTATAATAAATGTACATTAGTGTGTTTGTATTTGCATTACAAGTGCTACACATTGGACTTTACCCACCTTGCGGGTCCTCTGGAGCACACGTTGTGCTTTGGGCTCCATTTGCATGTTACTGGCATGCCCGCAAGTGAAATGTAATAGCTGAACTGAACAAGTAGCGGTTACAGTCTTGACAGATCAAAGGATTTATGGGCACGAAGTTCAATGTTGCTCAACATGTAGGCTTTTCTCTGCCCTGCTGCATTGAACATGCAAGTCATCTGTGGGCTGCGTTACAAGGCTAATTTAATAGCCGTAAGTCCTAAAATCTGAGTTACAGGCTTAATTTTAAAACGTAGCCCAAATTTAATGTGGATGAGAATTCTTAAATTTGGTGAATTTTATACAAAAGAAGAAAATCTGTACTAAGAACTTCATAAAACCTGTAGCAGGGAATACCATACTGAGGGTAGATAGTAATCATGATAAATTAGTCATTCATAATATACTTTATGGTTAATTTATTAGATTCATAGGAATTTCAGTCAGGAGAAGGATCACTTGATATAAGCAGATGACTTGAAAGGGATATTATCTTTTGGATTTAACAGAAGTCAAAAATAGGACCCTTTCCTAAAAAGAAAGAAATTAATACAAATGAGAGAAAAATCTAAAAATACCTATATTAATAACATCTTATTATTATTATTATTATCTTTTATTTGTATCGCGCCAACATATTCCGTAGCGCTGTACAGGGGATAAGAACAGGGGAAATACACGTTTAACAAATTCAAAGTTGAAGGGCCCTGTTTTGAGCTTAGAATCTTAGCAGAAAGTGCTTTATCCTAAAGCACCCTACAAGACTGGAAACTCGCTACTTACAATCTAAAGGGTATTAAAGGGCAGAGAACTGGGGAAGAGTAACAAATAGGAATAGCAAGGGTCAGGAAGGAGGTGAAAGATAGAATGAGTTTTATTTTACAGGAAGAGGGGAGGGATCTGAGGTGAAAGACTAGTATGTTGGCTGACCCCTAGTGTTGAGATGATATATCTGCAAGTAGGAAGTCAGGTGATTTCCATGGCTCTATAAATTTAATCTGAGTTGGGGAGGGAGGGAGGTCAATATTCTGAGATTCTCACAGATGTAGTAGGCCTTAAAACCAGAGTGAATTTCCACTGAAAGAAAGAGAGAGAATGGATTGTGGTCAGACAGTACAGGAAGATAGGGGAGTAAGAAAGAAATGGGAGAGAGACCTTAGAAGGAATGTATGTGAGGAGGGGGGAGGAGATTTGAGGTAATTATGCCAGCCATAAATGGGGGAAGGTTGGGGGAAGGTGGGGACGCCAAAGCAGGGTATAGGAAACAGTTAAAAATTGAAAACAAAATGTCAGAAATATTTCTATCTGCCAAGATATAATAACATGCACACAGTAGTGATATTAATAAACATATTGGCTCCAGGGATGGCGCAGTTTCCATAGTCTCCTCCATACCTTCTGAGGTGTTTTGAATGCAATTCTGAGATTCTCACAGATGTAGTAGGCCTTAAAACCAGAGTGAATTTGCACTGAAAGAAAGAGAGAGAATGGATTGTGGTCAGACAGTACAGGAAGATAGGGGAGTAAGAAAGAAATGGGAGAGAGACCTTAGAAGGAATGTATGTGAGGAGGGGGGAGGAGATTTAAGGTAATTATGCCAGCCATAAATGGGGGAAGGTTGGGGGAAGGTGGGGACGCCAAAGCAGGGTATAGGAAACAGTTAAAAATTGAAAACAAAATGTCAGAAATATTTCTATCTGCCAAGATATAATAACATGCATACAGTAGTGATATTAATAAACATATTGGCTCCAGGGATGGCGCAGTTTCCATAGTCTCCTCCATACCTGCTGAGGTGTTTTGAATGCAATTCTGAGATTCTCACAGATGTAGTAGGCCTTAAAACCAGAGTGAATTTGCACTGAAAGAAAGAGAGAGAATGGATGGTGGTCAGACAGTACAGGAAGATAGGGGAGTAAGAAAGAAATGGGAGAGAGACCTTGGAAGGAATGTATGTGAGGAGGGGGGAGGAGATTTGAGGTAATTATGCCAGCCATAAATGGGGGAAGGTTGGGGGAAGGTGGGGACACCAAAGCAGGGTATAGGAAACAGTTAAAAATTGAAAACAAAATGTCAGAAATATTTCTATCTGCCAAGATATAATAACATGCATACAGTAGTGATATTAATAAACATATTGGCTCCAGGGATGGCGCAGTTTCCATAGTCTCCTCCATACCTGCTGAGGTGTTCTGAATGCAATTCTGAGATTCTCACAGATGTAGTAGGCCTTAAAACCAGAGTGAATTTGCACTGCTGAGGTGTTCTGAATGCAATTCTGAGATTCTCACAGATGTAGTAGGCCTTAAAACCAGAGTGAATTTGCACTGCTGAGGTGTTCTGAATGCAATTCTGAGATTCTCACAGATGTAGTAGGCCTTAAAACCAGAGTGAATTTGCACTGCTGAGGTGTTCTGAATGCAATTCTGAGATTCTCACAGATGTAGTAGGCCTTAAAACCAGAGTGAATTTGCACTGCTGAGGTGTTCTGAATGCAATTCTGAGATTCTCACAGATGTAGTAGGCCTTAAAACCAGAGTGAATTTGCACTGCTGAGGTGTTCTGAATGCAATTCTGAGATTCTCACAGATGTAGTAGGCCTTAAAACCAGAGTGAATTTGCACTGCTGAGGTGTTCTGAATGCAATTCTGAGATTCTCACAATAAATGTTCAAGTAATTGTGGAAAATAAGGGAACAGAAATAGCCTGTTAATGGGTAGTTACTCTTAAAGAGCTATTAGCACATAATGTCCCATATTCATATCACATTAAATCTTCCCTCATATGGCAAAATTACTTTGCTAATCCTTGGGAAGATATAAAAATGTGTTTATATATTAGCTCAAAAAAAGTTAAAATTTAAAACCAATCTAAAAAAAACTCATGAGTAAGCCCTAAGAAGGGCGAAACGGGACCGTCAGGACTATCTCTACAGAAGCGCAAGTACTCAAGTACTATGTTGATTTTGATATTAAGGGAGTATTATTTATTATGGTGAACCATGGTATATATTTTTTGACTCCTTTTGACTACTTTGAATTGCTAGTCTGCTTTAATGACATATAGTAGTCTAAGGCAATAAGGAGTGTAGTATTGAACAACTTTTTCAGAAGTTATTCTAGTTATTCCCCATATACTCCTCACATATAATTATATAACAACTAATTATACAACTTTTTTTGATAACCATAAGAGTACTAAGGGTGTGCTTTTTTCTAAATTGGTTTTCAATTTAAACTTTTTTTGAGCTAATATATAAACACATTTGTATATCTTCCCAAGGATTAGCAAAGTAATTTTGCCATATGAGGGAAGATTTAATGTGATATGAATATGGGACATTATATGCTAATAGCTCTTTAAGAGTAACTACCCATCCATAGGCTATTTCTGTTCCCTTATTTTCCACAATTACTTGAATATTATAAGCACCAGGGAACTATTGCACAGTGATATATTGAGTTAATCTTATCAATAAATACACATTTCTTTTATAACCAATTCACATCTGTCTCTCAGGAAGTGTAAAACATACTCAGGAAACATTGGGGAATACTTAGACAAGACCCCATTATTGGAAATAAACTTCCTAAAATTTTCCAGATGATACATAAAAGAGCCAGAACTTTAAAAAATAAGCTTACATGTGGGGGTAAAAGATGTACATGTTGCAACCATATCAAGGATAGTTGTAAACAAATACAGGCACCCCTACAGTTGAAACCCATTAATTAAATACATACACAAACTGTAATTCAACTTATACAATCTAAAAGTTGGAATGTGACTGTGGGATCTAACAAAGAGGTTCAATGAGCATGAAAGCAATATCAAGGGTTTAAGAAATCATACTAACACATAAAACCACAAAGATATTTCACAATTAAAAATAGTAGGTCTGGAAACACTGCATCTGAAAATTAGTAATTATGATAAAGATAAGTTCCTTTGCCAAAGGGAGGCTTATTGGATCTTAAAAATGAATACTCTTACTCCACACAGTCTTAACCACAGATAGACTGGGCAAGCTGCAAATAAAACATGTGCCTCTAAAAAGTTTATAAAAGGCCGTTAACAAAATATTGTAACATATAAGTTATAAAACACTTTATGGTTACATGGAGTTAACATTTAAACTGTGCTAGTAAGTTCTATAACAATAATTTTATAATAGAAAAAAAATGCTAAATTAATCACATTCACATAGGAAATCTGTAATAGAACGTTTATTAGAAGTATCAATGCAAAAAGACCTAAATGATGTAAGGTTTGTAATGGGTATAATGAAAAATATATATATATTTAGTACACATACCATAAAAAATTACTCTGGGAAGTAATGACTATGGGGACAATCATACTCTAACTATCACATATAATAATTGTCAAACTCCGAATCGTCGAAACGAGGGGCTGTATTTGCGGAAGGTGGAGGGTCCAACATCGGCTGAGCCTTCGTCTCATTGCAGGCCACAAATGCGGACCCTCGCAAAGCAAGGGGCTGCATTTGCAGAGTTGGAGGTGCTTTCAAACACCCACAGAAGCGGGACTTTGAAAAAAAAAACACAAAACACGCAATGACTAAATACAGACTTACTCAAAAAAATACGAGCCGCGGGACTTAGAAAAAAAAACCTTTACGAACTTGCAAAAATACTATTTTAACGTCCGAACCGCGTGCAGCTGAAAACATAAAAAAAACAATAAATACATAGAACAATGACATAAAAAGCTTACCCACAGCAAGGGGGGGCACCCAGGACCTCTACACCTAAATTTAAGTCCAAATTGCCAAGTTTAGACACACAAAAATCCCCTAAGCGAGAGAAAAAATGTCTGCCGAAAAAACAAAAACGAGGCTACAGGACCCTAGAGACGCAAAACACCACCAAGCACATAGAGTACGGCTTTTCCAAAAAGCTGTACGAGGTACAAGATACACTTTTAGCAAGAACGCTAAATCATCCACACCCACGTACCACATACACATTCGCCGCCATTTCACAACACTAATTTACAGAATGCAGAAGTACACAGCTACACTAATGGCTTCCCCTCGCGCATGCAGCCTGTTTACACTGCACACTGCACACATTGCTGACACTTACACCTCAGCTCCACAACAGTGCAAACCTACATTGTATGCTGCAGGAATATCAAAACAGATTGTCAGCTCTTCAGCACAATGCTTAGTGCATATATTACTTACAAATAGGTAAAGTATAATAATTTATAAATTTATTAATTATTTAATTAGCATACAGAAATACATATACACACAAAAAAAACCACTATCGCAATAAACACAAAAGCCATTTACCGCGCACCTCACAATGAGTGCCAACGCTGCTCATAGCACACAAACTACACCAGGGGACAGCCTTGCAATAAGCGCAAAAAGCAGATCAGCTCCAACCTTACAATGACAGCAAAAGCTCCTCTGATAAAAAAAAATACAACAGCCTTGCAATGAGCGCCGAAGGATCTTACACCACCAAAAAAATGTATGTCTGTGGCAAACAGCATTACCTGCCTTAAAATTGATGGGCAAGTCACTAGTCACATATATAGTTGTGAGCGTACGAGTTGTTGCTAACGCTGCGGGCTCGCGCAGCGAGCCGAGGCCCTCGCGACGCGAGGGCACTGCCCGAGGGTCTCAGTTGCTGGCATGGAGCGCCGAAGGCGCTCCATGCCAGCACCTGAGGACCTCGCAAAGCGAGGGCCGCAGTTGCTGGCATGGAGCGCCGAAGGCGCTCCTTGCCAGCAACTGCGACCCTCGCAAACTTCACGTCGCAACCCAAACAGTACGACACACACATTACGACACTCGCAAACAACATACGACACACGTTCACACACATTACGGACTCGCAACACTCGGACGCAACTCGCGAACATTACAAAATGTAAAACACAATACATACACACACCACATACATAAAAAACTTACCTACACCAAGAGGGAGCACCCAGCACCTCAAAAATACAACGTACACCTCGATTTTACTTCAAATAAATCAGTTTAGAGACTAAAAAAAAATCGAAGCGAGAGAAAAAATGGCCGCCGAACAAAACGAAAACGAGGCTACAGCACTCTAAACTCGCAAAACACCACAAGAAACTCGCAAAACACCACAAAACACCTACGGATATTCCGATACAAACGTATAACACACATTACTCGCCATTTTACGCCAATGCGGAAGTACACGACAACGGTTTGGCCTCGCGCACGCACAGTGTTACACTGCACACATTCAGCACGCTTACACAGCAGATCCACACCACTAATGCTGCAGCAACATCAAAACACATTCACAGCTCTTCCACACAATGCTTTAAAATAGGTAAAGTATATTCATTTATTAATGTATTATATATTTCATTATTACACACTAAACAGCATTAGCTCACTTACAATTTCATTGCCGTCATTTTTTGACGGGCAATTCGCTAGTAATTAATAAAAGTGAAGAGAAAGAAAAAAGAGAGAATGATTGTTCATTTACAATCACTATGCTGCTCTCCTCCCAGAAATTACAAACCATGTGCCTGATTCAATTAGAAGTCTGCATCTCTCGGTATAAAGGCTGCATGTCTGCAGCCGTGCTGCGGGCTCGCAGTCTGCTACAATTCCGGTGCTATTCAATTGAACAAGCCCACAAGTTATGGCCCGAAAGCTACAAAAAAAAAACATGCACTCGTTCGTAGCAGTCCAGGGCGGTATTATGATCAATTAAGCAAGACCGTAACTACCCATTTTTAAACAGCCAATAGAAAATGAAACCATCATCACGAGGTCAGTAAAACATGGAGGTTACATGTCAATCAATTAGCATTTAGGGGTACAATATGCAATCAGACTTGCAAAACCGCAAAATACTAAATAATAAAAGTGAATGCCGATACTGTTGTAGTCTATGTGGGTGGCCTTATATGTATTAACTTATTGATTCCCAAGATCGATATAACCCTGAAATGACACATAATAAAATACATTTTCCATTGCCGATTGGCGAGCTTGAAACTGCTGTGCAATTAAATCTATTGTATTGCATTGCTTTCACTATCATTTACAGTGCAGTATTGATTTTTTAGTTGCATTTACAGTGCTACGGAAAGGGGTTAAACCCCCTTGCGGGTCCTCTCTAGTACTCATAGGATTTTCTCCTCTATTTGCCGTTTCCAGGTGTGAAATCATTTGCGGCCTTGGGGAATTCTAGCAATTGAATAGAGATTTGCGTATTTAGCGATCGTAACTCTTGCGGACAGGAAATATCAAAGGCTTTGGGAGGCTGTAACTTCCAGGTTTAACAACCGCAAAGTTTTTAAGCCCGTAACTCGTAAAACGATTGGAACCAGCAAAAATATGCCAATTGAATAGCAATAAAACTTACGGTCTCACTGAGGGGCTCCAGTAACTTACGTAGCAATCATGGCCATGCACAGCAATTAAGGGTAATACATTTTATGATATTTGAAAAAACACAGAGGTTAAGAGAGGGTCTCTAGCACACATAGAGCCCTATTCAATTCTTTATTTTTTAAAGTTACACAACTAAAAGCTGGTCAGTAATGTTACCTCTTCTATTCAATTGATCCTTTTTTCATTTTTGTGAGTGAGCTACTTATAATGCTCTACAACAACCCATACTCAACATTATGAGATGCTTTCCCATTGATTGTCACATATCGGTAATGTTACCAGTAGCTTTTTAGAAAAAATGTATTAAGTCACTATTCAATTGTAACTTTACGGAGCATTCACAAAAATACTTATGAGTATCAACTTGTAATATTATGGATTTTGCAAAAAATATTTACATGCTGAATAGATTAGGGCTCATAGTCAACTTGGATTAAACTGGTAAGCAAGGTTCACCAGGGTTCAGTACTCGGCCTACTTAAGTTTAATATGTTCTTTAATTATTGAGAAAAAGGATTGGAGAATATTTGCTGATAATACCAAACTGTCAAGGTAATTAAATCATGACAGAATGTGCTTTGCCTGCCTGACATGTATATCTTAGTTCAGGGGTCACCAAACTCGGTCCTGGAGGGCCGCACCAGGCCTGGATTTGTGGATATCCTTGCTGCAAACAGGTGAGAATCTTGTTTCTTCAGCCATCCTGATTGACTCACCTGTTTGCAGCAAGGATATCCACAAATCCAGGCCTGGGTCGGCCCTCCAGGACCAAGTTTGGTGACCCCTGTCTTAGATGAATGAATAGATAAATAGCAAATGAGATTTAATACAGATAAATCTAAAATTATACTTTACTGAAATGCATAATCGGTATGACATTTATCATCTTAATAAGACTAATCTAGGAGAATCAGAAATAGAAAAGGATTTTAAAGTGATGGTGGAGGTTCAACTACTTCCAAAAACAAGTAAAAAGGGACATAGATGCAATAGAGTGTAACGCTGCTACTATATACTACACTTTAAATTATAGATTCATTTTTTAGACTTAAGTTTTACATTATTTTGCAATGAAAGCCAAATCCAAATCTACTATACCATTTGCTGTTTTTACAAAATTTTCTCAGACAGCAGCAATTGCATATTTGTGAATTTGAAAATTTTGAACAAATTGAAATAAATTTGGGTTTTTCAATTTCTTTGGGATGGAACATGTAACATACTTTGTAATACATTTTAACACTGTCACTATCTGATTGTAATAAGCTTGGAGCATCCTTAATCCAAAATAACATATGAATTTGTGGAGCTTCTCTACTTTGATATTCAACTCTCCAAAAATACTGAGGGCCTCAATCAATTCTAGATACATAACTTACGAAATTAAGTATTTTGGACTACTGTAGATTTTTTCAGTAATGTTACACTTGTATTCAATACAATTAACTCACAACTTTACTTATCTCAGTCTAAACTCGCAAACCCAGCTCTTGTGAATAATATTGAGGGAGCTGGATTATGAGATGCTTGCAAAGTTATACCAATCATGGCAATATTATAGAATTTCTTGCTGTGACACAGGAACCAATAAAAAACAGCAAACAGCAAATTAATTGACAGAAACAGTTAATAAATGTGTAAATCTCCTGCCCTAATGTTGGCTGTGTTGTCATTTATTTTTATCATGCAGGTCTAGGAGCAGGAGGGTATATGGATATTGAGTGAGAGAGAAAGCAGGAGATTTGAGAGGTTGGAGAACAGGATCTTACTAAATGTACTTTTATATTTTACTAAGCAATTACTTCACACTTAATTTTACAAGACACATACAGCCTTATTAAATTGCGATTCAGCAAATTTAAAAGGGCTCTATTTAAGCACGTAGCATATTTTTTTACAGAAGTTTTTAGTTAGTGAAGACCTTGCTTTAGGATAGAAGTTCACTAACTAAAAACTTCTGTAAAAAAATATGCTATGTGCTTAAATAGAGCCCTTTTAAATTTGCCAAATCACAATTTAATAAGGCTGATAATTCATATGTTTTTTCCTCAAATACATATATATTTTATTAACTTATTGTTATATTATTTTTCTGATTTTGACAGATGGAGGGAGGAGTGAGGGGCCCTAGCTACAGGTATTAGGAGATAGTGTCATGCATTCCGCCGCCCCAGTCTTATTAGGCTTGGAGTGAGGTAGCAGCAGAGGTCAGTGGCCTAGGTTTTGTGAATATGAATAATGACAGCTGGGCCATGGTAAAAAGAAAGATAGAAGAGGAGGCTAAGTCAGCAAGACCTACAAGTTGTGGACCCCCAGTGACTGTCCATCATAATGAGTGGGAAAGTTGGCTGAAGGACATGATGGCCCCAGCAACCATCACATGGGCTACATTTCTGATGGTCACACAAGATCCAGCCACCGTGCCAGGTAAATATCTACCCACACATTTACACCACATGAACATAGCTAACACACACCCCATTTAAATGATGACCACCAATAAAAGTAATAGTTAAGCTTCATGGATTTGACTAGGGATAGTTGTATAATCTATCTCCAGTCAAAACCAGGAAGCTGACATATCACTTTCATTGGTGGGCATCATGAAATGTGTGTCAAATATTTACAAATGAGTATCCATGATAAAATATATTTTAAACAAGTAAACATCCAATAGACATTCCTCGTATGGGTGTGCCCACTGCAGTGTATGCAGATACAGACTCTTAAGGGATGGATGTACAGTGTAGTATAATAGCCTATCAGGGACCACTTTTCAGCATAATGTTAACAAATATTGCTGAGCGATGGTCACTGATTGGTTTGTATGACACACTGTTCATCAAATTCAAAAGAGTATGTGTGTGCTGCAGAGGGCAGACTGCAGCAGAAATCAATATATGGTCATGAGCCATTAACAGCTAAGCTCTTATTTCAAAGCAATGCTCACTTCTAGTAAATCATAACTCCACACAATTTATAATAAATGAACCATTCACATATATTGGAACACACAGTGATAAAATGATCATACAGTGTTACTAACTCATATACTATTGTTCTCTTATTTCAGCTGGCACGAGGTCTAGTTTACTGAGCCTAAGGTGGGGGCATCAGCTCAGGAGGAGCCCCACTACCTCCTCCACCCACCACCAGCACATCATAGTTCTTACCACAACTGGGCCCACTACCATGGGTACCTCCTCCAGCAACCATACCTGGCCTGGCCAGACCTCCATCTCCACATGCAGAGTTAGAGGCCACCATGGGGAAGATGCTGGTCCGTATGTGAAAACAGGATGTTTTGCAGGGTCTCCAAAGCAGTGTTTTCTCCCACTAGGCCTCAGTGGGCTGCCACAAGGGAAGACCCGATAGGTAGTTGAGGAGGCACAACTGCCAGATGGAGAGCTACATGGCCAGGTTGCTCCAGGCAATGGAGAACCAGAGCGCACTCAGCCAACCGAACACTGACATTATGCAGCGTGCTCTGGTTGCAAGCACCGCCACCCTTGCAAATCCACAGTATGGCCCCTCCTCACCTCCTATCATGCCCCTCCACACACCAGGGTCACTGCAGCTGTCTCATTGGTTACTTTATATGACATATAATTCATTACTGTTTAGAAACATACAAATTAATTATACAGCACATATGTATTTATTTTTTAATAGGGCCTATTAGACAGGATTCTCCTGCAGGAGATGCAGCTTCTTGGATTGAAAAATAATTCCCATCATTGTCTGGTAAAAATGCTTATAAACAAATTAAAATAAATGTTTTTTGTAATATTCAGTACGAATACATTTTCATTTTCTTTAAACAGTACCTCAACCTCCATGTCAGATGTTCTTGGCAATCTTCACAGAATTTTAAGAAAATTGCATGACTTTCCAGGAATTCAGAGAGATTTGGAAGCGCTAAGAAGAACTAAGAAGCACAGATCATTTTAGGTCAGATGATGCTGGAAATTCTTGCACATTTAAGAACATTTGTATCCAGAGATCCTCAACAGAGAGGCAGGAGTGAAAATTGATGCCAGTATCATTTTGTCATTACTTGCACTTTTTACGTCTCTAATATAAAAAAAACATACATGTTATTTATTAATATAAGTGTATAAAGCACACCTCACGATGTTGCAGATTCTAGTTAATTTATGTACATTTTCCTGTACACATCCTGTATTTCAATATTGTTTTATACCATTGTCTGCTTTTCATACTTTTATAATAGAAAAAATATATATTTTATTTATCAATATTTATCAAGTGTATAAAGCACAACTCATTTTAGGTGAGATGATGCTGAAGATTTTGGTTAATGTCTGTACATTTCCATCCAGAAATCTTTATCATTATCAATATAGACATAGCAGTGAAAATTAATGTATATATCTTTGATATGTATGCATAATATACATCTTTAATTCTTCAACATATTGCATTTTTCAATCATATATTGAAAAAAGTCATGAAAACTTACACAAAATATTATGTATATTGTCTTTTCTTATACAAGCCATCGTAATGTTGTATGTAAAATAATGGTTATAAATTTATACGCACTTTAATATCAGACATCATTTAAAAAAACTATTTTTATAATTGTTTTTATTTACAAAATAGCTTTGCTCTATGGCTCTAGTAGCATATTCAAAGAGCTGCTCACTTGTCACCAAATATCCTGTAAGATATCAGTCTGGTATCACTCAAAAGACTGATCCAGCCCCAAAATACCAGGCATCTCTGCATTGAACAGGAGAACCAGCCACCTATAGGCATACATTTTAGTCTTGGGCCTCATCACTATGGCATAGCTCTAATCTATAAATCACACTGAGTGGACATCTACTGCCCGTATCACCCTTTCTGTAATAAAACCCCTAAGGTTAATTTCATAATTACAATATATATCAGTAAAACTTTAAAAGTCTACTACTTCTTAAATCATGAATAATTAATATTACTGTGCAGAATATCTAATAAAAAAACTTTTTTTTTATGTTATTTACACCATTATAATTTCAGTGAAGTGCTTACATAAAGTATTATCAGCCTTATTAAATTGCAATTCGGCCAATTGAATAAGGCTCTATATAAGCACATAGCATATTTGTTTTTACAGAAGTTGTTAGTTAGTGAACTTCTATCTAAAAGCAAGGTCTTCACTAACTAAAAAATTATGTTAAACAAATATGCTATGTGTTTAAATAGAGCCCCATTCAATTGGCCGAATCGCAATTTAATAAGGCTGTAATTTTTTTTATAAATGAATGTTATTTATTAACAAGTGTTACTATATCAAATACAACTTTTACCAAAAACAACAATTTCCTAAAAACTTATAGCCACAATCAATTTCCTTGACGTGTAAAACTGTAGCTCATAATGTAGTCCGCATGACTTACGGCTATTTAATTGGCTCGAAAAGCAACCTGCCAAGAAAACCCTACAAGATGTGAGAATTCAACTTGTGCGTCCGCAAATCCTTTCAAGCCCATAACTGTTCATTCCAGTCACGCTAATGAATTGCAACAAATTCACTGGCGTTCAAGTCCGTAACCCGCAAATGGAGCCAAAAATGGGTTTGCGCTCCATTTGCGAGCTACGCCTCAAGCCCGTAGCTCGCGACCTGCTCGAATGTAATAGCTCTGTAAACCTATGGGTGCTAGAGAGGAGCCTCAAGGGGCTAAAAGTCCAATCCGTAGCACTGTAAATGCAAATATACACACACTACTGTACATATAATAAAAGGGTACGTGATATTAGGTATTAGAATTAATAACACAACATTCTCAAACTGACAAAACGTCCCTGAAAAATACTTTATTTCATTTTTAATTTCTGTGTTATATCAATCCCGGCAATCAATGTGTTAATACATATAATGGAACTTGCATGTAATAGACTATCTTATTTATGGCTTTATTAATATTGCATTATTTCTGGAATGTGGGTCCGATGGTAATTCGTAATTGAAACCGTAAGACTTTATGACCATCACTGTTGCCATTGGCTCCATCTAAACCCTGTAACTACGGGTTTGACTAATTGATCACTTTCACGGCCGCGCATCCAACCTTCGACAAATTGTTTACAGGTTTGCGCCTCAAGCCCGTAGCTCGCGACCTGCTCGAATGTAATAGCTCTGTAACTTGGCCAAATTTCAAGCCTGCTTAAATTCCAGTTGCCTTTATATAGCCTGTAAGTCTGCAGGCTTGAAATCTGCAACAGTTACAGAGCGATTAAATTGAACAAGCCTGCAACTACATGGCTGGAAGCCAAACTGTAAACCATGTAAATGTAAGTAGCATTTCAGGGCATGATCATGATTAATTAATCAAGTCCATAACTACCAATCATGACGTCAGTAAAACATGGAGGTTAAACCACTATCAATAAGTGTTTAGAAGTCAGATTTGCGATCGGACTCGCAATCCAGAAATGTTGCAATTTAAAAAAAACAAAAAAATCTACTATTCTAGTCCATGCAAGTTCAATGATATGTATTAACCCACTGATTGACAGAATCGATATAACACTGAAATTATACATCTTTTTTTTTTATTGCAGATTTACGAGCTTGAGACTGTTGTGCAATTAATTTGAATGTCTTACATTACTTTCCCCATCTTTTAAAGTGCAATATTGATTTTTTATTTGCTTTTACAGTGCTACAAACAGTTGTTTAACCCCCTAGCGAGTCCTCCCTTGTACTCGTAGGATTATTGACTTGATTTGTCATTTACAGGTGTGAAAACAATTGAGGGCTTAAGGAATTGTAGCAATTAAATAGTGATTTGTGATTTTAGCAATTGCAGGCTTGACAGATCAAAGGCTTAGCACAACCATAGGGATTCTCAGCCTGTAACCCGCAGATCGATTGCGGGTAGCTAAAAGTGGCCAATTTAATAGCAGTAACTTTTGCTGGCTACATTACAGGCTACAGTAACTACAATTTGGACAATTTAATAGGGACCTTAATTTATTATATTGAACTAGAGTCCTTACAATATATTTCTATTGTAACTGTTCTTTTATAAAAAATTGTATGCACTAAAAACGTCAAAAAAGACCTAAGAATAAGATAAGAACATAAAAACTTTGTTCAATTAGGAAGCTATTCCATTTACAGTATATATAAAATCAATATTGAATACTAACATTTATTTATTGACATTTCCTTTTAAATAAGAAATAACATGTACTTCATACACGTTTATATCTTTTTGCTTATTTATAACTTAAATATTTTGTATAGATTTTCCTCTATCATATTCCTTCCACCTCTACTGAATCATAGAGATGAGAAAGAATGGAGAATGAGAAGCCTAAATGAGCTGGGAGATTAGGGAGTAAATGGCAGAGTGCAGTGGAGTCGCAGATTGACGAGGGAGCAGAGAAGAAAGAGGAGCAGGCAAACAAGCAGCAAGGAGAGAAGGGAGAGGCAGAAGAGGGAGGAGAGCAGAAAGGCATATAGCACTCCACGACCAGGAAGGAGGAGCTGTGGATGTTATATATTCCTTGCTGCCCTTGGTGGTGTATGGTACGTCAGTGGCCGGTGATATAGTCATATGTGTCTACCCTAGGCAAAGTGTCCAAGTGTCCCTGTAAGTATGTTAACCAAGGGAATTGTGTAGAGTAGTTTACACTGACATCAAGCATACAGTTTTTGTATGTCACCACCTCCCTGGTCTGCACTTATACACCCTATCGACCTCAGCAAGGAGCTTCCCTATCTCTCTGTGTCAGGCTAACTGACAGGCTAACCTGCAAATCAAAGTAGGCTTGTACGCTGCTCAAACTTTCAGTTTTTGTTAATAGCACACATTTGTAAGTGCATCCATTGTTTTAAATATAGCAATTTACATTTACACACACACATATATATATATATATATATATATATATATATATATATATATATATATATAGTTGAATAATCAAAGTATTGCAGGGAATAGATTTTAAGCTTTTTCTAATAAAGAGAGATTGTATAAGTCTCTTTTCTGTTGTGATGTTATTAAGGATATAGTTCTCAGGCGAAAGTTGGACACCATTTCACCCAGGAGAATCACTCCATGTGGAACCTCAAAATAAAAGTACTCAGAGGGAATTTTAGAACTATCCAACAGCAGACAACTTTTGAATTAAAAATGATTCAGTTTTCTTTATACAAAGGATATGGGCATTAAAATTGACTTAGGCTTTCTGGCCCACTATCTTAATGTCTTATAACACTCTGCTGTGTTCTTTTCTACAACGTGATCTATAGACTTACATACTGACCTATTAGGTCATAATTCACAATACTGGTCTGTTTCTCACTTAACTCTGGCCAATGAATTTTGGTTTTCTTTTTTTTTCCAATTTTTCTTTTTCTTTTTTTATCTCTTTCTGTTTACTGTTTTTAGATCATATCTGTATCAGTATCACTTTTTGACTTGATAAAGAGAGGCATTATCTCTCTAAAGCTTGTCGCTATATTATGAATACGTTTGTCCAATAAAAAAGTATCACTATTTACTCCAATAGTCTGATTATTCAATGGCATTGCTGGACATTCACGGCTACCTCACTCTTCGTATATATACATATATATATATATATATATATATATATATATACATTTGTGTGTGTGTTTGTATTGACAGCTTAGTGTATGTGGACGATCCTCACCAATGTCCACATACGTATTGGCTTAGAAAGTTACCATTCTGTTCTCGCATTTATATAGAAGTCATGTTTGTTTGAATAAATTACATCACCCCAAGTATGCAAGGCTGTCTGCTGCATTGTTTAGAGCTTTTTAATAACATTTCTCTAGTCCATCTACCAAGGAATACTGCATATACCTTCTTTCCAGAACTGCATTCCCCTTCTCCACATATCCTGAATCAAGCCTCCATCAGGGGATTCCCTAGTACTGACAAACAGAAACCCGTAGAGATGAGGACCTAACTGGCTGGATCCATTAATTAACCAGTCCTCCTCGTTACACTCCACAGATCCTGAAACAAGCCTCCTACCCAGTTGTTGTTAACCTCAATGCACAAACCTAGGCCAAGTTCTATACGTTTGCTGTAGTGTTAATGTTTGGGTTAAAATCCTTGTACATTGTATTAGTTGATTGCAGGAAAAGAAGAGAAGCAGGGCGGCTGGAAAACATTTACAATGCCCCCTGATTGCATAATAATGTTCTCACGGCAACTGTACTTCTACAGTGGTCATTTGGCCTTTGAAGTTCTTTTTCCTCTCTTGTCTTGAATTTCATATTCACTTAAATGGACCTATGGATTTCCATGTAAATTTTAAAATAATGCAATTTAATAGCAAAAGGACTAAAATGTAGTAACTCGAATTTCTCCTTTTTTCTTGGAAATTTGTTTGAATTAAACCAATGAAAGGAAAATAAATTACCGCTAGTGGAGATAATGCCAATTCTCTATAGAGGGTTTTCAACAAGGAAAAATTATGCATGAGGCCCTCTAAAGCAAACAAAAAAAATAGACAAAGTAAGAAAGATGAGTCTTTCAGCTTGCAGAATTATTTATCAACCAATAATGGGTTAAGTGAGAATTCCTTAAATACAGAGATGGCTAATAAATCTGATTCCCCTCAAGAGATACCTAACAACCAGCGTAATGAGATAGTGGTAACATTAAATAAGATTGGAGTGTCTTAAGAGGTAGTAACAATTCAAGCAATGGAAAGTTTCTTGAAAGAACTAAAAGACTCTCTGAAGCATGAGATTAATCAAAAGATTACTAAAAAAAGTCCAAGAAATGGGATTAAGGATATAATATTTCAAACAGAAAGAACACTGGATGAATAGGGTTAATATGAATCTAGAACAACAAAATATTACTCTAAAACGGAACCTGGAAAAACTCAAAGATAAAGTGGTGATAGATGTACAGGAGGAATAATATAAGTATAAGATTAATTAAGATTAATTCCAGAATCAATAAAGCCTACTGATCTATATCAATTTGTATTATCCTTCTTTCTACATTTGATAAATTAAAGAAAAACGGAAGAAATTAGATTGGACCCCACTCGTAGACTTAAACATCTGGAATGTGATGTACTGAGAGACACAATAACCAGGGTTCACTTCTATAATTCTAAAGTTGCTATAATGAAGGCCATAAACAAAGCAGAAGGATCTACCACCTCAGTTTGTGTGTTTGAAGATTTTCCAGGATATCTTGGCAGAAGCACTAATAAAATGGAAGGAATACAGAGAAATAACATCAAGGCTTAAAGAAAACAATATAATGTATAGATGGGGTTATCTATTGACACTCGTTCTGTTGAAAAAGGATAATCAACACGTGACAAATCCCCAGTGAAGCGAGATTACTGAAAAATGAGGTGTGATACAAACAGCAACTGACAAAAGTCTGGGAAACTACTGTGTGGTCTGTTGGGACTTCTAAATAAGAACAGTGGAAGATAATTTTGGAAGGGAACTGTTGGACTGTTGTAAAGGTTATTATTCAATGAAGAATTAGTCAATTGCAGCAAAATTTTAACCTTTTTTTTTTCACAGCGACACTTTAAATATATTAATTAATTAATATTAATACATTATTTTAATAGAAATACACAATACTAATATTTACACTGGAACACGGACAAATAGATTAATCAATATTAGAGGATTATTCTATATGTACTTTGATAGATATTTTGTATATTATGTCACAACAGATGATGGTAAGATATTTTTATTCACATAATTTGACACATTGGAATGAAGAATGATGATTGATATTGGATCATTTCTAATTATTTTTAAATGTTAATGAGCACTAAATACCTTATTTAGACAGTATGACTGGAGTTAGAGCAGATGATATAAAGTTTTGATTACTCTTACATATAGTGGATATAAAAAAGTCTACACACCCCTGTTAAAATGTCAGGTTTCTGTGCTGTACAAAAATGAGACAAAGATAAATCATCTCAGAACTTTTTCCACCTTTAATGTGACCTATAAACTGTACAACTCAATTGAAAAACAAACTGAAATCTTTTAGGTGGAGAGAAGAAAAAAAGAAAATAAAAATAATGTGGTTGCATAAGTCTGCACACCCTGTTATAACTGGGGATGTAGCTGTGTTCAGAATTAAGCAATCACATTCCAAATCATGTTAAATAGGAGTCAGCATACACCTGCCATCATTTAAAGTGCCTCTGATTAACCCCAAATAAAGTTCAGCTGCTCTAGTTGGTCTTTCCTGAAATGTTCTTAGTCGCATCCCAGAGCAAAAGCCATGGTCCACAGAGAGCTTCCAAAGCATCAGAGGGATCTCATTGTTAAAAGGTATCAGTCAGGAGAAGGTTACAAATTTTTTTCCAAGGCATTAGATATAACATGGAACACAGTGAAGACAATCATCATCAAGTGGAGAAAATATGGCACAACAGTGACATTACCAAGAACTTGAGGTCCCTCCAAAATTGATGAAAAGACGAGAAGAAAACTGGTCTGGGAGGCTACCAAGAGGCATACAGCAACATTAAAGGAGCTGCAGGAATATCTGGCAAGTACTGGCTGTGTGGTACATGTGACAACAATCTCCCGTATTCTTCATATGTCTGGGCTATGGGGTAGAGTGGCAAGACGAAAGCCTTTTCTTATGAAGAAAAACATCCAAGCATGTGGGAAAAGGTGTTATGGTCTGATGAAACCAAGGTTGAACTTTTGGGCCATAATTCCAAAAGATATGTTTGGCGCAAAACAACACTGCACATCACCAAAAGAACACTATACCCACAGTGAAGCATGGTGGTGGCAGCATCATGCTTTGGGGCTGTTCCAAATACCAGTCAATATTGGCACAAAACCTTCAGGCTTCTGCTAGAAAGCTGAACATGAAGAGGAACTTCATCTTTCAGCATGATAACGACCCAAAGCATACATCCAAATCAACAAAGGAATGGCTTCACCAGAAGAAGATTAAAGTTTTGGAATAGGCAAGCCAGACCTGAATCCGATTGAAAATCTGTGGGGTGATCTGAAGAGGGCTGTGCACAGGAGATGCCCTCGCAATCTGACAGATTTGGAGTGTTTTTGCAAAGAAGAGTGGGCAAATCTTGCCAAGGCAAAATGTGCCATGCTGATAGACTCATACCCCAAAAGACTGAGTGCTGTAATAAAATCAAAAGGTGCTTCAACAAAGTATTAGTTTAAGGGTGTGCATACTTATGCAACCATATTATTTTATTTTTATATTTTTTCTTCCCTCTACCTAAAAGATTTCAGTTTGTTTTTCAATTGAGTTGTACAGTTTATAGGTCACATTAAAGGTAGAAAAAGTTCTAAAATGATTTATCTTTGTCTCATATTTGTAAAGCACAGAAACCTGACATTTTAACAGGGGTGTGTAGACTTTTTATATCCACTGTACTAGCTACTAGCTACACACAATGTGTGGCTCACAATGAACGCCTTTGGCACTCATTGCGAGTCTTTCTCCCTGTCTACTTTGTGGGCCTCGCCGCTCATTGCAGGCCTTGGCAACCCGCAACTTTCGTGGTTCTCAATGATCACCTTCGGCGCTCATGGCACCTTAGGCGCTCATTGCGAGGCTCGCAATGAGTGCCTTTCCACCATCTCACGTCTTTCCACCATCTTGTGCCTTTCCACCATCTCACCTGTTTAAGTGTTGCGTGTCTCGCGCTGAGCGTCGGTGGTTTTTATTTTCAAAGTCTTGCATGCTTCGCTATGATTGTCTGTTCTTTAGCCTCGTTTTGAGCCTTTTTGGAAAGAGTTACGCTTTTCATCCACCATTTTTTTTCTGTGTTTAGACGATTTTTGGTGTCTGAAATACGCCAATTAGGGGTCAAATTAGCTTGCAACCTCACTCACAGGATCCCTGGGTGTTTCCATGAGCTGTGTGCTAGCTTTTTAATTTATTTTTTACATTGTTTTTCTTTTCTTATCTGTGTTTCGAGTTATGTGCTTTAGAAAATCTCGGCAGTTAAATTCATATTTTTGTCTGTGTTGCGTGCCTCATGATCAACGACAAAGTGCTACAACCTTCATCACTGATCGCATGCATCTCTATCAGCGCCTTCAATCTCTTTCCATCCTCCATCTGTGGAGCGTCCTCAGGCAAATTAAAGCTATGAAAGGACAGAGGACCCTTAGAGGGACCCTGAAAGGCCACCATTTTTTGCACAAACTTGTGCTGGCCTTAGGCGCTTATCGCGAGCCTTGCATTTAAAGCCTACGGTGCTCATTGCAGCAATGTTGTGCGTGCCTTGCAATGAGCGCCTACGGAACTCACGGCGAGGCCTTTTTGACTAAAATAATAAATATGGACACAATATTCACTTTATATAATAAACGAGTGCTAGGTTAAAGGGTATGCACTTTTTACCTGAAAAATTGACGTTAAGAAATGACACAATACAAGGGTGTCCACTGTCACCTTTACTATATATACTAATTATATTGCCTTTGGCACAGGTAATACAGAGCCACTCAGATACTAGGGGTATGAGTATCGATGGCCTAGAACATAAGATAATTTTATATGCATTTGATGTATTGCTATGTATAAAGTATCTGTGGTTCTCTCATGGATGTGTTATATAATTTTAGGAAGTTTTACTATTATAAAGCGAATATGGTTAAAACAGAAACTCTACCAGTTATTTTTTCAGAGAGAAAGCATCTGTGGCTATTCATATCTGGCAATCTCAAACATTGTGTAAAGGATAATTTTAATCCATTATATATATTTTGCTATTTGGCATGCTGATTTGCAACTCAACACACTCCAAAACCCTGACTTCTTTGAAAAACATTACATTACTGACTAAACCTTGTTTTATCCCCCACAGAAATGCCAGTGTTTCCCTTCCTGGTTTAAAGTTTATATTGGAACACCACTGACATTAAACAGTTTTTTCTCGTGAGGTTCCCCTTTATCTTCTGTTTGTTCAAAGGGAAAACAGAATGTTTAATGTAATGTAATCCTGACTACAATTTCAAAATTTACAACAATTAATTTCACACATCTTCCAGATCTATTTTTATCAGATATCATGCAAGTATAGGTCAATAAACTTTTGTTTTTGGCAAAAATTCCACAATGGTAAATATACATCTGTTATAGCTAAACTCAAAGTGCAGTCATTTTAGGGAATACCACTCAAAGTTACCAAACTAAAGCTTGAAATAATTTAAATACTAAGAGAAAATCATCCCTTACCCCACGGAAGTATGTATTCATGGTATTTTACTAACGATCTGATCATCACACAATAGTATTTATAAATGTATTTTTATCCAGCCAGTGTTACATTTTTGGACTAATGGTTGGAGTGTGAGTGGATCTGTTATTCATTGCAAATTAACATTAATTACTATAAAAAAGGCCCATCCTTCTCTAATCACAAATTACTGGGCTCTTAGTTCAATCACTAAACCCTGTACATCACATTAAAATTCCTCATTGCATTTGAAAAACAAAATGAACCATGTTTAGTACATTTTCATAGCAGACAACACACTTTGCAAGTTACCATGGAGCAAAGTACATCAACGATCCTCTGGGTAAATGGGTGCATATAGTACATAGTGATTTTCTTTTGGGGCCACATAAAGTAGGCAGAATCATGTTTTTATTTTATTTTTAAAGGATTTCCTTACATTAATAACAAATACATTTAAAAATAAGTTATTATTAAAAAAGAATAAAACAATTATAATTATGACACAAATCAAATACAGCATATTGCACCTGTCCAACAAATATAGTGATATGACGGATAAAAATGCATAAATCTAGTTACCAGTAATAAAAATAGAAAATTAAAAAGAAAAATCAAAATATCTTCCAGTAAAGATAATTAGATACATCAAAGGAAACTTCCATCCACAATAATGGGTATGAAAAGATACAGATCAGAGCATCTAAAAGAAACAGAAAAAAAAGCAAGAAAAGGTGGCAAGAATATACTTAAGGACTGTGCAGGAAGAACCTGATTATCATTGTTACTTATGATGGTTTATTCAATGATGTGGAACCATACATTCCAGAGAGTGAAGTTAAATGGGTCCTAAGGATCACTGCTAAGAAGTATGTAGGAGGTGATAGTATCTGGACGGAATTGTTTTAAACCTTGCAAGATGATACTATAAGGGGGGTGCACAAAATATGCTAAATTGTGAAAAGAAAGCATTCAATTGGATTGGAAAAGATCAGTTTATATTCCAATTCCAAAAACAGAATGAGTAGAGAGAAGAGTGCTCGAATGAATCAATTGTACTTAATTAACATGCCCACAGGGTAATGCCCCACATCCTGCAAGCTAGGATCCAGCAATTTATGGAACAAGAAATGTCAGATGTACAAGTTGGATTCAGAAGAGGAAGAGTAACTAGAGAAAAAATTGCAATATTAAATAATAAAGCCCAGGGAGATTCAGAAAAAGAAAATCTGCTTCATTAACTCCTCTAAAGCCTTTGAGATTTGGAAAGACGTGAGACAGAGCTTTGTATTATCACTCTAAATGAATAAATCAAATGAAATGTTGGGCCAGGTGAACCAAAATCTGGAATTAAAATTACGGGTTGAAATAACAATCTCAGATATGTGGATGATATGTGTCTGATGTCAGAAAGAGGAATTGAGGAATCTGTTAATGAAGGTTAAAGAAGAAAGTGTAAAAGCTAGATTGCAGCTTAACTTCAAAAACACTAAGGTTATGTTAACCAGCTGTATTAATCATTTGCAAATAAAGGGGAAAATGTGGAGGCAGTAATACATTTTATTTTCCTGAGAACAAAAATGAATGTGGATAGTGAATTTAGGAATTAATTGAAAAGATCTTTGGAGGATAGCGATAAAAAATCTGTACAAGATATTTAAGATGAAAGACATTACATTGTCAACAAGGGTATAGGAAACAAATATAGGAACAATTTGTAATGGGACAAGCCAACAACTCAGCAAAGTATGTTTGCCCTCTGCTGGAATTTGAACTCCATAATCAGGTCAATGACACAAAATACGCACCCACTGACAGACCATACTGGCTGCAGCCATCCTCATTCACCACAGCAGATAAGATGAAATGCTCATAGGATTTCTTACTACACTTTGCAGTTTCCTGTTCAAGCAACAGGAGCCAAGTTATGGTAAGATTTAGCTCTTTGGATAATATTTCTGGACAGTGGATCGATGAACATGATAATAATAGAGCTATGAGAGCTGGACCATAAGAAAGGCTGAGCACTAAAGGACAGATGCTTTTGAACTGTAGTGTTGGAGGAAACAATTGAGAGTAACCTGAACTGCAAGAAGATCAAACCAGCACATAACCAAGGAAATAAAACTATACTGGTCACTGGAAAGATTGATAGCAAAGCTTAAATTTAAACACTTTGTAATATTAGGAGAACAGAAGTGTTACTAGAGACAACTGTGTTTCTAGTAAAAATGGCAAAAGGAAAATTGAAAGGCGATATATACGTTGGGTAGATAGTATCATAGAAGCAATGAACTTGTAAGAACTAAAACAATCAGTTGCTGCCAGAAAAAAAACTCCACAATAGTGACGTCGTGATCATCAAATTTTGGGTTCGCGAACAGCAAACGCGAACTTCATCAAATGTTCGCGAACGGGCGAACATCGTCAAACTGCCATAGACTTCAATGGGCAGGCGAATTTCAGAACCCACAGGGACTCTTTCTGGCCACAATAATGATGGGAAAGTTGTTTCAAGGGGACTAACACCTGGACTGTGGCATGCCGGAGGGGGATCCATGGCAAAACTCCCACGGAAAATTACATAGTTGATGCAGAGTCTGGTTTTAAGCCATAAAGGGCATAAATCACCTAACATTCCTAAATTGTATGGAATAACATGCTTTAAAAAATCAGGTATGATGTTGTATTGATCAGGTAGTGTAAGGGTTACACCTGCTTCACAGTAACAGACCAATCTCCCTGTTTAATGCACCGCAAACAACCGCAAACAGTCCCTTTGCACAACCGCAAACTCTCCATTTGCACACAGTTGGATACCAAGCTAGCCATGTCCCGTTCCTTGTCCTCATTGATGTCATTGAAGGTCTCTTCCTCCACCCAGCCACCAAGAGTCCCCGAAAGGTGACAACAAGCCCCCTGGGACGCCTGCTGTGTTCGGTATTCCACCTCCTCAAAGCCACCTTCCTCCTCTGACTCCTCTTCTTCATACTCCCAGAGTCTGGGGGCTTCCACTGCCCAGCATGGAATATTATACACAGGTCAGAGTCTGGGGGCTTCCACTGCACAGCATGGAATATTATACACAGGTCAGAGTCTGGGGGCTTCCACTGCCCAGCATGGAATATTATACACAGGTCAGAGTCTGGGGGCTTCCACTGCACAGCATGGAATATTATACACAGGTCAGAGTCTGGGGGCTTCCACTGCCCAGCATGGAATATTATACACAGGTCAGAGTGTGGGGGCTTCCACTGCACAGCATGGAATACTATACACAGGTCAGAGTCTGGGGGCTTCCACTGCCCAGCATGGAATATTATACACAGGTCAGAGTCTGGGGGCTTCCACTGCACAGCATGGAAGATTATATGCATTGCCTCTGTCTGCGTTATTATAAGATGTGTACTGTTAAGTAGTACTATTCCTATCGGTTTAATCCCTGTTACGTCCACTATCAGGGGACGTGTATATGGCATGGATATTTGGAAGTGGGAGATGGAAAAAGATGCTTGGTCGGTCCTCCCACTTCAAATTTGGGGCACTGCACGTGCAATCTAAGGTGCCACCAGATATGAGTGTCACTGTGCACTGGCAAAAGTTGGCAGAGTAGGCGCTGTAGGCCTCACACACACGCCTGTAGGCAGGCAATTGCTATTCAATCTATTACAGTCACTGTACACTATTGGTTGCACCAGATATGACGTATCACTGTGCACTGGCAAAAGTTGGCAGAGTAGATGCAAGAGGCTTCCCACACACCTGTAGGCAGGCAATTGCTATTCAATCTATTACAGTCAAAAAAGTGTTGTTTTATGTCACAGTACACTACGGTTGCACCAGATATGACGTATCACTGTGCACTGGCAAAAGTTGGCAGAGTAGATACAAAAGGCTTCACACACACGCCTGTAGGCAGGCAACTGATATTCAATCTATTACAGTCAAAAAAGTGTTATTTTATTTCACTGAGCACAATATAAGCTGTTAGGTGTTAGCCTGTCACACACATACGTTGGCAGGCATATGCAATTAGATTACACAGAAAAAAATTATAAAAGAAAATAAATTATGTTTTAGCCCTAAAAAGGTTTTTTTGGGTTGCTGTCCTTCAGATGGAAGGCTCTGGAAGGGAGTGTATGCTGCTGATTGGCTGGAATGTGTTTGCTGACTGAGAGGTGCAGGGTCAAAGTTTCCTCAGTGATAAAGAATAGGGGGCAAACCCAAAAGCACATGTGTTCGCCGTTCGCTGCGAACGCGAACATGCAAAAATCGCCGCGAATAGTGCGTCGGCGAACTGTTCGGGACATCACTACTCCACAAGGTCACAGAGTCAGATCTTACTAAATGATTGAACAACTATAATAAATGGTATATTTGGTAATATGGTTATAGGTTTTATTACAGCGTTAAAAGACTGTCTATTCTATAATTATAGAATGATATATAAAAGTAATGCTGCCCATAATTTTAAAATATTAAAGATCTATAGCTACTCTGCAAACTCATTGTTTGTACATTTCTTCAAGACATGTATTGCAATCCTTGCATCTTGACTATAGGACACAGTGCCCTATTAAATTCCAAGCCTGCAGTGGCTGTAAGTAAGGCTTGAAATTTGGAGAAGTTATAGAGAGATTAAATTAGAAAAGGCTGCAACGACATTGCCGGAATCCAAATCCGTAAACCAGGCTTCAGCATGTAGCATTTCCAGGCGTCAACATGATAAATGAATCAAACCTGTAGTTATGGGTTTAGACGGAGCCAATAGTAAAATAGGCCGTCATCATTAGATCACTAAAACATTGAGGTTTTGAACTCTGAGTTGCAATTGGGCCCGCATTCCAGAAATAATGCAATATGAAAAAATCAATAAATATAATATTCTAGTCCATGCAAGTTCTATTATATGTATTAACACATTGATTGCCAGGATCCATATAACATGGAAATTAAACAATCATTTTTTATTGCAGATTTGCGAGCTTGAGAATCTAGTGCTTTTAATTTTAATAACTTCCATTGCTTTCCCTGTAATTTAAAACACAGTAGTGTGTTTATATTTGCTTTTACAGTGCTACGGACAGTAGTTTAACCTCCCTGCAGGTCCTCTCTAGTACCCAAAGGATTTTCTTCTACATTTGCCATTTACTGGTGTAAAAACAATTGCGGGCTTGAGGACTTGTAGCAATTTAATAACAATTTGCGATTGTAACATTTACGGGCTTGAAAGATCAAAGGCTTAGCTGGTCGGAGTTCCGATTTTGGCAACCGCTGTTGTTTTTCAGCTGGTAACCCGCAGATCATTTGCAGGTAGCTAAAAGAGGCCAATTTAATAGCCATAACTTTTGCGGGCTCCATTGTGGGCTTCAGGAACTACAATTTGGCAAATTTAATAGGGCCCTAAGACTTTCACAGCAAACAAGAACTGCTTTATACATCTGTCTATTTTTACATGTGTTTTAAAATCACAAAATCACAATTGCTATAAGTAATATCAGGATAGTCTATTATCATTCACAACTTTTTTAAGATTCCTAACTTTTGCATCCAATAATTTTACTAATGAATAATATACTGATTTATTGTAAAACCCCTGTAGATACTTACTTTGTTACGAAATAAGATCTTTTCAGATTTTACAGAATTGAGTCTGATATTGTTCCATTAGCTTTGATGGGTTAGAAAACTGTGCATATCTTGTTGTAAGACAATTGCAATAAAAATACATTTCCTTACTTTGTTCTTAATTGAAATTATTAGCCTTCATAGGTTTATTATGTAACTACCAAAAAAATAAAAGCTTTGTTGCAATTCATTTTAAGAGAGAAAATTATTTTTCTCAATTTGTTTTAAAATTTGTAAGTTTAATGTTTGTATGAAAAGAAGTCAGATAAATGAAAAATTTATACTACCTTATATAAAATACTAATTTCTCTAAAATCTATTGTTTTTAATCTATCAGGTTTTTTTTTTGTACATTTAACATCAGACTTACATAGAATTTTAATTCATGCATTATTCATTTTATGACACTCTAAAAATAAGTCCATATATATATTTCTTGCAGGGAGATCTTAAAAGCACATTTCTATATTTTTCAGATTTTTTTATGCATCTTTTTGTTGTTTGCAGTTTTATGCAAAGGAAAGTCATACCCTAATTCTAATTCATGCTTTGCAGACATGAATAATGCAGTGAATAAATGACTAGCATAAGTAATTACAATTCATATATAAAATGTTCTTCTGCATTGCTGGCCTTAACTTAGTGACCTTGCACATAATACTTTTTCATCTGAAAACAGTAAAATATATCTAAAAACTAAGCAGATACAATAAATGACACAAAAGTGATTTGAATACTCTTTCTTGTACACATTTATAGACCATTTTTGTAAAAACAGCATATTTAGAAATATTATACTTTTTGGGGAAATCATTTACAGGTCCTTAAAATATTACAAGCTTAAATACTACAATGGATATGATGATATTTGTTATTAATAGAGATTAATGAAAAAATAGCTTGCTGATTCTGATCAACATTACATGATCAAAACATAAGTAAAATATTGGAATTATAATTTCTAATTCAGCAGATGTTTAAATTAAAACAAAATGTACAATTAAAAAAAAAACTATATGCATTTCTATAAATCATTCATGGAATGGTGCATCAAGGTCTAAAATGTAGCACATCTAAGTTTTGGTGAATAGAGTAGTTTAAAGAGAAATAGGATAATGGATAGAGCATAATGCCGATGGTGCTATGGATCTGTAAAAAGGTCATTTGTACAATAAATCAAACCAGGGAATCAAGGAGTTGAGTAATTGGGCTGAGTGGAAAGGTGGAGTGATGAAGATAAAGAGAGTGATATATATTACTGTAGGATCAAGGTGGGACAGAAATATAAGATGATCATTGAGGGCAAACAATGACTACACACAAAAAGATGTGAATATCAGGTTCCAATAAAGCTTTAAGATGGATCTGAAGTATAGAAAGTCTTAGTGGAGTTTTGTCAGATAAGTTAAGGAGAACTAAGATCACTATCTGTTCTGGTAGGCCTCAGGGTTGGTGATACATAAAAGGAGTTGGTTACGAGGGAGATTTGGAAATGATGGATCTGCTCTTGTGAATCATAACTGCCACCACCTACTCACTAACAAGTGGGGATCATTGAATCTGTATCAGGTCGGACCTTTAAGATCCTGGTAAGATCGCATCAAAGTGCCAATTCTCTGTTATCCTGCAAGTCTTTATCCTGCTTGATTCACTGCTGCAGCTGGTGTATCCTAAACTGATGTTACTGTACCTGGCTGGCAAGAGTGTCCTGCATGGCTGCTTCTGTACCTTTCTGGCAGGATTTTTGCCTGCATCTACTACTCTGCTCTGTTCCAGCAAACACATCAGGCTGTGTGCCAATTCCTGTCTTCAGCTTCCAGTTTGGTTTTAGGATCTCTGTTCCCAGTATTTGCTGCTATATAATTGTCTGTTGCATTGCTAGTTTGCTTTTAGTGCTTGACTGTAATTTAGCTGTTGTTTCTGCACATGGACTGGTACAAGCATTGGAATTTTGATTTAAAGGGATACTAGCAAAGCTTTGTATATCATGTTTGTTGTCCATTAAATTCTGTTTGCAACCCTCCCCTAGAAGGGACTGGATTTCTAAGTGACCGGGTCTTGACAATCATGGAGAGAATTATTTAGGGAGGTTAAAATTTGGAGAACCAGAATAAGTATACAGGATATCATTGGAGTCTCTTTCCCATTATTCCATTATTTTATCTTGTATTCACTTCTATTTGTATACATTAGAAGTTGATTTTCTTATTTACTAATTTCAAACCCTGTAGACTAGTAAGGTAGTTTGACTTATTTATCATTATTACACACTACAGCATTTTTCAAGTTTTATTACTCCTATTCCCTGATTAAATTATACCCTTACACATTAACATTAGTGTTACCCACTAGGGAAAATACCAGGTCATATAATTTAATTTTTTTATCTTCACCATTCTCTATCACTTATTTAGGCCCCTACATAAATCTTGTTTTTGCAAGAGTTATGGTGTAAATACCACCACATTTAGTAATATGCCATTTGGTATCACTCTGTTTCTCAGGGCTGTGCGAGAGAACTAAATACTCTAGAATTACCAATTTCCAAAATTAGGTCTATTTTTCTATTCATATTAACTCAAAGTGATCAATATTGAATGTTATGGTCCTCATGCAACTTACTAAAGTTGTGTAAGCCTTACAGCAGCTGATTTAAAAAAAAAACATACACAAAATACCACTCATAAGTGCTTTTAAAAGCAGTGACAGAGACAGCACTGTATTAAAAAATCATGAAAAAGCATAAAGGTGCATTACAAATTAATAGTCAACATTCCCATAGGCACATGTGTTTAATTTAAAAATATACTTTTTTCTCAATATGTTTGAGTATGTATACATCTGGGAACATCAACTATTGACAATAATACACCTCCACATAACATATATCAGCTGCAATGATAACATATGCCTCACTCCTCAAGAGGTTAATACATATCAGGCATTGCATACAACAGGACTAGTCACACCTCAAACAATGATCATTAACATCATTGATCATAACCACATAACAGTACTGAGAGTGATCATGTATATCACATCCAGTGGAAGGTATGTTATCTACACAATACCGTTGGATGTTATAGACACAAGGGCTGGGGATATAAAGCCAAACCATGAAAAGGGGTATTGCATTATTGTGTATAACTGTTGAGGCAGATGGAGCCCCAGGAAACCTACCTTCATCAATGGGGATCTTATGTACACCTGTTCTGTTAAGTGACACGTCATTGCTGTTGTTCAAGTGACAATATGCATACCAATTATAAATATGTTAATCTTAGCTCGTGCTATTGCAATTAATAATGAATATTACATGTGATTTGTTTAATACCCCTTAAGTGGTAGGGTGATCCTGAACAGTGGTATAATGTAATTATTTGATAGTATTAACTCCCAGAAATCAGTATTACTGTTGTTCAGGTATGATGTAGAATATGTAAGAATATAAAATCACCTACAATAGTTAACAGATGAGTGAGTAACACCTGATCGATGTGTCCAGCACAGGCATTACTCACATGCTGATTGCCAACACTGTGGAGAATTGCGCAACTGTGCATGTGCGACTCAGTTGCGCATGTGTAGTTGGGTTGTTTGTGAGAAAGAAAGGAAGAGGGACGGAGAGAGAGAGAGAGAGAGAGAGGGAGGGAGTAAGACAGAGAGAGGTGACAGAGGGAGAAAGGGAGAGCGGAGGTGGAGGGAGAGAGAGAGGTAGGGAGAGAAATAGAGAGGGAGGAAGGGAGCTAGAGAAGGTGTTGGAGGGAGGAGGAGAGAGGGGACAGAGGGGGAGAGAGAGAGGGAAGAAGGCAGAGAGAGGGAGGAAGAGAGCAGGAAGTAGAGACGGAGTGAGAGAGAGTGTGGGAGGAAGCAGGGGCCAGGATGTGGACAAGCCGGGGCCAGGCTGTGGATGGGCAGGGGATGCTAGCAACCAAACCACTCTGGGTGTTGTACATGCTCAGGGTGAACTCGCTCTTTTTCTGCACCGCCTGGAGCAATTTGGCAATGTAGGACACCTTCTGATGGTTGTGGCTCTTCACTTCCCTATAGAGCCTTCTTTAACAGGCCTGATGGGAGGTGACACTGGTCTGGAGCCCTAGGATAGCGTATTTTTGCTCCTGCATGAGGACCAGCATCTCCCTCATGGTTTCCTCTTATAGTTTGACCAGGCCAAGCATGCTATGGGAGGAGGCAGTGGTGGTGGTGGCCTAGTGGTGAGGTGCTGGGGACCAGCTGGAATCCGTGGGGGTGGTTGTGGTGGACCTGGTGGTGGGAGCCAGGATTTAGTAATGGTGGGAGGAGTAGGATGTAGTAGCTTTTGGGGATAGGCCCAAAAGTCCATCCAATATGAGGGCGCAGTGTCTATTTGTGGGAGAAGTGTGCCAGTGGGGTTAAATGACATGGGTGTGGCTGATGGTCCTGCAGGGCCCCCACTGGCTACATAAAGTGGGAGACTTCCTCTGATCCTGGGCACTCTGATTCTCTCCTTCCCTCCTCCTTCTCCAATGGATCCTGGCTGGGAGGGACACGGTACTGCATATCCGGCTTGGACTGAGACAACGTTCCCGCCTTGGGCTACATGGTGGATCCAGACCTTCTGTCAGCTGAAATGAGAGAAGAATGGTGTAAAGTTAAAAACATTGTATGATCATTTGATTGCTGTGTGTTCCTATATATCTGACATCCTGTTGTTTTTAACCTGGATGGTTCACTTATTTGATGTTGTGTGGAGCTATCATTTGCTAGATGTGATCATTGCTTTATATTATGAGGTTGGTTGTTATTGAGCTTGGTTGTTATTTACTTATAACAATATGTTGATTCCTGCTGCAGTCTGTCCTCTGCAGCACATGCATACACATACTTTGCAGAACATGATGCGGTATACTAATCAATCAGTAACCATCTCTCAGAAATAATTCTTAACATGCTGCTGAAACGTGTTTCCTGATGGGTAAAGTACAATACACGGCACATCCATCCCTACATAGTCTGTATCTGCATACATTGCAGTGAGCACACCGGTACATGGAGTCTATATTGGAAGATTACTCATTTAATATATATCCAGTAATATGTGTGTCACAAATATGATGCTACCCACCAATCAAATTTATATGTAAGCTTCCTGGATTTCAAATCCAGAGAGCTTACACATTACACTTGTTGATAGGCAACATTTACATGGGTTTGAAATCCAGGGAGCTAACATATTACTCTTACTGGTGGGCAGCATTTACATGGGATTAGTGTTATCTATGTGAGTGTGTACAAGTATGGGATATATTTTGTATATGATATTCACCTGGCAAGGAGGCGGTGTCCAGTGTGGCCTGGAGCTACAGTGATGGTCGCTTGGGCCATAATCTTTTTCAGCAACCTCTTCCACTCGTTATACTGAACAGTCACTTAGCGGGAACCACTTGGAGCCCCCGCTGCTCTTGCCTCCTCTTCATCATCATCCTTACTTTGGCCCAGCTGTCATCAAATGATGCCTTACAGACCTCACATCCCTATCTGCAAAACCAATTTCAGTAACTGCAGCTTCTACTTCCTTTCAGCCCTAGGCCCAGGACTAAGTTCCCTCGCCCTGTTAGGATATTGGCGTGGGCCGATTTGGCATTGAGGAGGACCACCATCTCCTTGTGTCTGTAGTTAGAGGACCAATGCTTGTCCCCAGTGTCTTGTCCTCCCCATTGTGGACTGGGATCCTGCCCTCCTTGCTCTGTCCCTGAGGCCTGACCCTCTGCACCACTAACCCCCAGGGATCCGACCACTCCCCCTCTGACCCTGAACTAATAGTGCCTCTAACTATGGAGTCATCCCTCCCTTTCTCTATCTCCCCTCCTGACCTCACCTCAGAATTAACACTCCTTGAACTTCCCTCTCTCCCTCCCTCTCCATCTCTCCACTCCTCTCTCCCTCCCTCCTTCCCTTCCATGCCCTCTCTCCCTCTCTTTTCTCCTCCCTTTTCTCCCCTCCACTCCTTCTCAACCTACCTCTCTCTCACTGCCTTCGGCTCTCTCCCTCTACCTCCCTCCTACCCCTCCACTCATTATGTCCCCTCTCTCTCCTCTCTCTCTTCTCCTCCTTCCTTCTTCTTTTTCTCTCCACCTTAATTAATCCCAAAATTAAATTAACTATTAATCAAAAAAGTGTTTATGTGTATGTGTAGGGATCCGGAAAATTTGTTGAGAACAATTTACTGAAAGCAATTTAGCACTGACTATTCATCGCGATAGCACTTAACCGACATTCAATTCACCAAAAATCGGTTAATCGATGCTACAGTTTATCGCGTAAGCAATTCGTTGGATCTGGACAAAAATTACCGACAACAATTCTCCTCCCCACACATTGCTTTAAGTTTGTGAAGGCATCATGGCAGTAGAGTTTCTTAAATCCAAAAAAGGAAAAGCAAAGCTGTGCTATGATGGCCATTTGTTCTATAAGGATAAGCAAATTGAAAACAAAATATACTGGAAGTGCCAAAATTATACAAAAACAAGATGTGCGGCCAGAGTTACTACAGAGGACAACTACATAGTGTAAACACTCAGGGAGCACAATCACTGTGCAGATGCAGCACAAGTTGAGGCAGCACATGTTCTGGACACCATGCAATGTTGTGCAGAAACAAAAAACGATAATGCGCACAGTATAATTGCCAATGTTTCCAGAACCTGCAGACAAGCAGCAGCGCCCAAGCTGCCAAGTGTTACCACGATGAAGCGTACCATCAGAAACATCAGGAGAAGACAGTTTGATGGTCCATATTTCCCAGCACACAGGAGGGACATTGTCTTTACTGATGAGTACAAAAGTACTTGCAATGGAGAAGTGTTTCTTAAGTATGACTCTGGACCGCAGGACAATCGGATACTAATCTTCTTTATAAATAGGAATCTGCGGCGGATGGTTCAAAGTGAGGCATGCTGATGGTACTTTAAAAAAAGTTCCATTACTGTTTTTCCAGCTGTACACAATGCATGGATTTAAGGATAACATATCCCTGTCATTGGTATATGCCTTGTGTCTCACAGCGGACACTTATGCCTCACTTCTAGAGCAGATACAAATATTGGAACCAGCATTGTCCCCACAACCCCTAACAAGTGATTTCAAATTGGCCATGATGAATGCGTGCAGGCAAGTATTCCCTGACGCTTCTCAGCATGGTTGCTTTTTTTCATTTTGCACAGACAAATATACCGTTCAATTCAGAACAATGGCTTGAAGCAATGGTAAGAAAAACAAGTTGCTGCTTGTCATCCAAATATATGAAAGTTCATTACGTGCATCAAAATAGAGCAGAGCCTGAGATTGTGATGAAAGAATAATAAGGCTAGTGACTACAATGAAGATGCCGACATTGTTGACTATTTTAGAGGCATTGCACATAACATTTCATACTAATGTACATACTGAACTTGCCCAACCCTGCCATTACCCACATGTTAATGCACAGTACTAAGTTTATGACTGTGGTAGTTTGTATTCAATAAACACATAGTAATTAAGATTGAAAAATCACTTTTAGTCCATCAAGTTCAACCTTTTAAGATCTCTTCTGATCTGCAATATGCAGATTAGTTATTAATTAATTAGGGAAGGCAAACAGAAAAAAATCCAAGTGAAACTTAGCCATTCATCTTAAAGGGAAAAAAAAATCCTTCCTGACCCCAGATACTGGCGATCAGATTTCTCCCAGGATCAATACTCTCTCTAATTATCCAGGATAACCCTGAATTCCATTTTTATTTAGAAATAACTCCAGTCCCATTTTAAAATTATCTATCAAAGCTGCTGTCACCACCTCCTCTGGTAGAGAATTCCACAGATTAACCACCCTTACTGTGAAGAACCCTTTTCTTTCTTTAAGGTGGAATCTTTTTACTTCTAACCTCAAGGGATGTCCTCTTGTCATTTGAAAACCTCTTGGCACAAAAAGCTCCCTTGACAAATCTTTATACTGACCCTGAATGTATTTATATAAGGTAATCATATCTCCTCTTAGACGCCTTTTATCTAGAGAAAATAAGTTTAATTTGGTAAGTCTTTCTTCATAACTCAGCCCCTCCATTCCCCTTATTAGTTTTGTTGCCCTCCTCTGTACCTTTTCCAGCTCTAAAATGTCCTTTTTATGAAGTGGTGCCCAAAATTGTACTCCATATTCCAAATAAGGGAGTACTAGGGATTTGCATAGTATATACTGTTTTGTGTAATGTCATGTAGTCCTCTCTATTTTACACATATTAATGTCATGGTCTGCACTCCCCACAGGCAATTTGTATTCCCTGCAGGTAGTTTGATACAATTATTTGTTACTTTTTATGTTTGATAAATTTTAACTGCGCATTACATATCTGTATTACAGTACTGTACTTAAATGCAAATGGCTTATTTGATGAATTGCTTACGCGATAAACTGTAGCGGCGATTAACTGATTTTCGGTGAACTGCTTATCAGTGAATTGCTGTTGCGGTGAATTGTTCTCTGTAAATTTTTCTTGACCCAAATGTGTGTGATGAAAAAAAATGTATGTTTTATGTGTTTTTTTTTATGTTAGTGGATAGGTTGAGGGTGTGTGTAGATGGTGTGGCCTAGCTATGTGAGTATTCGTTTTTGTTTCTTATGTGTCATCAGTATTTATGTGTCTGGTAAAATTAAGTGTAAAATAAATGTTTTGCTAACAAATCAATAAACTAAGTAACAACCTGCTCTTCAAACTGTCAAATCGCCTACTCTCTCTCTCTCACTTTCCAATACCCTACAGCTCCAGGACCTGTATGGTAATTTGCGAAAATCTACTACACAGTCAATGCTGGAGCGGGAGAGTCGCACATATATTTTCTATTCTTGTCAATCACTTCTTCATTTTCTGTTTTCTATTGATTCCTATGACTGTAGCTCAGTAAGAAATGTCATAAATTTGCAATGATTGGTGTAACTTTGAAAACGTCACATAATCCAGCCACATCAATATTGCTGACAAGAGCTTGGTTTAGGAATATTGGGCGAGATATGTACTATTTCAAATGAACTGCATTGATTGCATGTTTGACATTAAAGAAAAAAAAAAACAGAAGCCGAAATGATGTAGCAACACACCTTTTGTCTGGTTATGCTTATCCGTAAGGTTTTCATGATAAAGATACTGAAAGATGATCTGGATACATAACTAAATGTATGTTTATGTCCCAAATCAGTAACCTTTAGAAATACATGGACACACAAATTACGATATAATAATAAGCACAGAACACAGTCATGAATATAGCTGACCCAGGAGGAGAAAAGGCTTTTTTTTTTTACTGGAACATGTTAAGGTTTAAAGGTACTAACGTATAATAATAATAATTATGCATAACATTATTATACAGTATTTATGGTAATTACATCACAGTAACAATAATTAGATGAATATAAATATCATAATTCATCACTTCATATAATAGAAGTTACTAGTAATGCTCATAGCCCTTACATTGTGTCTTTATGGGCTCAATTTGACAGTGTTTTTAAGAAGTGTTTTTGAGAAAGAAAAAAATGAAACATAGTGTTAGTAGTCCTTTTAAGAAGGAAATGCAAGGACCGGGTGTGAAATGAGAGAACAATATTGTCACAATCTACTTCTTCAAGGGGGCTTGATATGAACCTAGTTCAAACCTACCCCAGCAAAATTCTGTAGGTCCTGTTCTCTGTGGCACAAAAGATGGCTTCTGAAGAGGGCAAGGCCCAAAAGGTACAGGCAGAGAATACAAGATACAGGTTACTAGTGGACTGAGGCAAGACTACTCCAGAAGTAAGGATACAAAACACAGAAATAGTCTCACATTGTGGATATGTGAAAACTATAACTGAACCTTTAATGAATTATCAAAACAACATGTATATACACTCCCATACCACACCATTGTGTACATTTGTGTATGTGTGATGTTAGTCCATCTGGCTTGCAACCTTGGGGAATCAAAGCTCTTGAGATCAAATTCACCAGATATAGCTGACTAGTGAAAAAACCTTGATGTTAAACTCAAGTGTTTGCTTCGGACTACTTGAAGTACATGCATCTGTCTTGGCTGCTGTTTAGAAACCGTGAGGGTGCAATGATCTGCAGCTTACCTCTGTGCAGAGCATTTTTTTACAGTTTCCACACATGTTCTATAACAGATTTCTCTTATAATCTAGAATAACTAGTATACATAATAACCATGTACAGGCAACATATAACACACACAAAAATACATAATCACAATTTAACAATGTCATGCTCCCCTGGCCATATTCATAATTACTTGCACTACTAGTCCTTTAAACACTGAACTCATGACAATTTCTTCCCCTTTCCTTTCTAGTATAGCATGGGAAGTTTATCCTGTTGGATAACTTCCCATCTATACAGATGGTTACCGGTCCCCTTGTGTGACAGTCCATCCATGTGATAGCCTCAGTGGCTCTCTAGGTACCCTGCTTCCCCCTGTCCAGGGCGAATATACTCACTCCTTCCCAGTGGCCCAGTGACCTTCCCAAGCCCCTGGGGAGACTTATAAGACAACGGCCATGGAGGTGCGTTCAAGGTTGTCCAGGGGAAACAGTACATCCCAGCTAGTAAGTCCAGCATAAACTTGGGAGGATCCTTACCTAGCAAAGCCATCTCCTTCCAGGCTAGGGAGACCTCCTGTCTTGCTGATTCTGGATCAGTACTCAGTCCCATGGGTAAAATTGAGGAGTACAAGTTTCCCTTTGTCAGGACTGAGCTTTCTCCTGAATAAACTGTAATGCTGGAGTTGCAACATGGACTATGGACATTCTCTGGGGTCATCCATGCTGGATTAATGGGCAGTTCTGACACAAGGGCCAGTTGTCCCTCCTTTCCATGGTTAAAGGTTGTCCCTCCTTTCCATGGTTAAAGGTACACAAACAGTGTATTTGGGCAGCTGCAGAGGAGACAAACCACAATCTGGGGTACCCTCTTGCACTTTGGTCTCTGGATCCTCAGATGGAACCTCCTGACTCTCTCCTTCTGAGACTGCCTAATGTGTTGATACAGGCAGCCCTTGAGAAACAGCTGCTACGGCCTCTTGTTCAGGCTGAAGAGCAGGGCTACTTTCTGTTTCTACTCCAGAGTCTGAGGCTGGCTCTGGACAATGGTCATCCATGGAACCTCCCCACTATTTTCACAGTCCATTGGTAGGGCCCAGTCTTCATTAGGTTCTTCTCTGACTCTAGGAGCAAGGTAGCTTTTCCCCAGTTCTTCACCTGGAACTGGCATAGTCCCATGGTTATTCTCTGTGTTCATCCCTGGATCCATGGCTGGTTTCTGGACTGTAGTTATCCATGGGAACCCCATGCTTGGTTCACAATAAATCTTTTGCTCCTTACAGAATCCTCCCAGGCCCTCCATCCGGCCTGCTATTCCCATTGGAGACTCAGACTCCACTGCTTTTGAGATGTACCCATAATGTATGGTACCATCCTCATCTGTTCCAGTCATAGCAATAATTAACTGGGCCTGGCCCATTTGTACCTCCATATTGGTATAGTCCTGGTCTGAGTCCATAATATCCTCTCGCCAGACCTCTGGTAACCAGTCATCTTCCTCCCAGTCTGCATGAGAGGGTTCCTTCCAACTGGATGCCAAAACCCCTCCATGGATACCTCATTCCGCAATTCAACATACTCTGCATACAGCTGGAGCTCTTGCTGAATCAGGGGTTCCAGCAAATTAGCCTCCGGGGACCATGGTTCTAGTCCAAGACCTTGACAGCTTTTAAGAAATAAGTTATTCTGCCTCCTTACCGTCCCCATGCCGCATTCATGATCACCATACACATTCTCCCAGAGCCCATCTATTAGCTCCAATCGAAAATAGAGATCCTCTCCAAGGGCACCAACAGGTCCTATCCTGGCATAATACTGTTTCTCCAAGGCAATCTTTTTCCATGCCAGTTCCTCCAGCCAGCCTGACAACGCATGGCCCTGCCACAATCCCAGGAATGCCATCCATTGCTTTAGAAGGGCCATTCCTCTGCAGTCCTTTGCCTCTGTCACCTGGCTCTCTTTCTCTATTGGGGATAAGCATTTCCCCTCACCAGGTACTGAGACAGGGCCATTGCTTACCCCTCTCCACTTCTCATGCACCTCCTGTATGATCTGTATCCAGAGTTCCCTCTGCTGATCCTTGGTTGAACCTGCAGGCATTATCTCCATCTGTCTTTGGTACAATCTGGACACTTCCTCCTCCTCTGCTGCAGACATCTCGTTATAAGCTGCCATCCTTCTGTATTTTCTACAGAGATCCCACCACTGCCACCAATGTCACAATCTGCTTCTTCAAGGGGGCTTGATATGAACCTAGTTCACCTACCCCAGCAGTATCTTGTAGTTCTTGTTCAATGTGGCACCAAAGATGGATTCTGAAGTGGGCAAGGCCCAAAGGTACAGGCAGAGAATACCGTATACAGGTTACTAGTGGTCTCCTGCAAGACCACTCCCCAAGTCAGGATACAACACACAGAAATAGTCTCACACTGTGGATATGTGGAAACTATAACTGAACCTTTATTGAATTATCAAAACAACATATTTATACTCTCCCATACCACACCCTTGTGTACCTTTGTGTATGTGTGTGATGAAACGAATCTGGCTTGTAGCCTTGGTAAATATAAAAACTCTTGAGATCAAATTCACCAGATATCTATAGCTGACTAGTGGAACAACCTTGATTTTAAACTCAAGTGTTTGGTTAGGATTACTTGAAGTACATGCATCTGTCTTAGCTGCTGTTTCTCAAGGGTGAGGGTGCAATGATCTGCAGCTAACCTCTGTGCAGAGCATTTTTTACTGTTTCCACATATGTTCTATCATACATTCCTCTTATCACATATAAAGTTGTGAGCATGCGAGCCCGCTCGAGCCGTTGCTCACGCTTGCGGGCTCGCTTTGCGAGGGCCTCAGTTGCTGGCATGGAGCGCCGTGTGTGTATGTATGTGTGTATGTATGTGTGTGTGTATATAGTGTGGGTGTGTGTATGTGTGTATAATGTGTGTGTGTATAATGTGTGTGTGTGTGTACAGATATACAGTCAGTGCATATACCTAAATGTGCATGTATAACATATATAGTGTGTGTGTGTATATAGTGTGTGTGTGTATACAGTCAGTTCATATACCTATATGTGCATGTATAACATATATAACACGGTACATTACAGTCAGTCATTGTATATTTGCCTCATCTCCATCTTATTGTGTGTGTGTGTATATTTAGTGTGTGTGTATATAGCATGTGTGTGTGTGTGTGTGTGTATATAGTGTGTGTGTATAATGTGTGTGTGTGTGTGTACAGATATACAGTCAGTGCATACACCTATATGTGCATGTATAATATATATTACACAGTACATTACAGTCAGTCATTGTATATGTGCCTCATCTCCATCTTATTGTGTATATATATATATATATATATATATATATAATGTGTGTGTGTGGGGGTATTGTGTGTATATATAATGTGTGTGTATATTGTGTGTGTGTATGTATGTATAATGTGTGTGTATATTGTGTGTGTGTATATTATGTGTGTGTGTATATTGTGTGTGTGTATATATAATGTGTGTGTATATTGTGTGTGTGTGTATATATATATAATGTGTGCGTATATTGTGTGTATATATAATGTGTGTGTATATAATGTGTGTGTGTGTATAAAATGTGTGTGTGTATATATAATGTGTGTGTGTATCACATATATAGTTATGAGCATGTGAGCCCGTTCGAGCCGTTGCTCTTGCTTGCGGGCTCGCGTAGCGAGGGCCGCAGTCGCAGGCGCTCCTTGCCAGCTGCTGCGACCCTCGCAAACTTAACGCCGCAGCGCAAAAAACATACAAGACACGTTAACACACATTACGGACTCGCAAGAATCAGCCGCAACCCGCGGACATGAAAAAATGAAAAACACAATAATTACACACAACACATACATAAAAAGCTTACCTACAGCAAGAGGGAGCATCCAGTACCTCAAAAAATGAAGTTACACCTTCATTTAACTCAAATAAAAGAGTTTAGACACTAAAAAATTCTCTAAGCGAGAGAAAAAATGGCCGCCGAACAAAACGAAAACGAGGCTACAGCACTATAAACACGCAAAACACCACAAGAAACATGCAAAATACCACAAAACACCTACAGATATTCTGCTACAGATGTATACCACACATTACCTGCCATTTTAGAACAACGCAGAAGTACACAACTACAGGGAGTGCAGAATTATTAGGCAAATGAGTATTTTGACCACATCATCCTCTTTATGCATGTTGTCTTACTCCAAGCTGTATAGGCTCGAAAGCCTACTACCAATTAAGCATATTAGGTGATGTGCATCTCTGTAATGAGAAGGGGTGTGGTCTAATGACATCAACACCCTATATCAGGTGTGCATAATTATTAGGCAACTTCCTTTCCTTTGGCAAAATGGGTCAAAAGAAGGACTTGACAGGCTCAAAAAAGTCAAAAATAGTGAGATATCTTGCAGAGGGATGCAGCACTCTTAAAATTGCAAAGCTTCTGAAGCGTGATCATCGAACAATCAAGCGTTTCATTCAAAATAGTCATCAGGGTCGCAAGAAGCGTGTGGAAAAACCAAGGCGCAAAATAACTGCCCATGAACTGAGAAAAGTCAAGCGTGCAGCTGCCACGATGTCACTTGCCACCAGTTTGGCCATATTTCAGAGCTGCAACATAACTGGAGTGCCCAAAAGCACAAGGTGTGCAATACTCAGAGACATGGCCAAGGTAAGAAAGGCTGAAAGACGACCACCACTGAACAAGACACACAAGCTGAAACGTCAAGACTGGGCCAAGAAATATCTCAAGACTTTTTTTCTAAGGTTTTATGGACTGATGAAATGAGTGTGAGTCTTGATGGGCCAGATGCATGGGCCCGTGGCTGGATTGGTAAAGGGCAGAGAGCTCCAGTCCGACTCAGACGCCAGCAAGGTGGAGGTGGAGTACTGGTTTGGGCTGGTATCATCAAAGATGAGCTTGTGGGGCCTTTTCGGGTTGAGGATGGAGTCAAGCTCAACTCCCAGTCCTACTGCCAGTTCCTGGAAGACACCTTCTTCAAGCAGTGGTACAGGAAGAAGTCTGCATCCTTCAAGAAAAACATGATTTTCATGCAGGACAATGCTCCATCATACGCGTCCAAGTACTCCACAGCGTGACTGGCAAGAAAGGGTATAAAAGAAGAAAATCTAATGAAATGGCCTCCTTGTTCACCTGATCTGAACCCCATTGAGAACCTGTGGTCCATCATCAAATGTGAGATTTAAAAGGAGGGAAAACAGTACACCTCTCTGAACAGTGTCTGGGAGGCTGTGGTTGCTGCTGCACGCAATGTTGATGGTGAACAGATCAAAACACTGACAGAATCCATGGATGGCAGGCTTTTGAGTGTCCATGCAAAGAAAGGTGGCTATATTGGTCACTGATTTATTTTTGTTTTGTTTTTGAATGTCAGAAATGTATATTTGTGAATGTTGAGATGTTAGATTGGTTTCACTGGTAAAAATAAATAATTGAAATGAGTATATATTTGTTTTTTGTTAAGTTGCCTAATAATTATGCACAGTAATAGTCACCTGCACACACAGATATCCCCCTAAAATAGCTAAAACTAAAAACAAACTAAAAACTACTTCCAAAAATATTCAGCTTTGATATTAATGAGTTTTTTGGGTTCATTGAGAACATGGTTGTTGTTCAATAATAAAATTAATCCTCAAAAATACAACTTGCCTAATAATTCTGCACTCCCTGTACGCTAACGGTTTGGTCTCACGCACGCACAGTATTACACTGCACACATTCATTACGCTTACACAGCAGCTCCACACCACTAATGCTGCAGCAACATCAAAACAGATTGCCAGCTCTTCAACACAATGCTTCCTGCATATATTACTTCAAAATAGGTAAAGTATATTACTTTAATAATCTATTAATTATTTTATTATTATACACCAAATAGCATTAGCTCACTTACAATTTCATTGCAGTCATTTTTTGACGTGCAATTCGCTAGTAATCACATATTATAATTGTCTAACTACGATTCGTCGTCACGCTGCGTTGCGTTGTGCGTACGACTTAGCGATGAGCGCCGCAGGTGCTCATCGGCTGGCGAGCCTCGCGTAGCGAAGCGAGCCGTTAAACCGTAGTGTTGCGTGGTGCGTACGACTTAGCCGATCGTACGACTTTGCCATCACTTGGCGAGCCTCGCACAGCGAGGCGAGCCGTTAAAGCGTAGCACTTTGGCAATGAGCGCCGCAGGCGCTCATTGCAGGCGAGCCTCGGATAGCGAGGCAAGTCGTTAAACCGTAGCACAAGGTGCAAAAAAAATTACGAGATAAGCGGCGGAACAAAAACAGTAAAAAAACCACTAAATACACACAAAAAAATAAAACAAAGGTCACTTACAGCATGGGGAACCAGGCAGGACGTCTGGAAGTGAGTTGGAACTCACATTTACAGCGATTTAGCCGAGTTACAAAGATCGAAAATCGGCTAAGCGAGAAAAAAATGACCGCCGAAAAAAATGAAAACGAGGCTATACTACTACGAACTGCGTAAAACACAGCCACAGACGTATGTGTTTGAAAAACAATGAGATAAAGGATGCAGATTAACCGCGCAATGAGTAAAAAGACAGTAGCGAGTACATTTTACGAAATGATATTACCGATTTACGCATTAACACAGATTTCCCGCCTTTGTCTCGCACAACATAGGATTTCCCGCCGAAAACAACGCATTTGGCTCGCGCAACTGCGGTTTTCCCGCCTAAAACTATGCATTTGTCTCGCGCACAAACCCTATATATAGGGCACGTTTCACACATGAGTCACACTTTCTCCTCAGGTGATGACAGTCTGACTGGATGTTTTTTGATGCCGGGAAATCGCAAGAGATTGTTAGCTCTTCAGTATACTGCTTCAGCATTATTACATTAAAAAAGGTAAATATATTATTTATAATTATTAATTAATAAATTGGTACATACTTAATAAATAATAGATCAGAAATTTTATTAATAGAAAATTTATATTGTGCTTATTATTTATAATTATTAATTAATAAATTGGTACTTAGTTAATAAATAATAGATAAGAAATATAATTAATAGAAAATTAATATTGTGCTTATTATTTATAATTATTAATTAATTAATTGGTACTTACTTAATAAATAATAGATAAGAAGTTTAATTAATAGAAAATTAATATTGTGCTTATTATTTATAATTATTAATTAATAAATTGGTACTTAATTAATAAATAAGAAATAAGAAATGTAATTAATATAAAAATAATATTGTGCTTACCTGTGTGAAACAATTGTTAATAACATTCATAATGTACATTAATTAATTAATTAATTATTAATATCAAAATTAAGAATGTCAATAAAAAAAACATATTTATTAATTAATTATTAATGTACATTAATTTAACAATTATTTTGTTATATGTCGTGATTACCTGTGTGAAACTATTGTTAATAACATTCATAATGTACATTAATTAATTAGGAACACATTGAATCATTAATTATTAATGTACATTAATTTAAGTACTATTTTGGGATATGTCGTGATTACCTGTGGATAAGAATTGTAAATAACATTCCTAATGTATCATTACTAATCATTAATTTTAAAAAAGGTTAACGTTTAAGAATGTGCATAAGAAATGGAACACGTTGATTAATTAATTATTAATGTATGTACATTATTTAAATAATTCAGTTCTTATATATTTTGTATACCACTCTAAAAAAATAAAGGGAACATGGTTATGTGTTGATTGTAACGGAACCCATCACTGTTTTACGCTGTTTTATGGTTATTTAATTCTTGGTTAAAATATGATCACATTGCTATACTGTATGTATGTGGTCTCAGCGCCATTCAGTAATAATGTGTGCTCAGACCTAAGCTATCTGCAGATATGTTCTGGGTTATAAAATGCTGTTATTATATCTGTAAAAATATTGTATTGTGTGGTATGCAGTCACATATCTTTGGTCTCATACACTTGGTCAGGAGTTGCCATCTGCCACTTAATAGTATTTGCTAAACCACACAAGAGATAGCAGAACAAAAGGGTTTTAGCAGACCAGATGGCACTATGAACAATGGGGGTAAGGACTCTTAAATAATGAGATGACCTGGGGTTTCCCCATACTCCCAGCAGGGGAATAAGTGAGCTTATAGATGTTACTCTCTCCACCGTCAGAGGGAGAATGAGCAGTTAGCCACGCCTAGTGGGCGGCTCCTGGGGGAGGGGACTCCCTGTCTGATTGGCCAGAGGTAATTAGGGGTTGATCAAAGGTAGTCACTGCCCCTACTGTGTATGTGAAGTGTTTAAAAATGTGTTTTTGTTTTTAATAAAGCAGAGTTCTACTTGACCCTTCAAAACGTAGCCTGGTCTCGTTCTTTGGGGGGGGGGGGGATTTATGGTACAGTTACTCTGCCGCATTTTACAGCACTCCTGGATTATACAATGGGATATCGTGGATGGGAATAAACATTTCATTACTGCACAGCACCTTGCTTCAGAAATGGACGTCTCCAACGGCAGGTACCCCTCACCAACTAGGGTAGCCGTTACATTGATGTTATATTTAGTCAGACATTAATTTAAGATTAATACACATTCATTGATTCTTATTTAAAGACTAACAGTAATATTGCGTGTATGTTTATAATCTATGCTTTCATATGTGTGTTCATGTTGATTTATTGATATATTTATTTCATGTTTTTAATCTATGCAAAAATAGGTATGTTAAGACTCATTGATTAATACAGATGAAGTAACATATTATACATTAATTTTACTATTTTGTATAATTGCAGTGAATTCTACGTGAATGACCAGAGATAGTGACGTTTGCACAAATTGAACATCATAAGGATAATTTGGACAGGTATAGAATTTTAATTATATTACTATGGCAAAATATTAAAAAAGATGATGTTTTTAATGTACACAAATATATGTCTGTTGATGTTCATTTAATGATATTGATGAAGCAAAAGTTTAAAAATATTATCTATTTGATTTTATAGTTTATTTGGATCTGCAAGGGAATAAACAGACAGTGTGACGTTTGCAGCCTTTGAACAACATCAACATCATCTTCACAGGTATAAAATGTTATTTTGTAGTGACGCATAGAAAAAGGCTATGTATTATATATTTGGTGAAAATTTACATTTATTCAAAATGGATAGTACTTATTGAGTGATTAATTTATGATATTTAGTTTAAACTTTAAAAAAGTTGAAAAGACAATACTAAGTAATAATAATATTTAAAGAAAAGAAGAAGCTTACAACACTTGCAAAAAAAAAAAAAAAGGATGGTATGCTGTGAATTCAATCAAGAAGGAATGTCATTGAAAGATTAATAATATAAAGATGGATATGTGCAGCTATTTCCGATTTCATATATGCCAATAAAATACTTTGAAAAATGGTTTCATTTCTTTCAGACTAAAGTGCAACAATTGAAAATGTTTTATTAGTTTTTTCATCTACTTTAATCTAAAAGTACAAATCAGAAAAAAAATGTATATAAAACAAAGAACAAACAATAATTACATCTCTATTTAAAATTACAGATTAAAATGGCGGACAATGGAGAAGACAAAATTGAACGCAAAAGAAGATTGGCAAGGGAAAGGAAGCAAAGGTGGAGAGATGCTCAGACACCGGAAACTTCACAACACTTGCGAGAAGAAGATCGACAGAGACTTTTAAATAAAAGAAAGAGGAGTAAGAAAGCCGCAAGTGAGTGTGTTGGGGCTTCTAAGAAACGTAAAAGTAAACAAAAACATCTATATGAACCATTGTCCAATGACTCTATTTTGCAGAATGACTTAAATGTAGAAACACAAGAAAAAAATGTACATATAGAAAGTGGGTCTGATATTTATGTTGAAGAAATGCATGATAATGTATTTACTACTGCAGTACAAGTAGATACTCATTATTGTGGGTTACTTAATGTGGTTTGTCAGTTTTGTGGGGCCTATCATTTTATAAAGGAAAGACCAACTGACGGAAATTTCATTAGTTGCTGTCAGAAAGGAAAGGTGAAACTTCCACTAAGACACCCATTTCCATATTATTTAGAATGCATTATGAGTGATCCAACATTTCCAAATTATAATAATTTCAAACAAAACATAAGGTCTTATAACAGTGCAATTTCATTTGCTTCAATGGGTGCAACATTACCAGAAAATGTACCAGGACATGGTCCTTATTGTTTCAGAGTTCAAGGTCAAATATACCACCGAACTTCACTTTTACACCCACAAGAAGGACAGCAAAGGTTATATGTCTTAGATACGATAGAAGCTGTGGAACAAAGAATGACACTTCCAAAAAATAGACAGTGTTTGCGCATAGTCTTTGAACAGCTTGAAAAAATTATGGAAAAAAAAACATATAGTCAAGCATACAAACAATTAGCACAGCTTGAAAAAGAATAACAGGAACATGCTCAAAGACATCAATTGCCTACACCAAGAGTCAATATGGTGTTAAAAAGAGATCACAACACTGATCAAAGAAGATATAATTTACCTACTGTAAACGAGGTTGCCATGGTGTTTAAAAATGAAGATGGTGAACCACCTTTTCAGCGGGATATTAGAATATATCCACGCAATGAAGAACAACCATTTATCAACATTAATATATTAAGCTGTAATTTAGATCCAATGACATATCACATTTTCTTTCCAAATGGGGAACCAGGATGGGAACCAAAATAACAATAGGAAAGTTATCCCAATATTAAACTTCGTATTAGATCTAATATTTCCATGCTGGAATATAAAGTGGCACAAACTGCTATCCGTGATTGTTTTAATCCAATTTTACATGGAGGAAAACTCACTCAACAATGGATTATTGATTCATATTTACAAGTTGAAGCCAATAATCTAAATTTTATTAAATATCAACAAAATAAATTATGAGTAGAACAGTATTGTGGATTAATGGATTATGTGGCAGATTTAGCTTCCAACAGAGACATTCCAGCTGGAAGAGCAATTATTTTGCCATCCTCTTTCCAAGGATCTCCTCGCAATATGCGAGAAAGGTATAATGATGCCATGGCTATTGTTACAAAATTTGGAAAACCAGATTTATTTATTACATGTGTAATCCACAATGGCCAGAGATCAAGGAAAATTTGAATCTGGGACAAACTACTTCTGACCGACCAGATTTAGTGGCAAGAGTATTTAAAATCAAACTCAATTCATTAATTCATGATATCACTAAAGCACACTTATTTGGACAATGTGTGGCTTTTGTTTACACCATTGAATTTCAAAAAAGGGGATTGCCACATGCTCACATACTTTTAATACTGCAGGAAAAAGACAAGTTGAACACTGCAGAGAGAGTGGATTCAGTAATTTGTGCACATTTGCCAGACGAAGAAAAATATAAAAAACTTTGGGAGATTGTTACACATAGAATGATTCATGGCCCATGTGGAGAGATGAATCCGAATTCACCATGTATGGAAAATAAAAAATGTACTAAAGAATTTCCAAACTAATTTCAAATGGAAACTTATGCAAATTGTGATGGATATCCTTTGTATAAAAGAACACAAGGACAAACAGCTATTATCCGTGGCCAAAAGGTTGATAATAGATTTGTCGTTCCATACAATCCACATTTGTTTAACCAAGTACAATGCACACATCAATGTGGAAGCTTGCACTTCAATTAAATCAATTAAGTATGTGTATAAATATATATACAAAGGATATGATGCAGCTACTGTTGTTGTACAAGGTGTTGGAAATGAAAACGAAAATCCAATTTTACATGATGAACAAATTATTTAGATGCTCGGTATGTGAGTGCTCCTGAAGCAATGTGGCGCCTTTTGAAATTTGAGATGCATGATCGGTCACATGCTATCTATCGTTAAGCTGTACATTTGCCTCAAAGTCAGTTGGTTTGCTTTTCTCAAGGAAATGAAAGATCTGCATTAGATCAAAGTGAAGACAGAGATACTACGCTTACTGCGTGGTTTAAATTAAACTGTCAGGATACGGAGGCCAGACAATTTTTATACATAGAGATACCATATCACTATGTATTTGTAAATGGTCTATGGCGACAACGAAGAAGAGATACACATAAAATCATACCACGCATTTATACCGTCAGTCCAAGGGATATTGAACGTTTCAGCTTAAGATTACTTCTGTTACATGTTCCCGGTGCACAGAGTTTTGAGCATTTACGTACAGTGAATGACATAGTTTATGATACATTCCTATTAGCTGCAAGACATCAAAATTTTATAGCTGATGATACAGAATGGGAGAGGTGTCTGGAAGAAGCAGCACTATGTCAAATGCCTAAGCAAATGAGACAACAATTTGCATTCATTTGTATATTTTGCAATGTACCTGATGCTTTCACTTTGTGGGAAACATTTAAATTAAACATGTCAGAAGATTTCTTGAAACGTTACAGAGAACCAATAGCTCTGTTAAAAACATTGATGGAAATCCAAGAAATATTGTTGGCTCATGGATTAAATTGTGCAAGTTTGAATTTACCTGATCCAGGACTTATAGATGACATCAATTTTGATGATTATGACACTGAGCTTCAAAAACAAAAAAAAAAACGAAGAAAAACTGGCAACTTTAAATACTTTATAGTTAGAAGCATTTCATGCCATCACAAATGCTACAGATGATGAAATGGTCAAAGACCGGTATTTCTATCTAGACGGACCAGGTGGATCAGGAAAAACTTATCTGTACAATTGTTTGATGAGTTATATTCGATCACAGGGTCAGATAGCTATGCCATTTGCAACAACTGGAATTGCTGCACTTTTGTTAGATGGTGGTAGAACTGTGCATAGTGGATTTAAGCTGCCAGTTCCCATTTTGGAAACATCAGTGTCAGATATTGGACTCAATTCCATACAAACAAAAAAATTCAAACTAACTAAACTAATTATCATAGATGAGGCAACAATGATGTCATGTCATGCACTGCAATGTATTGACAGATTCTTAAAAGAAGTAATGGATAATAAGTTGCCATTTGGTGGAAAGGTGATGCTGTTAGGTTGCGATTTTAGGCAAACATTACCTGTTGTGCCACACGGAAATAGAACAGAGATCATTGAAACATGTATCAAGACCAGTAAACTGTGGCAAATATTTACACATCTCAAATTAGAATTAAATATGAGATCTGAAGGCCAAAATGAATTCAATGACTGGGTCATTAAAATCGGAGATGGAAAACATCCAGAAATACAGCATTTACCAAATGATACCATTGAAATTCCATCAGAAATGGTTTGCAATGAATCACTCATATCAGCCATATTTCTAAACACTCTTAATAATGAGGATTACACAGACATTGCAAATAAAGTAATATTAACATCAAAAAATATCGATGCCTTGAATGTAAATAACGAAATTTTAAAATACATCAATGCACCACAAAAGAATTATTACAGTGCAGATTCTATTCTGTCAGATGATAAAGACAGTGAATCGAATTTTAGTATCGAATTTATTAATTCGTTAACACCATCTGGAATGCCACCACATATTTTACAATTGAAAAAAAGGCGCAATTGTTATGTTATTGCGAAATATGAATCCAAAAAAAGGACTTTGTAATGGGACCCGATTAACTGTGCATGAGTTAAAAGATCATTTTATACATGCAGAAATTATAACTGGTACCCATAAATGTGAACGAGTTTTTATACCAGGAATTGATTTAGCTCCAAGTGAGAGTGGTTTGCCCTTTGTCCTTCAACGGAGACAATTTCCAGTTATAATGGCATTTGCTATGACCATCAATAAATCCCAAGGACAAACTTTTAAGTCAGTTGGGATTTTTTTAAAGGAACCAGTTTTTGCACATGGACAACTCTATGTGGCTTTTTCAAGGTGCACTAATCCAAAAGAAATTAAAGTGCATGTTGAAGAAAACGAAACTCAAGGTCATTTATTGGACAATGGATGTGTTTACACCAAAAACATTGTCTACTATGAGGTGTTAGAAAGATAGAGGACAATGGTTTCATTTTAATGCCAACATTTTATGGGACTCAATATGATTGCACAAAAAAAACATTTCACATAAAACATCCAAAGAATCCAAAGAATGGACAAAAAAACATCGAGAACAGTGGTTTGACTTCCATGACAAAATTTAAGTACTCTGGGACTCTTTAAATACGGTAACAGTATTTCAATTATGAAAATCTATGTGATATTTGCAGAATGGACAAACTGAAAAAAAAAAAAAAAAACAGTAAAATATCCTTAAACAGATTGGAATGGGTTCAAAGTTTTATATTTACATGATTGGCCCCACAAAAAAATTAACTGACTTTTTCAAGTTTATAACAGTTAAATGTTATTGTTTGATGTTAAAATTTCAGATATTAAATATGTGTTTTTAGAATTTTGAAAAAAGTTTGGTCAATATATATGTGGTATAGTCAAATATTTATTGTTAGTATAAAGTTTAACTATTTTAAGAATAATTGGAAATGTATTATTTAAAGACAAAGTATTGATTCAGGGAGAAATCCGATCGCCAGTTAATAGGGTCAGGAAGGAATTTTTTCCCTCTTTGATACAATTGGACAAGTTTCAATAGAGGGTTTTTATTGTTTGCCTTCCTCTGGATTCAATGTTAATTTAGTTTAACAAGAGTTTAACAAATATGTTACAAATGATAAAAAACATGTTATTGTTAAAACAATTTACTTACTCTAAGTTAATATAGTCCGCAGTTACTCAGTGATAAATATGTATTGAAAAGTGTTAGTATTGTTAACAAAATGTTGAACCAATGTTTCATATACAAGTTGCATGTTACAAAGTTTAATGTTTGTGAAATATAAGTCGAAAGTTAAAAAAATAAAAATTTAAAATAAATAATGTGTTTTTATTTTTAGAAAAAAAAAAAAGGGAACAAATGTAGGTGACTCATTTTGTGTTGCAAACAAATTTCACAGCATTTAATTTTTATTGACCGTCATTTTTTGACGGGCAAGTGGCTAGTATATAATAACTAGTAAACATAATAACCATGTGCTGGCAATAGGCAACATAAAACACACACAATCACATATATAGTTGTGAGCATGCGAGCTTGCTCGAGCCGTTGCTAATGCGAGGGCCGCAGTTGCTGGCAAGGAGCGCCGAAGGCGCTCCTTGCCAGCAACTGAAGCCCTTAGGCGCTCCTTGCCAGCAACTGCGGCCCTCGCAAAGCGAGGGCCTCAGTTGCTGGCATGGAGCGCCTCCTACAGCTTCCACCCACGTGTAGGAGGGGAACTGATACCGTAATCCATCTAATATGTGGATAATAGTCAGACCTGGACCATGTTATACACACACTGGCTGATTATCCCACCGTCCGTCCTGTAGTAGCCGGCCCGTTACCTGGTGAAGCAGTACTCGCAGTGATTCCCCAATTCATTGACGCTCAGTACGTATGTGTAAGCCGGGCAGGAGAACAGCAACTCCCCGAGTGTGAAGCTGCGCAGAGCCCGCCGGGCAGGAGAACAGCAGCTCCCTGAGTCTGAAGCTGCGCAGAGCCCTCAGGCCCCGGCCCTTGCCTTGGCTCTGAAATCGCTCGATGCCCTTTGGGGGTCCCATGCTGCAGGTATAAGAGGCTGGAGAGAGGCCTGTACTGTTAGAGTGCGTATGGATCATGCACCAGCAGCCAGCTCCCCGCCACGCCCCTCTGGAATAACCACGCCCACCTTTTCATTTAAGGTGGATTAACAGAGTTACACTTAGAATTACCATTGATAAGCTAATTGTTTTACTTATACACTGATCATTAACACCATTCTTATCCAGTGATATATAAACACAATATTCAATATTACATTTATATATATATATATATATATATATATATGTATATATATATATATATATATAATGTGTGTGTGTGTATTGTGTGTGTGTATATTGTGTGTGTGTATTTTGTGTGTTTGTGTATATATAATGTGTGTGTATATTGTGTGTTTGTTTATATTGTGTGTGTATATAATGTGTGTGTATATTGTGTGTGTGTGTATATTGTGTTTGTGTGTATATATAATGTGTGTGTGTGTGTATATATATAATGTGTGTGTGTGTGTATATATAATGTGTGTGTGTGTATCACATATATAGTTGTGAGCATGCAAGCCCGCTCGAGCCGTTGCTCACGCTTGCAACTGCGGCCCTCGCAAAGCAACTGCGACCCTCGCAAACTTAACGTCGCAATGCAAACAACAGACGAGACACGTTAACACACATTACTGACTCGCAAAAATCGGCCGCAACGCGCGGACATGAAGAAATGAAAAACACAATAAATACACACAACACATACATAAAAAGCTTACCTACAGCAAGAGGGAGCATCCAGGACCTCAAAAATGAAGTTACACCTTCATTTAACTCAAAATAAAAGAGTTTCTCTAAGCGAGAGAAAAAATGGCTGCCGAACAAAACTAAAACGAGGCTACAGCACTATAAACATGCAAAACACCACAAGAAATACGCAAAACACCACAAAACACCTACAGATATTTCGCTACAGATGTATACCACACATTACCCGCCATTTTAGAACAATGCGGAAGTACACAACTACGCTAACGGTTTGGTCTCGCGCACACACACTATTAAACTGCACACATTCATTACGCTTACACAGCAGCTCCACTCCACTAATGCTGCAGCAACATCAAAACAGATTGCCAGCTCTTCAACATAATGCTTCCTGCATATATTACTTCAAAATAGGTAAAGTATATTACTTTATTAATCTATTAGTTATTTTATTATTATACACCAAATAGCATTAGCTCACTTACAATTTCATTGCCGACATTTTATGACGGGCAATTCGCTAGTAATAAATAATCACAATGTAACAATGTCATGCTCCCTTAGCCATATTCATAATTACTGGCAATATCCGTCCTTTAAAAACTGAAATCATGACAAACATCATAACATTGGATGATCACTTAATCTGTGTGTGTTACTATATACTGAACATATTAGTGTTTTAATCTTGGATCAATCAAGTAACTGTGGGGCCACCACCCATAGCTCTGGACATCTTTTGTCTGACTGTGCAGTCATCATAACGGTGCTTGACAGAGTGAACATCTTTCACGTGGACTTACATGGCACTGATCTCCAGGGGGATATGGACCACCCTGCTCTGTGCCTGAGTTTTGTCCATTTCCACAACTCTGCCCACTACTGAGATCAGGACCCTCCCCCTCTGACTGGGAATTAAATTTGCGTCCAGCTGGATGGGCATGCCCCTCCCTCAACCTCTCCTACACTCCCATATCCACTACTGCTGCCACTCTCCCTCCTCCTCTCTATCTCCTTACTACTGCTCCTCTCCACTTATCGCTCTCTCTCCTCCTCCTCTTCCTCTCTCCACTCCTCTGCCAGCAACTCCCGGAGACACCCTCTTTCGTCTCCTCTCCTCCTTCTCTCTTCTCCCCTCATCACTCTTCCCTCCATTGTAAATCAAAGAAATAAAATATAGTGTATAATATCTAATACTTTGATTCAGAAGGATTTTATGTGTGTGTGTTTAATAAAAAGGGTATAGGGTGTGGGGTATAGGGTGTATGTGAGCAGTGGCATAATTTTATATATGTAGCTATGTCCGATGTTAATCTAAATGTCAGTGAATTATGTGTTATCAGTAGACTATGCATAATGTGCAAGTTATGTGTAACAGTAACTAACAGAAACTCCTACCTACTCACTCAGCCAAACTCTCCTTTCTCTTCTATGCATTTACCAATCCCACCAACGCCTAGACCTGTGTGTTCACTAGATGAAGCTACAACACTGTCTGCAATTGGTTGCGAAACACAATCTTTTATGACCTTTTCCTGTCAATTAACATGATGTTTATATCTTTCTGGCCATTCCTAGGGCTGTTGCTCAGCAAGAAACTCCGTAAACAATGAAAATTGGCTAATTTGCAGACACGTCACATAATATGTCCTCTACTCTAACTGTGCAAGGCCGTTTACACAGGTTTATATGATGCAAGTCTACACTATAAAGACTCTGAAAGCAGTGATATTATCGGTATGTAATTTGCGCAAATACAGCTGAGGAAGATTAAAGCAGCCTTTTTGTACAATTATGTAACAGATTTTGATCGAACCCCTACTTGGCAGAAATATCTTTTAGAAGAATTTTGCAATGGGGCTATTTTAAATGGGCAATACAAGGGGGAAACCATACAACATAAGGAGAAACATTTCTATTCATACATTTACAAAATTGCCTTATTTATCCTTTTTTGTGTTGGAGATTTTTTCTCTGAATTATAATCACATTATTATTATTTATTGTTATTATCAATATTATTGTTTATTTGTTACGTACAAACATATTATAAAAAAGTAAAAATTCAAGGCAAAACTATTTTAACACACTGCAAAGAAAGGAGGGCCCTGCTTGTGTGCTTAGAATCAAGTGGGCATTGTGCTTTTCCCAAAGCATCTTGTAAAATTGAAAACTCAAATTTACATTCTACATATTTTAAATATATATTATTGTTAGAGATGCTACCAGGATCATTTACTAGTAATTTATTATTTTCTAAATTATGTTTGTTGCATGTAATTAGCAGTACATGAAATGTATATCTCTGCAATTCAATGTTATGTGTCGGGATTACCTGTTCTTGTAGGCTACATGGTAGGACCCAATAGTTGTTCTTATCAATTCATGGCCTGTAGTGACACAAAGACTGTGTAGGCCGTGTGGAAGACATAGGACCCTATTGTAAAAATCGCAATAACTGAAGCCTGTAATGTAGCCCGGAAAAGTTACTGATATTCAATCGGCCTCCTCTAGCTACCAGCAATCTAGTTGCGAGCTACAGGCTGAAAATTCCTGCGGTTGTCAAAATTGTAACTCCGAACCCATCTAAGTCTTTCAAGCATGCAAATGTTACAATCTCTAAAATAGCAAATCGTGATTTAATTGCAGCAATTCCACAAGCCCGCAATTGTCTTCAAACCCGTAAATGGCAAATGTAGTGAAAACTTTTATGAGTACTAGAGAGGACTCATAAGGGGGTTAAACACCTGTTTCTTAACACTATAAAAGACAATGAAAAAACAATACTGTCCTTTAAAATACGGGGAAAGTGATGAAAGTCATTAGAATTAATTGCACAACTGTTTCATTTCTGTTTAATATCAATCTCGGTAATCAAGGAGTTAATACATACGTCCTTGCTTAATTGATCATGATCATGCTCGGAAATGCTACTTATGGGGCCAGGTAGCTGCGAGCTTGATCAATTGAGGGCCTTATTCAATTGCAAGATTACGTTATACAGGGCGTAAGTCTGCCGGGCTTGAAATTTGCTATATTTACAAAGCGTTTCAATTGAACAATTGAATTCAATTTATAGGCTGAAAGCAAAAACCGTAAACCATGCAATCGTAAGTAGCATTTCAGAGCATGATCATGATCAATTAAGCAAAGTCATAACTACCGACTTAGGAACTGCCAATAGTAAATGAGACCGTCATCATTACCTCAGTAAAACATGGAGGTTAAATGTCAATCAATTAGCGTTTAGAGGTCCCATATGTGATCAGACTCACAATCCAGCAATCCACAAAATAATAAAAATTAATGACGATACTGTTTTAGTCCATGTGGGTGGCCTGATATGTATTGATTCTTGAGATTGATATGATACAAAAATGAAACATGAAAAACAAAACATTTTATTTGCAGATTTGTAAGCTTGAGACTGTTGTGCAATAAATTATAATGTATTTTATTGCTTTCATTATCTATTAAAGTGCAGTATAGATATTTTATTTGCATTTACAGTGCTGTTGAACCCCCTTGCAAGTTTTATCTGTTACTCGTAGGATTTTCTTCTACACATGGAATTTTTGGGTGTGAGAACAATTGCGGACTTAGGAATTGTAGCAATTGAACAGCGATTTTGTGATTGTAACACTTACGGCTTGAAAAATCAAAGGCCTAGATGGGTTGGAACAAAATTTGGCAACCGCAGGGATTTTCAGTCTGTAACCCGCAGATTGTTTGCGGGTAGCTAAAAGACGCCAATTGAATAGGAAAATATTTTACGGGCTACATTACAGGCCCCAGTAACCAACAATTGCTCAATAGGGGCCAAAGTGTCTTGATTTTTTAATTTTCTAGATAAAATGCTGTCTAACTGGGTACTGTGAATGCTGATTTCAACAATATAACAGTCCATTTACTGATTGGCTGATAGATTTTATAAAGAATTTCTTGCAATGTATGGTTTCATCTTCTAAATTTAGCTGCTCATTGTCCAATATTTCATGGTTGTCAAAATGCAAGAATATGCTATGACTCACCTCCCCAAATTATTAAAGTGAGAAATTATATTTTGTTCAGTTTTAATATATGTAGAAACAAAACATTATTAATTAACAATAATGTATAATTAATATTATGTGCACTGTCAGTTATCAAATTACAAACTATTTATTATGAGTGCTAAACTTACACAGCCCTATTAGATTCCCTCAACATGTAAAACCATAGCCTGTAACGTATCCCTCAAGACTTATGGCTATTAAATTGGCCCTGTAAAGCAACCAGCTAACAATCTGTAGGTTACAGGCTGAAATTCCCTATTGGCATTGAGATTTGAACTCCGAGGCCGCAAAGCCTTTGATCTGTCAAGCCCGTAACTCTTATGTTCAATAATCACTATTAAATTGCTACAAATCCACTGCCGTTCAAACAGTAACCCGCAAATGGAGCCAAAAATCCAACGGGTACAAGAGAGGACCCGCAAGGAGGTTAAAGTCCTATCCATAGCACTGTAAATGCAAATATACACACACTACTGTATTTTCAGTTAAAGGGAAAATTATATTAGGTAAAATTAATAGCACAACATTCTCAAGCTCCCAAATCTGCAATATAAAATACTTTTATTTCTGTTTAATTTCCGTGTTATATCGATCCCGTCAATCAATGTGTTAATACATATAATGGATTCCGCATGTATACTAGAATATAATATTTACTGATTTATTCATATTTCATTATTTCTGGAATGCGGGTTTGATCAAAACTTGTAATTAAAACCCGCAAGGCTTTGAAATCTAACCTACATTTTCAGTGGCGTAATGATGACGATCTCATTTGCCATTGGCTTCGTCTAAACGCTTAACTACGGGTTTGACTAATTGATCATGTTCACGGCCGCACATCCAAATTGCGCAAGAATGGTTTACGCGTTTGCATCTACAGTCTGTAATTGGTGGCATGGTTCAATTTAATAGCTTTGTAACGCAACCGAATTTTAAGCCCACAGCCTTTGCGAGTGTACCGATGCCACTATGGGCTTCAAATTTAACAGGGCTGATAGTTTATTACATTTTTTAATACATACAGATTATAACATTAAACAAATAATAATACATAAACATAAAAGATAACAGTACAAAATAGTTACACCTCAAACTCTATATCGTATTTGTAGCATATAAAAGGGGAAGATTATTAACAGCATGTTGTTAAATCTAAATTATTATATTCTTCCCATAGTTTCCAAATACTGTAAAATGGTTTTCCTGCTCCAACATAGCATAACACATCTTCATTCTTCACCATTCTGAATATTTGGTTAATGCTTAGTTTTTGCTTTTGTAGTTTATTACATTTTTTAATACATACAGATTATAACATTAAACAAATAATAATACATAAACATAAAAGATAACAGTACAAAATAGTTACACCTCAAACTCTATATCGTATTTGTAGTGTATAAAAGGGGAAGATTATTAACAGCATGTTGTTAAATCTAAATTATTATATTCTTCCCATAGTTTCCAAATACTGTAAAATGGTTTTCCTGCTCCAACATAGCATAACACATCTTCATTCTTATCCAATCTGAATATTTGGTTAATGCTTAGTTTTTGCTTTTGTAGCTAGTGAGCCACCATAACAGTTATATCTGTAATTAATATTTGAATAATTGATTGTTGTCCATCTCTCTATGACTTCCAAAGGCCCATTTAGTAGCATTATTATTACTGTGTTTAATTTTAATTTTTAAGTTAAAATATTTTTTTTTCATTTCTTGAACTGTTCTCCAGAATGTCTGAATTTTAGGTTCATTCCCATCTATGAATGTTGAATGGATGTTCTCAATTATTTATATCCCCTAAAACATGTTGGTAGTTTGTGTGACTTTTATTGTTTTATTATGATTTTGATTTTATATCAAAAGTATAATATGTTATAGTTACTTTCTTTAGTCTGAATATTTCTTAATGTTCTGTAGTTCTGATCCCATATTTTTGCCATGTGTTTCTATTTAGAAAAAAATCCTATTTGTGTCGGTATTGCCGAAAATAAAAATTTGTTTTGACTTCTTGTAAAGTCATTATTTTACAGTTTTTTAGGAAATAAGCATGGACTACCATTTCTTGCCATCTTAAAATTCCCATTCCTGGGCCAAATACTTTATTTTGAACTATGGTAATTAAAGGGCCATTTACCTCACTTTACTCTTCATGATGTGAAAGAACACAAGATTGTATGTTAAAAATAATCAATATTTTTAATTACACTAGTAACAGATATAAAATTATCTAAAGTTTTAAGTTTCTGCTTACACACAAGTGGATCCTGCTTATTGGCTTTTGCATGAGTAATAACAGATAGTCCATCACTGTGTTTGCTAGCATTCAGATTCAGTTTACACTGCACCAGTTAACCCATAGCTTTCCTGTTTAAGTGTTAAGCATTGCATGCCTGCACAGATAGATTTGTTAACTGTTATTTTATTTCTTTTGCTCACTACACTGGAGTATTCAGCAATGGAGTAGAGCAATAATTCCCCTGGGCTGGTCTACATTGCTCAAATTCCAGAGAGGCAAGAGAAGAGAAACCTGCATTTTCTGAAAGAAATAAGAAAATTAACTAATTACAAGGGGCCTCACTCTATTAGCGGCCGCAGCCGTTGCGGGGCCGCAAGGACCGGCCGCAAGCTATTCTGCTATTCAATTCCGGCAGGCTTGCGGCCGGTGCCTTGCTATCTCTTGCGGCCGCTCGCGCCAGAGGAAATCCTTTGATCTAAAACGGCAGCAAGGAAATCGGCCATAAGAAAATCCTATTTGCAATTCAATTGCTCCGGGAACCCTCTCTTCAAGGCTAAAAGCGAGCCGCAGCTTACTTGCAGGAAAGAGGTCCCGCTAGCACCAATTAAGCACGAAATATAGCCCAAATAAAGCCATCCTGAACTTTGAGAAGACTATAAAGTGATTTTCGGTGTTAGCAAAAATAGCACAAAATTCCCCCATACTCAAATCCGTAAAATATTTTCTTTTTAATATACGTCAAATATCCATGTAAAAAGTCCATAGGGCTTGGAGCACCTCAGACCCGCCCACGCCGCAGCCGGAAAATAAACAGTTAATTTGAACTCGGGTTTGGGCTGATGTGCAAGCTTGAGAGTGGGTTACTTTTAATCCTCATGTCCCCCAATATGATCCCTAACATTTACAGAGCTGTACAGTGCAGGCTTGAATTTATTTTTGAGTTTTAAGTTTTCAGAGCTTACGGCCGGTAGCAAGATATACGGCCGGCCATAAGAGGAGATCCTTGCGGGGCCGTTTAATTGAATTGCGAAGTAACGGGACCCCCACAAGGAATCGCAGCCTTACGGCCGGTTTACGGCCGATAATAGAATGAGGCCCAAGGTCTTTCCCCGTCATCCCGAAAATATAAAAAGTCTTACCATTGAGTTGAAAAGGGCATGCACCCTTGCAACCTGATTGGCTGCAGTAATGCAAAAGCATCTGAGCAGTCTGTTATACATGTAAACACAGATTTTATTTGATTTGACATCTCAGTAAAAAATGCACGTATTTCAATAATTCTAAAAGTATTTCAACATCTCTTTAGGAGATCTTTTCCGTGATGTGGTCCAAATTGTGTATAAATAAATTGCCCTTTAAGGTTATGATTTATTGGCATATATTTGTTTCTGTTGTTGGCCTTTTAGAAACCCTCAATCTCCCTTAATTCTCCCTAGTAAGAAAATAAATAATTTAGTCCATTCTTTTAGTTCATTAGTATTTTCTGTTAGTAAAGGACAAGATTTAACCTCATAAAGGCAATGTGGATTTTTCAGGGTTTTTGCATCTAAGTAAGAATGTTCTTTAGTGTTGTTGGTGTTTAATCGTTCAGTTGTATTCAACCTTAGATACGGCAGTACGCCAAGCACATCAGTCACTGCCCCTTTGATCTCCATCATGCTCATGGTTATTGCTTCAATGATCTCATCTATCCATCTCCGCCTCTGCCTCCCGTTTCTTCTAGTGTCTTCAACCTTATCCAGCATCAGAGTCTTCTCTATGGAATCTTGTCTTTTCATGATATGGTCAAAATATTTCTCTAAGCAATTCAAAGGCATCAATTCTACAGCCTTCTTTATAGTCCAACTCTCATATCCAAATGTATACAATACTTTTTACTATGTAATATATTTTATTTTTCCTAGCTTGTCCAAGCATGCCATAGCTTTACTGCCCAGTCATGATTAGAGCCCCCATCTTAAGACATCCTGGATTGCAGGAAATTAAAATTAGTCACTGCCTTCACTTATTTCCCATCTATTTTCCAGGAACTTGCTGTTTGCCATGATCACCATTTTTTTTACATTGACTAGCGGGCCAGATTTTGCACCATCAGAATAGTATCATCAGCACATCTGAGGTTATCGATATTTCTTCCAGTAATATTGATTCTGGCTTTGCATTCATCTAGCCCGGCCTTAAGTAGAATAAATAAGATGACAATATACAACTTTGTCACACTCCTCTCCCGATTGTCATGTCCAGGGCCTGACTGGACTGTTTTACACTATGGCCTGGGCCTGACTGGCCAGAGTTACCCCGTTTTATTTCCATAGTTATGTATTTTTTGTATTAGTTATGGTAAAAATGACTTGATTGTGTTACAGTGTGGTTTTCTGGTCATGACTCACCCAGCCCCCCCTAAATATAATCACCAGGATGAGATTAAAGGCCTGAGCTCATCAGAGGTACAGGGTTTTCCAGTAAGCAGGGGCAGTCTATTATGTTACAGTGTTGTTATCTGGTGATTACTCACTCAGCCCCACCTAAATATAATCACCAGGATGAAATTGGGGGCCTGAGATCATCAGATGTACAGGGCAGCACATTTTTTAGGGATTACCGTGATTGGCCAGCCTGTGTGCCCAAAAATGTTATAAAATGTGACAATTAATAAAGGTCTGGCAGTTGTACCTGGACTTACATAAACATGGTGTAAGTCTCATTATGTGCATTAAACCTAACTCTAAGGATTATATGTTGTTCCTGACATATTGGTCTGCGGAAGCAAGCTTCTGGGTGTGGTACCTGTGTTTGGCCCTTCTTCTGCTATCAGAGGTGTAAAAGGACCGCATGACTCTGTTGGATAGGTTTGAACCAGGTTCTTACCAAGTCCAATTGAAGTAGCAGATCGTTACACTGATCTTGAACCATTCTGTTGTTTCAAGTTGGTTTGGACTGTGGCTTCTTGGTCCACATACAGATTCCTCTGGAGTCAGATTAGATGATCTGGTAGTCCCATCTTTTTAAGAACTTCTCAAATTGTGTTGTGATCCAGGCTTCAGAATAGTGTAAATGTTTTTCTGAAACTCTTTTGCTTTCCATTGGACATTTGTAATTGGACATGTAATTTGATCTCTTGTGCCTCTTTCTCTGCAGAACCTGGCTTGCACATCTGGTTATTCCATATATTGTTGGAGCAGAGCTTGCAGGATCTTAAGCATTACCTTGTTGGTATGTGAAATAAGTGCAATTGTTTCTATATTTAGAGCACTCTTTGGCACTGCCTTGTTTTGGCATTTGGATGTAAACTGAGCTACCAGTCTGTTGCTCACTATTGAGTTTTCCAATTTTGTTGGCATAAGCAAAGCAACAGTTCTACAGCATCATCTTGTAAGTATAGTTCAGCTAGGATCCCATCAACTCCTGCAGCCTTGTTATCAGCAAGACATCTTAGGACCCATCTCAATTGACTCTCCAAGATGTCTGGCTCCAACTCCTTGGACAAATTATTGAGGTTATCACTGCTGTTAAGATTGCTCCTGAATAGATCTTCAGTGAATTCCTGTCACCTCTTCTTTATCTGATCTGCTTCTCTTACTTTGCAATTAGAAGCTCATGGTCTGAGCCGCAGTCAGCACCAGGTCTTGGTTTTGCTGATGGTATAGAGCACCTCCATCCTTGACTACAAAGTATACAGTCAATATGATTGCTATATTGCCCATCTTGTGATGTGAATATTTAGAGTCATCTCAGAGGTTTTTGGATGAGAGTGTTTGCTATGGCCAGAGAATTATCTTGACAGAATTCTGTTAATCTCTGACCTGCTTCATTTCAAACTCCAAAGCCAAACTTGCCAGGTATTCCAGTAAGAATTTTCTTTATTAGACCATTACAAAATGAAAACTGTTACATAATAGAAGTAGATGATTATTGTTAAGTTTCATTGGCATTACTTATGCTTTTTTATGTTCATTTTTAGACCTAACAAAGAGCTAAATTTGTTTAATAATTCCAGATGATTAGGGATCTATATGTGTGCATGAAACTGTAAGATTAATGTCATCTGCATCAAGTGCTAATTTATATTGATTTTTAAAAACCTTAATACCACTTTTATCATTATGCAATTTAGCTATAGCTAATGTTTTACTATATAAAGCATACACAAGTGGGGGTAGGGGACATCCTTGTTGTGTGCTTCCTTATGTTTCTATTGGAGTGGAACAAATACCCATTGTACATATATGTGCAATAGGTTTATGGTGGAGAGTTAACATAGATATCATGAATTTGGTTAGGAAGTTGTAGTGGGATAGAGCAGTAAATAAAAAAAAGTACAGTTTACCCAGTCAGATGCTTTCCTAGGCATCTAATGATAACAGGATGGATTGGACACTGTGATTGATAGTATGTTGTAGTAAAATAATAATCCTGCCTACATTGTCTTGGGCTTGCCTTCCCCGTATGAAGCCTACTTCATCTGCATTTAGAAAATGTTGTATAATTTTATTAATTATTATAGCTATAATTTTGGCATATAGTTTCACATCTGTATGAGATGAATGTTTCCATGGTTTAGGAAATAAGGTGTGCCTTTAGGGATTCTAGTGAGAGGTTGGTACCATTTTTCAGTGCTAGAAAAAGGATATTACATTTTTGGACCAAATGTTCTTGGTATAAGTTTTGTAGCTTTTACTTTATCTATCCAGGCCTGAAGCTTTACCATTTATTAAGCTCTGTATAGATTCACTGATCTCTTCTTGACTAATATTCTTTGCTAAGTCTTCATATAAGTTTTGGCAAAAAAATGTGAAATGCTGATATGATCTGTTGCAGCTTCTGTAGTATGTTACCCTTTTTATTTTTAATAGATTGTATAACTATATTAGTTTTTGTAAATTTTTGGCCAACATAGATTGAGGCTTATAAATCTATATATAATAAAGCTATTTTGTGTGTGTTTTTGCTTAAATTATTAAGCAATTATTAATTATTAAATTTGGTATCTGTTTATATTGTATGGCCAAATGATTGTGTTTAGTTGCCAGGACTTCTATTTTTCCCATTGTAATTTATTTTTATAGGAAAATATGCTATTAGCATGCATTTAATTACAGCTTTATGAGCTTCAATTAGATACACCTTGTCTGTCTCATAAACATCAAACTAATTTTGAATGCCTAATTAATTAATATTCTAACATCAGAAGCTTTTACTATATTTTCATTAATGTGTAAGTTAAGGGACTGACTTGATGGCTGAATGTTAGTTAATGAGGCCTTAATTTTGGCATGATATGACCGTTCTATATTATGAATGTAAGAACTCAATACTTGTGGTAGAAATGGTTGAGCTGTCAAGATGTAATCTATCATAGCATAGCTACTTTGTACATGAGAATATAAAGTATAATCCATCTCTGTATGGTGTTAGCATCTCCAGAAATCATGGATATGACATATTTGTAACCAATGGCTTTGCATTAAAGCTGTGTAATACAGCATGCATAAGTTTAAAGGTAGCCATGTTTGATAATGGCTAAGGATTGAAGAGTGAGGCATTTGTGGGCAAATTTGCATGTCCCAGCTCCACTTCCCATAATGCAGTGTAATAACTGTTTTTAACTTCTAAGTTATTCATTATATATTAAATTCACCTCCAGTATACCTTTCTTAATTTTTAGAACTTTTCACCAAGTCTATTGAAGAATTATTTTCTGTTTGTCTTTGGTGACTATACATTTACAATTGATACAATTTGGTTTTGCAGTGTTCCCACTAAGATTATGAATCTACCAGTTCTGTCTTGTGTTGTGGATTGACAGCCTAATTAAATTAGCCCTTGTAGTACCCTTGGTCCCCTCAAAAGACATTTTTTAAAACCACCTACCTTTGCAGATGCTCCACTAGATCGCACCCCCTAGGAAAAAAAATAAACATCAAATTGGTACATAATTAAACAGTACATATAAAAAATAAACATTACAAATACAGTGTTAAACTCACCTTTCCACCATGTCTCCGTCCATCTTCTTCTGTTCTCCAGCTCGGCCCTTACAGAATCCGCACTCTAAAAAAGAAAATTTAAAAAAACGAATGGAGCTTTTCACTCTTGGAGCTCCCCAATGCTAATGCGGCCTCCAGAGCCTCTTCCGGTAGAAAATTGGCAATGGTGCCTTCTGACTGGCCGAAAAGGCTGTCAATCAAATTTTAGCCAATCAGAAGGTGCCAAGGTGTGAGGCAATCAGAATGGGATACACCCCAATGGGGCGATTGGCTAAAGGCATCTGCACCTCCTGATTGGCTTCTGTCACTGTCAAATCAGACTGCAGCCAATCAAAAGGTGTAGATGCCTTCAGCCAATCACCCTATGGGGGTGTATCCCATTGCAATTGGCTGAAGGTAATAGTGCCTTCTGATTGGTTTAAAAAGATTGACAGGTCCATCGGCCAATCAGAAGGGGATATAGGGAGTGTATCCCATTCTGATTGGCTCACACCCTGGCACCTTCTGATTGGCTGAAATTTAATTGACAGCCTTAACAGCCAATCAGAAGCCACCATTGCCCATTTAATACCATAAGAGGCTCTGGAGGCCTCATTGGCGTCTGGAGCTATGCAAGTGCAGAGCTCCGTTTGTTTAACAGAAAAAAAAATTAGAACGCAGATTCTGCAAGGGCCCAGATGTGGCAGAAGAGGAGAAGACCAGGGGCATCGTGGACAGGTAAGTTTTAAATTCATAATGTTTATTGTATATTTATGTTGTGTTTATTTGTGATAAACTAATGTGATGCTTCTTTTTTCCAGGGGTCAAGCCAGAGAATAGAAAAAAGAGGGATGAGGAAATGATGGAAAGGTGAGGTCAACGCTGTATTTGTAATGGTTATTTTTTTATATGTACTGTTTAATTATGTACTAATTTGATGTTTCTTTTGTTTCCTAGGCTGTGCAATCTAGTGGGACATCTGCAAAGGTAAGTGGTTTTATTTATTCTATTTTAGCTTAGATTTAGAGGGTATTGTATAGATAGGGGGTAATGTCTAGATATGGGGTTATTTATAGATAGGGGGTTATGTATAGATAGGGGTAATGTATAGATAAGGGGTTATGTTTAGATAGGGGTAATGTCTAGATAGGGGGTTATGCATAGATAGGGGGTTATGTATAGATAGGGGTAATGCCTAGATAGGGGGAAACATATTGTAGTTAGGGGTATATTTATATTGTATTTATTACTGTAATGTTATGTATATTTGTGTATGCCTTCTCTTTGCAGGTGTGTCATTTTATTTACATTTTTTGTAATGTCCTTTTTTATTTTTGGTAACATATGTTTTTTTATTTTTGGTAACATATGTTTATATTATTTTGTGTAATTAGTAGGGTTGGGGTTTAATAGGGGGTTAGGTAGGTAATGTTAGGTAGGTAGGGGTTAATAGGTTAGGGTAAAGGGGATTAGTTTAGATTTAGTGGTTTAACAGGGGGGAGAATAATGTAGTGTAGCGTTTGTACTTGGTGTCATGATGGTCCTGGAGGACCCTCATAGCACTTATAGGGTTAATAATAGGGTTCTCATTGTCCTATGAGGGTCTTCATAGACCCTTATGGGACTGATTGGGTTAAATAGAGGCTTACATGGGTCTGTATAGAAACCCATAAGGGATGGGGTTAGATGGAGGCTAATGGGGGTCTGTATAGGGATTAAATAGGGCTAAATGGAGTTAAATAGGCCCAGTTAGGGTTATTAGGTTCAGATAGGTTTAAATAGGCCCAGTTAGGGTTATATTGGGCCAGTAAGGGTTAGAGGGTTTAGTATTGGTTAATGGGGTATAGTTAGTGTTAAGGGGTCAATGGGATATAGTTAGGGTTAATAGTGTTGTGTATTGCTTAACCCTTGTTAGGAGGATAGGGAGGACCCTCATGGCACTTGTAGGTTTAACCTAGGGGATAATAGTGTCCTATAGGTGTCTATATAGACCCCTATTGGACTGAGGGGGTTAATTGTAGTCTCATTGGGCTCTGTATAGGGCCCCATGAGTTATAAGGTTATTTAAGGGCTCATGGGAGTCTGTATTGACCCTCATGAGTGACAGGGTTAATTAAGGGCTTATCGGGGTCTGTATTGACTCCCATGAATGACAGGGTTAATTAAATGCTTATGGGGGTCTGTATTGACCCCCATGAGTGACAGGATTAATTAAGGGTTCATGAGGCTCTGTTTAGAGCCCCATGAGTTATAGGGGTTATTATGGGCTCACGGGGCTCTGTTTAGACCCCCATGAGTGACAGGGTTAATTAAGGGCTCATGGGACTCTGTTTAGAGACCCATGAGTTATGGGGTTCATTTTAGATGCCTGTGGGGGTACTTATTGTACCCCCGCAGAAGGGGTTAATATATTTTTAGTGCAGGTCCTTTCAGGACCTTTAGTGGACCCGCCAGGCAGGAAATTAGAATTTCTAAATGCAACGGGGTCATGATCGATGCAGATTGAGACCCCCGATGCAAGGGTTAATATGGGGACACTTTAATGTTAGAAACCCTATGCCGATCGGGGACCCCCGCTGCAAGGGGGTTAATGTGGGGGGGCTTCAGGGGTCACTATGAACCCCTGCAGCAAGGGGTTAATATGGGGTCACTTCAGGGATCCCAATGGGGTTAATTTTAGGTGCTGGGGGTACTTTGAGTACCCCCCATGGCAGAGCTTGTAAGTAGGGCTGCCACGGAGGTCCCGTTCAGGACCCCCCGTGGCAAGTGATGATGTGGGGGAGCCTGCGAGATCATCTTGCAGGCTGTTACTTCCTATGCACTGTTTCTCCATGTTTGACACGGAGGGCCCTGCTGCATAGGGCTAATTTAATAGTGTCGTAGCTTTTCAAAATTTGAAGCACGTAGAGCTTAAGTTCAAACCTTGTATCTACGAGGCTGGAATTTAATATGGCTGTATATTTGCATGTTTATGTATGCATTCTGCCACCCCAGCTTTTTTAGTTCCTTCAGAAGCTAATATGTATAAGTTTTTATCTAAACTTTTTGGAAAAGAGGATTTGGAAACGTGTGTTTCTTGCGAAAGTAGAATATTTGCTCTTTTTTTATTCTAATCTTTAAATGCAATTCTTCTTTGATATGGTTGTTAAGACCTTTCATATTATGCAATTTTTTTAAAAACACTTTAGATTTATTTTTGTTCCTTGGAATGAGTTGTACGTATGTTTCTCTGCAATTCTTGCTTTGATTTCTACTGTGGATTTGGTTGTGTTGTATTTTTTGTAAAATCATTTGCATTGCAGAAATAGTTAATATAGAAATAACCATATAATCAAAAAACGATAAACATTCAAAATACCCTTTTTTCAAATATGTTAACATTGTGACCGCATTATGTCCAATGTTTAGAGTCTTTGACCTATTGTTAACTTCATGGAATTCCTTTACAAGAGAACTCCACTAAATAGAAGAATTCTGGGGAAGAGGGGGTTATAAGTACAACTGTACAACTATTTGTAAGGAGGAAGGGAAGTAACCATGTTATACTGTTCATGTTTAATAGCATGTTGACAGCTTGAATCTTGATGTAAAAAGGATTAAATAAGAAAGAGAAAGATGAGATCTTATTTTTAATTTATTCTGCTGACTCCTCTAGTCAACTTCATTCACTTTTTCTTGTAATAGTGACTTGCGCTTTATTGTAGCCTTGAGCAGTTTTTTTTTTGGGTGTTCTCATTCTTTGCTCCAGTTTGATATATTAGTTATACGTGAGCATGTTGATCCTGTAGGAGAGAGTTTAGTGTAACTTCCTTCTGGTGAAAGTAGTTTGAGGTCAACTCTGCTCAGGAAGACTTCACTTTCACTTCTCTCTTTCATTGATATGATGATTCTGTTTTAAAGTGTTATGAGGCAAAATATATAGTCCTGTTTGTAACCGATAATATGTGTTCATAGCTGAGTCTCCTACTCTTAAGTAAAGTAATTGGAGAGATATCTCGATATATATCTTGAGTAATTCCTTTATTTTTTGTCTCAAAGCATTGCATACATATAATTAGATCTCTAGGAGGCACTCACAGATTTGGTTAGATATTAGCACTCTGGGTAACTGATTCATACATATTTCTCTCATTGGAATTTGTTGAACTAGCAATGCAAATAGTTGCCTAAGAAATTAAATGAGATTTGTAATCATTTCAGGATTTTTTTGAGACTTTAAGTTATGATGCCGAGTTTGGTCAAAATCTTCTAGTAATTACATTCATTCTGTATGATGATTTTTAATCTCATTTGATTTTAGATACATTACTCCTTATGCTTGCGTCAAGTTCCCTATTTTAGTAATTCAAGCAAGGCCATTCTCTCACCACTGAAGTTATCTCAGATTTCATTGTTATTAAGTGTCACACATTTCCTTGTTGTTTCACTTAAAGCATTTAAGTCTTGTATGCCTTTGTGCCAAGGGTTAATAGATAATTATTAGTCAATTTCATTAACTTATTCTTCAGACATTAATTGAGTTTGTGTTGACAGAGATGTCATATTTTTGTTTTGGTATGTGAAAATCCTCTGTACCTTTGTTAGCATGTTTAGTTTTGATTGCTGATTTTGAAAGTTTGGTATCCATGTTGTATTCTAGCTCTATAGTTCCCTGTAATTTTTCTTGTTCAAACAGATGGATTCTTTTAGTTGAGTTGTGCAATGTCAGTTCCAGCTGTCAGTCTGGTCTCCATTCAGTGTTTCATAATCAGCTGCTGTAGCTTCAATAATGTATACCCTCTTCCCATATAAATCAATTTGGTAAGTAATATTTCCTTTATAAACATTTTACCATCAAATTTAAACAGAGAAACAGTTTATAGTATAGATCTATGTTGTTGTATTTAACCAGATATGTGTTACAATCAGGCAAAATTGGAATTTAGTTACTACTTTAACAAACTGTTTCTATGTAAACTTTTCTGAAACAAATATAGTTTAAAGATCTTTTGGCTTGTCAGTTGTTATTTTAGACTGGAACAGATGTTTTGATATCTAATGTTTGATTTTTGTCTTGATCATATAAAAAGGATTGCCTTTTCAGATGATTTTGATGTTGATCTCTTCTCTTTCCTCGGTCCTACTTACAAATTATGCTTTCAGTTGTTATTTTATTTATCATGATTTAATTTAAATCATATGTCAAATGTAATATATAAATAGTGCAATTATGCATTTTAAAGCAAGATAACTGTCAAATTACTCAGGAGCTATAGCTTTCTGCTTCTTCACATCAGGACCAACAGTTAAGAACCAAACACACTAAACACAAACAAATGCAATATTATCAGCTGTAGGAAATAGTAAAATTTTATATATATATATATATATATATATATATATATATATATATATATACACACATTTTAAGTATAGTATGATATCACCACTGGTGACATATTCATCTGATAAAAGATTAACAATCAATTCAGTGGCACCATAGTTACATAGTTACATAGTAGTTGAGGTTGAAAAAATACTTTTAGACCATCAAGTTCAACCTTTTAAGAACTCCTCTGATCTGCAATATGCGGATTAATTGTTAATTGATCCAGACGATGGCAAACAGAAAAAAAAAACAAGTGAAACTTTGCCAATTGCCTCAATAGGGAAAATAAATGAATTATTTCCTAACCTCAGATACTGGCGATCAGATTCCTCCCTGGATCAATACCCCCTCTCTAATTAACCAGGATATCCCTGAATGCCCCTTTTATGTAAACATATATCCAATCCCTTTTTACAGTTATTTATCGAATCCACCTCCTTTGGTAGACAATTCCACAGTTTAACTACCCTTACTGTGAAGAACCCTTTTATTTCTTTAAGGTCAAATCTTTTTACTTCTAACCTCAAAGCATGTCCTTTTGTCAGTTGAAAACCTATTGGCACAAAAAAGCTCCCTTGACAAACCTGTATACTAACCCTGGATGTATTTATATAGGGTAATCATATCCCCTGTTAGATGCCTTTTTTCTAGAGAAAATAAGTTTAATTTGGTTAGTCGTTCTTCATAACTTAGCCCCTCCATTCCCCTTATTAGTTTTGTTGTCCTTCTCTGTACTTTTTCCAGTTCTAAAATGTCCTTTTTATGAAGTGGTGCCCAAAATTGTACTCCATATTTTAAATGAGGGCGTACTAGAGATTTGTATAGTGGCAGAATTATATTTGCTTCCCTTGCTTCTATACCCTTCTTAATGCATGCTAATATTTTATTTGCTGCTTGGCATTGAGAACTGTTACCTAGGTGGTTGTCCACAAGTACTCTCAAATTTCAATATCTGATGCCCCTAGATTTGCTTCATTACGTTTATAAATTGCATGGCTATTTTTCCTTCCCAGATCAATAACTTTACATTTATTCATTATAAATCTCATCTGCCATTTACTTGCCCATTTCTCTCATGTATGCAAATTCCTTTGGAGGGAAAGTACATCATTTTCTGATTTAATTACCTTACACAACTTAGTATCATCAGCATAAATGGAGATAATTCTTTCCAGTCCAACTTCTAACACAACCCTTTGCTTCCTGTCGTTTAGCCAGCTCTCAATCCATGTGCATATATTTACTGCAATTTCTGTATCCCTTAGTTTGAACACTAGTTTCCAATGTGGCACTGTATCAAAAGCCTTTGCAAAATCTAAAAAGACTACATCCACTGAGTTGCCCTGATCCAGGTTCCTACTAACCTCCTCATAGAAACTAATTAGACTGGTTTGATATCACCTATCTCTCATAAAGCCATGCTCGCTCCTACTTATATAATCCTGTGTTTTAATAGACATATTCTTGTATATTATCCCTTATTAACATTTCTAAAAGCTTGATTACAAATGCACAAGATAACATTACTTGTTTAATTTAGTGTCAGCTGTTCAGTGAAAATTCTGTCGGTTTCCCTTCCAATGTGTAAAATATGTACAATTGGTGGCACCTTTACTTTAACACAGGCGCAAAGGAGAGATCTTCTTTAGATTTTTTTTTTTTTTTATGTAGTCACAAAGGATTGCTGGGAATATGGTGTATGTTGCTAACACATATATTCGCTGTGAGGATATAGTATTTTGTCTTGTTCATTTTGATGTCCATCGTCAAATGTATGGGATTAAAATGTTTTGAATCCACTTTTCTTTGCTATGTTAGTTCAACTGAACTGTGTGGCATATAGTTTGGAGAAACTATTGATAATGTTAAAAGCAAGGATTGTGTATCTGTTATTCTGTTATTTAACTGTAGGTAGAGAAATACAAAAGAATAGAGCTATACAATACATAACTGTTGTTCAAGCCTCCTAACCTCCGTGCAGTGTAAGAAATAATGGAGTTGCTTGAGACCAAAGCAGTTTTGAGACCAAAGCAGTTTTCATTCTGTTAATGATCACCCTTCAGAGCTGGTGAATGATTAGTATGTTCTGTATATGCATTGCCAGTTTAGAGGCAAAATGATATGTATGAAGATGTTGCACTCAACTAATGTAGCGGTTTGCTCACAATTTCTTGCACGCAACCTGCTTATTTCTCTTTAATAACAATTATTTTACAAACTATGCCCACTTTCGCCAAGCCCATAACTGTTAAAAAGAAAAAAAATGCTTATTATATATAATGTGATCTTTCTGTTTGACTCTTGGCATTCACAAATATTTGTATTATTTTTTAACATTGCTTTAAATGTAAAATCAGTAGTTTTATTTTGCAAAACAACAAAACACTGATTTATTTGTTTGTTCAATCCATGAACCAAATGATTAGGACATGTAAAAATAACGAACAGTTCTACTAAATAAAAGCAAACTATTTATAAAGAGCTACAATAAAATACATCAACAAATAAAATGTATATGAATACTTGTAGAATTGTTAAAGACTAGTGATTATTAATAAATACATATTGATATGAAAAAATATTTAGATAACAGCAAAAAAGCTTTACTCATCTGTTGCAGAAAATTATGATCAGTGACAATGCTAGGAATGTTGGCAGGACAAATACATTCAGTGATAGTGAAGAACTCTGATCTATTTTTAGGATTAGGATGATACTCCACTTTTCAGTTCTTATCCATTTTCACTATCTATAAAAACCCTAGAATGTCAGTGGCGACAGTTTTATTGAAACTTTCAATAAATATGTCTATTATTTGTTATTAATAAATAGCATTTAACCCTATCTTGATTCCGACTGTGTTCTGTAACCGTATAGGCTGTAGTGGGCACACCAATAAATGGACTCTCTATTACTTGATTACTGTTGTTATGGCCAGGAATGACAGTGATTTGTCAGCTTCATGGATATAATGACACATTCATCTATCCCTTTTTAATTCCATGGGGTTGACATGTCAGTGTCCTTGTTGGTCATCATGTACATGTGTACTGTGTGTGATGCATGTGATGGCATGTTGGTGTATGCCATATTCACCTGACATGGAGGCTGGGTCCTACTGGGCCACTGGGCCTGAAGCTCAAGTCATGGGCAACGATCTCAGAAGGTCACTGTGGACCCTCTCCCACTCATTAAAAGTCATCATGCGGCCCTGGTCCTCCTTATCCATCATCCTCGTCACCTTGGCCCTGATATCATTGAATAACGCAACCTCCTTCTAAGGCTGAGCCTGCAAGAATGACGGGGATGCCAAGGATAGCACCAAGGAGGACCTTTTTCTCCCGGAGCACATAATTATGGGCTCTGTGCTTGCCAATAGCCTCTTGCCCATAGCCTCTTGGAGGAAAGGGATGAGGAGGAGGATAAGGGGGAAGGGGGGAAAAGGAGGAGGAGAGGGGGAAGTGGTAATGGTGCTCTAAATATATACTTAAACTTTTTCTATATTCTTTTCTCTCTCTCTCTCTCTCATGATATAGGAATCACAAGGTTTTGGAGACCAGCAGCCTAGGTCAGCAATAATCCAATTCAGCAAGTTGTAGGTGAAACAGGAACAAGCTTTATTGAAGGGAACAGGAACCACAATAATCTGGCAAGGTACATTGACAGGAAGTGCCTTATATAGGCCAAGGGCCAGACACCTGACCAGACACAGCTGAAGAGACTTAGGCACTGATACTATTGCTAGCAGAGTCAATTCCTCACATTACCCCCGCCTCTATAGGTGCAGCCTCTGTATGCCCTATTACCCGGTTTAGCAGGGTACTGCACATGAATGGACCGAAGGAGATCAGGAGCGTGAATATTGTCCACTGGTTCCCACGAACTCTCCTCCTCACCATAGCCTTTCCAGCGGACCAGATACTGAAGCTTGTTGCGGAAGATCCTGGAGTCCAGAATTTTCTCCACCTCATATTCATCCTCACCATCCCCGAGGACTGGAGGTGGGGCAGGCAGGGCTCGGCCAGGTAAAGTGTTAACATGGAAAGTTGTCAGCAGTGCAACGTGAAACACTGTATGTATTCTCATGGAATCTGGAAGTTGCAAACGAAAAGTGACAGCATTGATCTGAGCGATGATCTCAAAAGGTCCCATAAACCTCTGACCCAATTTATGAGAAGGAACCTTAAGCTTAAGATTCCTTGTTGACGGCCAAACCTTGTCACCAACATGATAAACCGGGGCCTCCGTTCTATGCCTATCAGCAGCTCTCTTGTAACATTCCTGAGCCTTCAAAAGAGTCTCCTTCAACAGGTCTTGGGAATCTCGTAAGGTGGTTAGCCGATCAGTGACTGCAGGAATGGAAGTAGCAATTGGGAGACTCACTAGAAAGGTTGGATGGTAACCATAGTTGGCAAAAAATGGGCTCAAAGAAGTGGAGCAGTGTTGGGCATTGTTATAGGCAAACTCCGTCGTGGGTAGAAAATCCAGCCAGTCATCCTGCAGGTAACTAATATAGCACCGCAAATACTGCTCCAAAGTCTGGTTGGTTCGATAAGTCTGTCCATTACTTTGTGGATGAAAAGCTGACGACAGATTTACATTAAAACCTAGATTAGAACAAAAATGTTTCCAAAAATGAAATGTAAACTGCACTCCCCTGTCAGAAACTATTTCATCAGGCACTCCATGCAAGCGAAATATTTCCTGAATAACCAGGTCAGCCGTCTGTTTAGCTGAAGGGAGACAACGAGCTGGTATGAAATGACCCATCTTAGTTAACCTGTCCACAACAACAAGAATGGTAGTGTGTTCCTTAGAGGGAGGTAGTTCCACAATAAAGTCCATGGATACAGATCCCCAGGGACGATGAGGAATCAGAAGAGGCTGAAGCAAGCCAACAGGGGATGAGCGAGGAGTCTTATGTCTGGTACATACATCACAAGAGGACACATACTTATTAACATCCTCATAATACTTGGGCCACCAAAAGGATCGGGCAAGTATCTCTTGTGTCTTTCGGATTCCTGGATGACCTGCTGGTTTTGAGTCATGGTAGAGACGTAAAAGATCCAGTCGCGCTGACTCCGGAGTATACAGACGTTGTTGAAAAATCCAAAATCTATTAAGCATTGTCATGTGGAGATCACGAGGAGGATCACGAAGAACTGGATCTTCAGCATAGCCCTTTTTAATGCGAGACATCAGATCAGAAGGAAATGTAACTCCTATAAATATATCCTCCGGCAAGATGGTGGTCTTGGTTACGGTAGTATGGAGGGAGTCAGCTATTCTAAACAAGGCATCCGCCTTACCATTCCTGGAGCCAGGACGGTATGTAACCAAAAAATTAAACCTCGAGAAGAATAGGGACCAGCGTGCTTGTCTGGCTGACAGTCTCTTAGCTGATCGAATACATTCCAGATTTTTGTGATCTGTGAGGACAGTAATTGGATGGGTAGCTCCCTCCAAGAGATGTCTCCATTCGGTGAAGGCAGCTTTTATAGCCAATAGGTCTTTATTCCCTATGTCATAGTTTCTTTCTGCTGGCACCATCTGGCGGGAATAGAAGGCACAGGGATGTAACAGCATCTTAGGTCCAGTCCTTTGAGACAGTATAGCACCAACAGCTGAATCAGAAGCATCAACTTCCACAATAAATGGTAATTCCGGGTGAGGATGTACCAGGACGAGGGCAGATGTAAACAGAGTCTTTAATCGGGAAAATGTGCTATCAGCCTTATCGGACCACTGAAAAGGAGTCCCTTTACGTGTAAGCTCAGTGATCGGTGTAATAACGGCAGATAAATTCTTAATGAAACGCCTGTAAAAATTGGCAAACCCCACAAATCTCTGAATATCTTTTTCATTCTTGGGGGTGGGCCAGTCCAGCACAGCTTTAATTTTACTTGCGTCCATACTTAAACCTTTAGGAGTTATTACATACCCCAGGGATTGAATTTCTGTTTGTTCAAACTCACTTTTTTCCAGTTTAATGTACAGGTGGTGGGTACGAAGGCGCTCCAGAACTATACGGACCTGTTTTCTGTGGTTTTCAAGATTATCAGAAAATATTTGGATATCATCCAAATATGCCACAACAAACTGATCCAGGAGATCTCGTAGTACATCATTGATAAGATGCTGGAAAGTTGCAGGGGCATTACAAAGCCCAAATGGCATTACTAGATATTCGTAATGCCCGTACCTGGTTCTGAAAGCTGTTTTCCATTCATCATTTGGTCTTATGCGAACCATATTATATGCCCCCCGAAGATCAAGCTTTGTAAATATTTTAGCTGAGCGAAGTCTCTCCAGAAGTTCAGGAATGAGAGGCAAGGGGTAGCGGTTTTTAACAGTGATGTTATTAATGTCCCTGTAGTCAACACATGGCCGTAGGCTACCATCTTTCTTTTCTACAAAGAATATAGGAGCTCCTGCTGCAGAAGGAGATGGTCGAATAAAGCCTTTGGCAAGATTTTCTTGTATGTATTCACGAAGAGCTTTCAATTCAGGCTCAGAAAGGGAATATATACGGCAAAATGGGATAGCAGCCCCAGGTAACAGCTCTATTGGGCAATCATAAGGCCTGTGGGGTGGAAGCTGATCAGCATTCTTCTTATCACAGACATCTGCAAAATCCTGATATTGTAGAGGAACCTTAGTGAAGTTTGAAGCAACCATTTCATTAATTGTTGTGGCAACAGGTGTTACCTTAGAGGGTTGACAATTCATTACGCAGTTTTCTGAAGGAAAGGACAAAGTTCTGATCTTCCAATCAATCTGTGGGTTATGCAGAGCAAGCCAAGGTACACCCAAAATCACTGGAAACTGTGTTGAGGAAATTAGGTGGAAAGATATAGTCTCATGGTTACTCACTTCCAGAGTCAACTTTAAGGGCACAGTCTCATGTGTAACCGGGCCTGACGTAAGTGGAGAACTGTCTACTTTCTCCATTAACACAGTTGAAGAATTAGGGATAGACTGAATTCTATTTCCTGCTGCAAATTTGATGTCCATAAAGTTTCCGCCTGCTCCAGAATCTATCATAGCTGTAGTTGAAATTTTACGATCACCACAAAATGAGGATGTTGAGTCAACATACCCTCTTCACCATGAGCCAGAGAAAACAAAGGTTGTGTGACAGAATCCAGTTGATCTGAAATCTCGGATTGGTGTCGAATCTGTGCACCCTCAGCAGCCATAGCTATTGTTCTTTTGGATTTGCTAGGGCAATTTATGGCATAGTGCCCTGCACTACCACAATACAGGCATAAATTGTGAGTGCGTCGCCACTGTTTTTCTTCATTGGATAATGGCCCTCTTATTAGATTTACCTGCATAGCCTCAGGCTCAGAGTCTGTAGGTGTTTGTGGGGTCGGAGTAGAAATTCTTGTATAGAAAGTAGGAGTAGCACTTGGTCTAAAAGAGCCCTGTCTTTCCAATCTTCTTTCAGAAAGTCTCCGATCAATACGGATAGCCAAACGCACAAATGCATCAAAGTCAGAAGGAAGATACACACGAGCTAGCTCATCTTTTATAGCTTCTGAGAGACCTTTTCTGAAGTGGAACCTCTGGGCTGATTGGTTCCAGGTAGTATCAGCAACCCACTGTCTGAATTCCGCAGCATATTCAGCCACAGAGCGCATCCCTTGATGCAAATGAAGGAGAGTGGCTTCTGCTGTAGCACATCGATTGGGGTCATCAAAAACTAGGCACATGGCCTCAAGAAAGTCATTTAGATTACCCAAGACTGGACTGTCCTGTTCCAGAAGAGGGGAGCCCCAAGCCAGGGCTTCATCTTTGAATAGGGAGAAAATAAATCCCACCTTCTCTCTTTCAGATGGAAATCGGTGAGGTAACATCATGAAGTGCAAACGGCATTGATTTAGGAAACCCCTAAATCTTTTGCGATCTCCTCCAAACTTTTCTGGTAAGGGCAAGCGGGCATCTTGTGCAGGTGTAACAGTAGCAGCCACAACATCACGTGCCCTGTAGCTGGTATACTCACTGTGCATTGACTGAACTTTATTTTGCAGTTCAGCTACCTGGTCCTGCAGCACTTGAATGGTCTGTGCCTGGGTCTGCACAGTTCTTGCAAATAATGCAACCTGCTGGGCCAATGCAGAATCTGACCCGGCGGTCTCCATGAATTTGGCCAGGTTATTCTGTAATGATATAGGAATCACAAGGTTTTGGAGACCAGCAGCCTAAGTCAGCAATAATCCAATTCAGCAAGTTGTAGGTGAAACAGGAACAAGCTTTATTGAAGGGAACAGGAACCACAATAATCTGGCAAGGTACATTGACAGGAAGTGCCTTATATAGGCCAAGGACCAGACACCTGACCAGACACAGCTGAAGAGACTTAGGCACTGATACTATTGCTAGCAGAGTCAAGGTTATCAGATCTCAATGAAATTCACAAAGGCAGGCTGGCGCAGTGGTAGGGAAGAGGTTCAGCAGCCTGGGGACCAGGGTTCAAAACCCAGCAGAGTCAATTCCTCACACTCTCTTTCTCTCTCTCCCTATATATATATATATATATATATATAAAATTGAAAACTTATCCTAGGTAAAAAAATCAACCATAGCTTGGAACTATTGTGGACAATTGTAACATGAGCTCCAAACAGTTGCTGTTAAGTCATTAAGAGAAATAGAAGAAAGAGGCAACTAATCATTTGAAACTCAGGAAACAAAAGTCCAGTGTAAGAAGATCAGTAATTCTCAATATAAAATCAGCTCATATAGATGATGAAAAAATAAGCTTATAAAAGCAATTTACTCCAGGTCAAGGACATACAGAATCATTGCTGATAGAAACAAAGCTGATAGAAAAAGTCAAATAGTGTGAAAAAAGTAAAACATAGCTTTTAATATATAAAGGTAAAATATATATATACACAAACAAAACAATAAAAGGTGGGAGTGGGAGTGGAACCACTACCAAGAAAAGTCAGATAGATATAAACTGAGGAGTGTACAGTTTCACCCTCTAATGTCTGAAAATGTAGATTGTCAGAAAAAGTGGATCCGATGAGCTGCCTGCTCATCTCTCCCCGCAGCATGTCTTCTCACTGCCCTGTATATGGTAATGACGTGACACGCTGACGTCAGCGCGTCATGTCATTAGCTTATACCGGGCAGTTCCCTGCCGAAGACACGCTGCAGGGGGAGAGATGAGCTGGCAGCTCATTGGATCCAGTTGAAAAGCAAAGAGAGAGGGGGATAGGGACTGGAGTGGGAAGTGAGGAGGAGGTTAGAGGAAATGAGAAGGAGGATCAGGGGGAAGGAGGAGGAAGAGGAGGATGATAAGGGGGGAAATCGAGGATGGTAAGGGGGGCAAGGGAGGATGATAAGGGGGGCAAGGAAGGATGATAAAGCGAGAAGGAGAGAGGAGGAGAAGGGAGAAAGGAAGGATAAGGAGAAATGGAGGAGCATAAGGAGGGAAGTGAGGAGGACATCATGGGGATGATGATAAGGGGGAAGGGAGGAGGAGGAGGAGGGGAAGGAGGTGGGAGGAGGATAAGGGGGAAAGGGAGAATAAGGGGAAAGTGAGGAGGAGGATAAGGTGGAAGAGGAGAAAGGGATGAGGGGGGAAAGGGAGGAGGGAAGGAAGAAGATGATAATGGGGGAAGGAGGAGGAGGATGATGATGAGGGTGGAAGGAGAAAAGAGAGGAGGAGAAGGAGAACAAGGGGGAAAGGATGAGGAAGGAGGGAGGAGGTAGATGATAAGGAGGGAGGAATATACGGGGGAAAAGAGGAGGAGTAGGGGCAAAGGGAGGTGATTGGAGAGGGGAGAAGGGAGGAGGAGGGAAGGGGGAAAGGGTGGAGGATAATGGGGAAAGGGCGGTATGATTATGTCAGTATTTTTTAATGTACCGCTTTAACATTGTAAATACTGACATAATCATACCTCCAGGAGGGATAATGAACCATTCGTGGGTGTCAGTAAGGCGTTCCCAGCACTTATGCAAATAATCACAGCTGTGTAATGCTGCATATGCTTGATAACTACAATACAATGCAAAAAATAAATAAAGCAATAGTGCATCACAAACAGAAATCTCACACATGTATCAAGTCTGTTGTGTGGAGTAAAGAGACTATAAAAATAAATAGCACTGCAAAAAGGTATATTCCTGACTATACTGGTAATTAAAACCACATATGGTCCTAGAACAAAGAGGCAATTTCTCCTTCCTGGCGCAGATCGCTGGTGACGGGTCGTGACACACGCGAGAGGCTGTGTCCCCACACTGGAATGTCAGGTACTCTGGAAAAACACTGCGTCATTTGTCAGTGACTCTTTTTGTCCATTCTCACACCCGCGCATGCACTCTGAGTGGCCAATAGGTGACAGACGGCCAACGCAAGTCTTTCTGGTAGTCTTTACACTAGCATTTTGAGGGTTGGCATCAAAGAAGGTTGATGAGAGGATTAAAATTATAGTACAGGAAAATGCAGGTACTATAGTAAAATGGTAAATATTTAAAGAAATTGCCATATATTAGGGCAACCTTTAGGAAACAGTGATCGCAACACAGTGTCATTTGAGATTGAATTAAAAAAAAAAAATCTTAAGGGGCCAACAAAAACTCTTAATTTTAAAAGGCCAGATTTTAACATTCTAAGGGCAGCAATACAACATATAGACTGGTACAGAGAACTGACAGGTAAAAATACTAAACATAAATGGACAACATTTAAATCCTTACTAAATATATATACTTATCACCATATACCAAGTGGGAATAAAAGAAAAAGGAGTAAATCACATCCAATGCGGCTTAGCAATTATTGAAAGATCAGGATACAGAGTAAAAAACAGGCATTTAAATTATACAAACAAGTAGGGACAGATACTGCTTTACGGGAGTACAAGGAAATAAATAAGGCTTGCAAAAGGGCTATTAGACTGGCTAAAATAGAAAATTAAAAAATAATTGCAAAATAGAGTAAGACTAACCTTAAAATATTTTTTAAGTATATTAATGGGAAGAAGGCGAGGAAGGAAACTATAGGAACAATAGAAAGTGAAACAGGCCATCTGAAAATTAGTGACCAGGAAAAGGCAGATGACCTAAATAGGTTATTTTCTTCGGTATACACAAGGGAGGTACCAGGGGTTGGGACACTGCAGCATAATGGGGCTACACTACCTTAGCCAAATAATTGGTTAATACAGGAAGAAATCCAAAAGAGGTTGGAAAAAATAAATGTTAATAAAGCCCAGGGTCCTGATGGAATACATCCAGGGGTACTGAGGGATCTGGGTTCTGTAATAGCCAAATCATTATATTTAATGTTTCAAGATTCACTCAACACAGGGTATCTTCCAGATGACTGGAGAAAAGCATATGTGGTACCTATATTTAAGAAGGGAGCAAGAGCAAATCCAGGGGGCCTCACTTCTGTAGTGGGAAAGCTTTTAGAAGGGTTAATAAGGGATAATATACAAGAATATGTCTATTTGAACAGGATTATAATTCAGAGTCAACATGCATTTATGAGGGATCCATTATGTCAAACAAAATTAAATTTGTTTCTATGAGGAGGTTAGTAGGAACTTGGAGCAAGGCAACTCAGTGGATGTAGTCTATGTGGGTTTTGCAAAGGCTTTTGATACAGTGCCACATGGGAGACTATTGTGCAAACTAAGGGATACGGGAATTGCAGTAAATATCTGCTCATGGATTGAGAGCTAGCTAAAAGACAGGAAGCAAGGGTTGTTGTAAATGGAACATACTCCGATTGGACTAATGTGGTAAGTGGGATTCCTCAGTGTTCAGTATTAGATCCTCTCCTTTTAACATATTTATTAATCACTTAGAGGTGGGACTGGAAAGTAGTGTTTCCATTTTTGCTGATGACACAAAGTTGTGCAAGGTAATGAAATAAGATAATGATGTGCTTTCCCTTCAAAGGGAATTACATAAAATTGAGGAATTGGCATCTAAATGGCAGATGAGATTTAATACGAATAAATATAAAGTTATGCATCTGGGAAGGAAAAATAGCCATGCAATTTATAATCTTAATGGAGCAGATTTTGGGTTATCAGATATTGAAAGGGATTTGGGGGTAATGGTGGACAACCAACTAAGTAACAGTGCTCAAAGCCAAGCAGCAGCTGCAAAGGCAAATAAAATATTAATATTAATAAAATAATAACTAGGAAGGTGTTACAAGTGTTCTGAAATAATAAGAATTGGTTTCATTCTCTATCCAAAGGAAGTACATTTACATAACCAGTTTCAGCCAAAAGGCTGTTGATACCATCTGACACAAACAATGTAAATGTAGATCAAAGAATGAGAACCTCTGTTCACGCAAAGCACCCTGCTGGTTTTGTCATTAAATGCACCTCATCAATCAGGTGCTGAATCACGGCTGGAAGTAACGTTTGCCCAACGTTTGCCATGGGGCAATCAGAGGTCAAAGATTCTATTCTTGGAGATATACTGACATCTACAGGCCTTCTGAGTTGGAATTTACCCCAAGTAGCAAACGATGATCCTACAAAATGTTGCAATCGGATTGGCTGGGACAATCTACAAGGTGTGGCTAGGATGGGTATAATTAGGCAACATTTACTGACCTGGGGCAGAATTATTAGTGGTAAGGGAAATAGGCAAGCTAGGATACACTACACTTTTGCATTCATACACTTAGACATTAGTTAAAGCCTTGTAACTCAAGACGCTTCTCTCACTTTGTAATTGTATGATAATAAATATTTCATTTAGAAGTTTATACCGTTTTGGAGTTTATTTAAGCAGTCAGATGTATGTTAACTGGTGATCAGGAAATACGGTTAGAATTCCAGTATAAAAGGACTATATTTAACATTGGCAGAGCCAGGTCAGTGTAGACGTTCCAGAAGAAAAAGTTGCTGAGCCCAGGACAAGCTGCACTTGGACGATACCAGACGAAAACCAAAGACGGCCATCGTGAGCAGGTGAGATGGAAGCTATTAATGATTTTGCTGATAATTCCACTGTTGAATATGTATGCAAAGATGATTTAAATCCATTAGAATTGTTAGATGATTTATTGAAACAGTTTCAGAAGGCTAATAACAAAATAGGAAAATTTCAGTTGAATAAGAAGAGGAAGTATGCTGGTAATTTAGCTCAGTTACTTCTACAGTACAAATGTAATTTAGAGAAAAGAAAAATGAATGGTTGTAATACTACAGTTGATACCTTTATGCCTATAAATGTTTCTGTTGTTGGGCTAGGAGTTTGTCCCACATGTCATATAAGCAGAGAGGATATAGAAAGTCTTGGCGAACAATTTGTACAGAGAGGCCATACAATTGCAACATTAACACAGAAGCTAGAGGAGGAACGCACTAAATATCATACACACATTCCCATATACACTGCAACAGGGAGTGAAGGTGCGCAATGTAATACCCCATTGCACACAAGTGATCAAGATACATTACAACGCACACTTTTTACAAGATCAGAAACAAGTCCCATGGGTACAATACCCAGAATACCAAGTTTATCAACCACCACTCCTTCAGCAGAGGACCCCTTTAAAAAATATGCACGGGAAATCAAGACACTTATTAAACCATTTAATTCAAGTACTCATATAATTGATAATCTTGTAACCTTTGAACAGTTTGTCACCCAGTACAGTCTTGATGACCACACTGCATGTCAACTACTTAAAATTTGGTTACCACCACACTATAGTAACTCATTAGAACTCCAACAGCAAGATGGGTTTTGGGCTGACAAAGAGGAGCGTAGTAACCAAGTTTTGGCCCTCACTAATATAGACACTGCTGATACTTCCTTCTTAGATACCATTTCTCCCCAACCAAGTGAAGATCCTTTTGCCTTTTGCACTAGATTTCATGAGGTTTATTGTAAGGTTAATAGAAGGCCTGATTTACAAATTGGAGACCCCATAATGCTACGTATATTAGCAGGGAAATATAAAGGTATGGATTCCACTAATCGGAACCTGCTGGCCAATGCACGCAATTTTTATGAATTTCTTAGAATGTTAGATGACTGGAGGAAAGATCATGCCCTTAAGGCTAAATTCCCACAAGTAGCCTTGATAACTAGAAATGAAGGGAACAACACACAATCTGCTTTATCAAGGAGTGCACGTATATGTTTTGCCTGTGGGAAAATAGGCCATATAAAGAAACATTGCTGGCAACTCAAAAACACATTTCAGAGAAGAGGTCAGGAACATGCAGGGGTATATTACCCTAGTGGAAGGAATAGTACTTGGCAATCCACACAACCTAGTCCTTATATGCCTGCACAAGCACAGCTTAAACAAATGTCTAGCAGAAACTATGAATCTGGGACTACTCAAGTGAGAACTGTAGAGAATACTAAAGCTTCTAAGCCTCCCACAACTGTGGTTCCTACTGCACCTTTAATTGATTTTTCTGATGTAGGGTGTAAGGTGCCCTCACAATAGGGATGTCAGACCCCTGTTAAAATGGTACCTATCTGCCAGCTGGATAAGGACCATAGCGCTCGCCCTTGTGTTTCAGGTGTGGTTGGGGGTCACCACACAAAAATACTTCTGGACACAGGAGCTTCTGTTAGTCTAACATCATTACCATTATCTCATTCACCATTCGCTCCATACACACACTTAGTGGGACTAGGTGGGGCACATATCAAGGCCTTGTTAGCGCCATCTGTGTCTCTACAGTTAAATTCATGGAGTGGCACATTTCCTTTTTGGTGTACCTCACACGGAGATGAAACAATTTTGGGTGCCGACATTATGCACAGGGCTGGTATGCTTATTGATTTATGCAATAGTATGCTATGGAGAGACACTTGTAATCGCAAGCCAGTGATTTTAGACTTTGACAACCTTGCTACCATCCCAGTTATACGTACTGTCAGTAATGAGCCTTTACATTTTCCAAAAACAGACAATGCAGTTGTTGACACTTTAATTCATGATTTTCCAGCTGTATGGGCTCAGGGTAAAAATGATTGTGGGTTGCTTAAGGGAAGTGAGATTTTGGTTCAAGGACCAGACCCTCCCCCACAAAGGCAATACAGATTCCCTAGTGAAGCTATTCAGCCAGTGAGGGAAATATTACAACAATTGCAGGAACAGGGAATTGTGAGACCATGCAATTCCACCAACAATAGTCCAATATGGCCAGTTAAGAAAGCAAATGGTTCATACAGGTTAACGGTAGATTACCGCATGTTGAATAAGTACACTCCACCTATTACCAACATTGTAGCCAGTACACCAGACATCATCTCAAAACTTAACCCTGAAGCATCCATATACAGTGTTTTGGATATTAGCAATGGCTTCTTTAGTGTTAAATTACACCATGACTGTCAATATAAATTTTCATTCACATTTGAGGGACAACAGCTAACATTCACTACATTACCACAGGGCTTTCATTCATCTCCCTCATATTTTCACCAGTGTCTGGCAGAGATATTACAATCATTTTCTTCTCCAAATAATCTTATCCAGTATGTGGATGACTTGCTGCTGCAAACTCCAGATGAGTCCACTCATTTAGAACTTTTGGCTGAGCTCCTATCACTAATCCAAACATCAGGTCTCAAGCTTAACACTACTAAAGTTCAACTATTACAACCAGAAGTTGTCTTTTTAGGGGTACGTATTTCCCAAGGGCAAAGGTCAATTGAACCAGATAGAGTGAATGGCATATTAAACACGCCTCAGCCCATTAACAAATCTGGAGTACGAAAATTTTTAGGATTAGCCAATTTTTCAAGGGACTTTATAGAGGGTTTTGCAGGAATAGCGAAGCCCCTGTATGACCTTCTAAAAGGTTCAGAACCAGAAGGAAATTCAATTGATTGGAATTATGAATGTCAGAGTGCCTTTATCACATTAAAACAAGCTTTGTCAGCTGCCCCTGCATTGTTAAGTCCGAATCCATCTAAGCCATTTTACATTCAAGTGGCTACAGATGACAAATGCATAACTGCAGTTATCCTTCAAGAATCACAAACAATGCAAAGACCTGTTGCCTACTTTTCTAGACTTTTAACTCCAGTTGAGAAAGGATTTGATGTCTGTACCAGACACTTGTTAGCACTTCATTGGGTCATAACTACTTCTAACCATCTCATAGGTTTTGCATCAATAGTGATTCAAACACCACACACACCACTTAAGCTATTATTGGAAAAACCTTTAAAGGGTGTGTCATCTCAACGTATTGCAAGATGGCTTCTGGATTTACAGGAAAGACCCATCACTATTCAGCACAATGCTAAATATGTCCTTCCTCAGCTTATGCAGTATGAGGGAATGCAGCACCAGTGTGAGCAATTGCATAGACAGGAGTACAAGGCCATTTTTTTTGCTGACACTCTCAATGATTCCTTACACATCTTTGTAGATGGTTCACGCTACTGGAAAGATGGTAGCTTCCATACAGGCAGTGCCGTGCTCTGCCCTTCCCGAAACTTTCGTCTGTTAGCAAAGCTACCATCTTATTATTCAGCCCAGAGAGCAGAATTAGAGGCTATATCACTGGCAATACAACATTTTACAGACATAGACCTAACAATTTACACTGACAGCTCTTACATGGTTAAATCGCTGACAATGCACCTCCCACTGTGGGAAGCAAGAGGTATGGTAGATGCAGCAGGTAAACCACTTGCACACAGCGAACAGTTATTGCATCTCATTGACTTAGGCCGACAGCATAAAGGTAAAATAGCTATTGTTAAAGTAAAAGCACATTCAAGTGATGAAGATTATCTTTCATGGGGTAATCATGATGCAGATGAGGCAGCCAAAGAAGCTGCTGTAAATGGTTCAGTATTACATCCTGAACATACCGTGGCTAAAGTTGAAGAATTAAAAACAGGTGCTTGTTTTATTAGTCTAACTGAAGAGCAAGCTAAGGATGACAATTTGAAGGACATAATAACACATTTACATGCATATCCCCAGTATGAAGTACAAGAACAAGTTCTGTTCTTTAAAAGTAAAGAAGGGCTTATGTTTGTGGTTCCTAAACACCTTCAACACCCCATTGCTCAGGACATACATACACGATGGGGACACATAGGCATCCAGGCTACACTGACTATACTTGAGAAATCATATTACTGGCCAAAAATGCTTGACATGGTTACTAAGGTTATACACGAATGTTTAATCTGTATTCAAAATGACCCTAGACCCAAAGGCCAACGGCCTACATTACAAAGGGTTCCTCTAACTAATGGTCCATGGCAGTCGCTACAAATTGATTTCATTGGCCCTTTACCATCTGCTCCCTCAGGTCTTAGGTATGCTCTAGTGGTAGTAGATGTGTTTTCCAGATGGGTTGAAGCTATACCCTTGCGTAATAACACTGCACAGGCCACAGCCAAAGCACTATGGGAACATATATTTTCAAGGTGGGGATTCCCAAGCATCATTGAGAGTGATCAAGGGTCACATTTTACAGGGAGAGTTATGCGTCATTTATGTGATATGTTGGGGATACAGAAAAGATTTCATATACCATACCACCCACAATCAGCTGGTATAGTTGAGCGCATGAACCGTACACTTAAGTCCCGTATTGCAAAGATGTTACAAGATGCAGGGGGTACATGGGTACAACATTTGCCTGCTATTCTCATGGCAATAAGATCCTTGCCATCAACTGCTACCAATATTTCTCCATATGAATTGATGACAGGTAGAGTTATGAATCTTTATCACCCTAATGAATCTTCACTGTCTACTCCTATCAGAGAAGCAGTGTCAAAAGAGCAGTTTCTTAAGTTAGTTCAAGACCAGGTAAAAAGAAATTTACTATTTGCAGCACGTAACATGGCAAGACCATGTAAAGAGGGGAGTGAGGTTACAGATCCCTCAAGTAAATTTGAACCAGGCCGGCTGGTTATGGTGAAAAATATAGGTCCCAATGCACTATGGAGTGCTAACTGGGAAGGCCCTTACATGATAATAAAAAAACTGGGCTCTACTGTAATTAAGATAGAAAGCAAACAGAAAAAGAAAAAGAAAAGGAAACAAATACCAAAATGGGTGCACATTGATCAATGCAAACTACTCGACATAAAAGACATGTGATACTGCATAAATCTATATGCTTGTTTTTTTCAGATCTACTTATAATCAACAGGAACTCAACAACATTCCCAAATTCCATCACCAGCATGATACGAACAATGATCCTACTCATCTACTCTACATTTATACTGTGCCAAAGCTATAAATCCAGATCCCAACTGCTAAAACCCAACTCTAAGGAATATTATTTGTATGCAGCACATCAGAGCTGTCGGGAAACACCAGGATATAATATACCACAGTATATTAACTCAACCGATATGGAATGTTGTGAACACTGGATGAACTCTGAGGCGTTCTTCGATCTTCCTTTAAACAAATACAAGACAAAAAGTATTAACAATGAAAGACTTTTAGTACAAGGAATATCACAAACTAACTTTGAATGTAAGGGTCGGGTAATGGAAATTACTCTACAGGTAGAAATTATTACTGATAGATCAGACACACACCCATCCATAATGAAGCATATTCTGTTTGCACCAGGTGCAGGGGCGGTCATCTTAATTATACACATTCAACCTTACTTGAACATCACACCTCTACCAAAAGTAACTATTCAAATTCCATCCATCAAATGTTTAGCCCCTTCCAGAGTAGAAACACCTTTTCAACCTAAACTTACAGATAGAAGTGCTATGTTTTTAGATATAAGGTGGTCTATGGTTACATGGACGTTTGATAGACAAAATTGGGATATTTCAAGCTATTATGCAAACTGCAAACCCTTAGTAAAAACTGGTGTACAATTATATAGTCAATGGGGTAACAAACAACATAGGAGGACAAGGGACACCTTAGGTAAAATTCTGGGAGGTGTGGGCACAGGGATGGGTTTAATTAATGGGGTAGATATAGAGGCAATATACAGTAAAATCCAAGCTTTGGGATTTGATACAAGTGAGGGTTTTAAGGATCAAGTGGAAATTAATAAACTACTGTTACAGTTAAGTGAAAGACACACTGAGACCATAGTTAACATAGACTCACATCTCATTGGGGTAATACAAGACTTAATTGCTGAGCACCTTAACTCTACATCAGAAAATTCAATTGGTTTAGCTTGTACTCAGGCCCAAGCAGAATTGTCAGCCAATTTTAAAATTTTAATGCAGACATTATCCAGTGGCCATGTGCCTATAATGTTCTTCACTTACAAACATGGCTTGACAGACTTTGCACTGGACAATACTAAATTGTGGGTTAATGATTGGCATGGGTGTGACCACATCAGGTGTACTGCATCCTCTCTTATTCCGATATCAGGACTTCGAACAGAGCTTCAGAAATTGGTATACCTAGGAATACCAATTTCTGACACTCAAGCCATGTTTGGCAAATTAAGGCATGATATGCTTGTATTTAGTAACAGGGGATGGACACAAATGGATCTCTTACTATGTGGCCAACACCCTGTTACTAAAACATATCTTTGTTCTCCTGGGCAATATAGAGAGGTCACTACATCATGCTGGCACAACAATTCCAAATGTGAGGTGATTGTTGAGACTGTTTTACCTACTCAGGCTGTGTCGTACATGGGTTATGGCAGAGTATGTTTCATGCTTTTACAGCAAGTGAACAAAATTCAGTGGCTTTTTGTTGATGGGTGCCAGGGGAGTCAGGAATGGCCTAGAGGTCTATATTGTGGAGATAATCTGCATCTTTTAAACATATCAGGTGTTGTATTTAATGTTCCACTGATTACACATCAAACATTCAGTTATAGTCCCACTGTGAATATTTCGTTATTCCCTCTAAATTTAATTGATGCCTCAGTTTTGCTAAAATGGGGCAAAGTATTGGAATCGGATAAGCACCTGCTGGAACAAATGAGGGAATCTGATGATCAAACTAAAATTGTGATTGAGCATTACCAGGGTCAAATTGAACATTTAGTTCCACATATCATTACTACAGCTAATAAGAATATATGGCATCGTATATTTGGTTATCAAGCAACTACAAACAAATTTGCACATTATTTTATTCATCCTGTTTTTATTGTTTTCTTGTGTGCTGTGATATGTTTTGTTGTACAAATTGTTCTGTTTTGTGTGCTGAAGCGTATGACTTCCAAGGCTAGACATATAATTCGGGAATTGAGATATATACACACATAATAGGGAATGAGATATACACATATACACACATTATTTTAGAGCCTAGTTAGTACCCCTATGCCACACAAGATGCAAAAAGGATTTTGCCACTACAAGCATCCATTGCAAGAAGACTTTCCACAAGATGCAAAAAGGATTTTGCCGCTACAAGCATCAATTGCAAGAGGACTTTCCACAAGATGCAAAGAAGATTTTGACACTACAAGCATCCATTGCCATCCATTATGCATCTGTGTTCTTCAAGACACAAAAGAGGGGATATGTTACAAGTGTTCTGAAATAATAAGAATTGGTTTCATTCTCTATCCAAAGGAAGTACATTTACATAACCAGTTTCAGCCAAAAGGCTGTTGATACCATCTGACACAAACAATGTAAATGTAGATCAAAGAATGAGAACCTCTGTTCACGCAAAGCACCCTGCTGGTTTTGTCATTAAATGCACCTCATCAATCAGGTGCTGAATCACGGCTGGAAGTAACATTTGCCCAACGTTTGCCATGGGGCAATCAGAGGTCAAAGATTCTATTCTTGGAGATATACTGACATCTACAGGCCTTCTGAGTTGGAATTTACCCCAAGTGGCAAACGATGATCCTACAAAATGTTGCAATCGGATTGGCTGGGACAATCTACAAGGTGTGGCTAGGATGGGTATAATTAGGCAACATTTACTGACCTGGGGCAGAATTATTAGTGGTAAGGGAAATAGGCAAGCTAGGATACACTACACTTTTGCATTCATACACTTAGACATTAGTTAAAGCCTTGTAACTCAAGACGCTTCTTTCACTTTGTAATTGTATGATAATAAATATTTCATTTAGAAGTTTATACCGTTTTGGAGTTTATTTAAGCAGTCAGATGTATGTTAACTGGTGATCAGGAAATACGGTTAGAATTCCAGTATAAAAGGACTATATTTAACAGAAGGGTATAGAAGCAAGGGAAGTAAATACAATTCTGCCACTATTCAAATTTCTAGTATGCCCTCATTTGGAATATGGAGTACAATCTGGGCACCACTACACAAAAAGGACATTTTAGAGCTGGAAAAGGTATAGAGGAGGGCAACAAACCTAATTAGGGGAATGGAGGGGCTAAGTTATGAAGAAAGACTAACCAAATTAAGCTTATTTACTCTAGAAAAAAGGCTTCTAAGAGGAGATATGATTACCTTATATAAATAGGTTCAGGGTCAGTATAAAGAATTGTCAAGGGAGCTTTTTGACAAGAGGACATTCCTTGATGGTAGAAGTAAAAATATTCCACCTTAAAGAAAGAAAAGGGTTCTTCACAGTAATGGTGGTTAATCGGTGGAATTCTCTACCAAAGAAGGTGGTGACAGCATATACGATAGATAACTTTAAAAGGGGACTGGATTTATTTCTAATTAAGAAGGGAATTCAGGGTTATCCTGGATAATTAGAGAGAGTGTATTGATCCAGGGAGAAATCTGATTGCCAGTATCTGGGGTCAGAAAGTAAGTTTTACCTGTTTTTTTTCTGTTTGCCTTCCTCTGGATTAATTACTAATTAAAAATAAATAAATAAATAGTTGATTAATAATTAATTAACAATTAACAACTAATTAATTAATAACTAATCCTCATATTGCAGATCAGAGGAGATGTTAAAAAGTTGAACTTGATGGACTGAAAGTATTTTTTCAACCTTAATTACTATGTAACTATGCAACTATGTAGTGAGTGATAATACATTATCAAATAGTTGGATAAACATCCAAGATTTGAATATACTGGAGGTGGAAATTTAAGAGACATTCTACTTAAAACTGATCCTGTAAACTTGCACAATCCCCAAAGGACATTGTTAAATACCAAAAAACGAAATAATTTTAAGTGCACTGGTTTTGTCACATAATTACTCACATAATTACTCATGTTTTTTTTATCATCCTCATACTAGATAATTAATATCAATGTGGCATATTTATTCACATGTCCCTGTATGTAAAACCAGTTATTCCTTGAGGGAAAGCATTACAAGTCTCTGGTCAGCTATAAATAAAGCATTTAAAGAGCGTAGTCCCAATTAACATGTAGCACAACATTTTGAGAGGTTGGACATACTTTACCAACATTTAGATTTATGGTTATAGATAATGTTTGTATAGGTGGTGATAGAGATAAGGTGTTGTTAAGATTATATGCTAAATGGATATATAGAATGAAGACCATTAAAGGGATATGTAAGTGAGTTGGACCATGAGTGCATCTGATAGAAGATAATTAGTAGTATATGAAAACATTTTTTGCATGGAAAAATACCAAAATAAGCATTTAAACACTTACCTTGAAGTTAGCAAAATATCTTTTAATATCTTTCAGTTTAAACTTAGGGTTAACCCCTCCATACTCAGGCTAAACTTGAATACAATTCAAAAAATTGTGTTGGCCAATCAGGAGAGAGTAAAGACAGAAACATTTGTATCACAATCTGGCAGTTGCTGTTCTTTTTTATTTTATTTTTTCATGCCTTCTTATGGGCAATTTCAGCTGTGACCTCCCCAACCATCATTTCCTTTAGAGGTCACACAATGTGCACCCTGCAGGGTACACTTTATGTAAGCTTCCTATGTATGTACATCCACATATCAATATCTAGCATATAAATATGTAGGTACATTCAACTTTCAAAATAATACATATTGTTCTACTAATCAGTAGCTGTTTATTAGAAAACATTTGAAACCCAGCTCGCTTACATATCCCTTTAATCCATATGGTCTAAATGAATAATTAAAATTGGGGTGCTTTCATAGATAGAGGAGTGTTGTGGTAAAATACAGGTATCCTTATTTTTGTGGGTGTATATATATATATATATATATATATATATATATATATAGCATTTATCACTTTTTGTAACACTTGTGAATCACCTCACTCAGACTTCTACCCGGAACCTGGTATGATTGCATTTTTGTTGTTGTTTGTTCTTGATAACCTAGAATGCTAATTAGTGATATTAAGTAAAATAGTGTAATTAGAAGTAGTATAAGATACTGTGCATGTAAAGCTGTAAGTTACTGAGAAAGAGATTACAAGATATTAAAGAGATATTGTACCTGATGATGTGTTTCAAGAAGTGCTGTAGATATAGATTAACAGAGGTTTTAAAGATGTGAAAGGTCTATTTACCTAGAAAAGTGGAGAGGTTTACTTACCCAGAAAAGTAAAAAGTTTACTTACCTAGAAAAGTGGGGAGGTTTACTTACCCAGAAAAGTGAAATATTTACTTACCTAGAAAAGTCAAAAAGGTTTACCTTACCTTTAAAAGGTGTTTTGTCTAGACAGGTTCTGAGTTAAGTGGTGCTGATTTGATGAAAAGACAGAAATTAATATTTGCTACTTTAATTTAGATTGTTGTTGAAGTGAAAGTGGCAGAAGGATTGAACCATGAATGAAATTGGGCCCATGTGTGAGTACTGAGTGTGAGTACTGAGTGTCCGTACCATGTGCAGTTAGTGCTGTGTGAGAAATGGAGGATTGATCCTCTGTTCTGTGTTATTGTTGAGTGTGTTTAAATTTACAGGGTTTGGAAGTATGTGAGCTAGATTCAATAGCTGTCTGTGAGTGTGTGAATTGACTTCAAACACTGTAAAATGTTCTTATTTTTCTTTGCATAGCACATGCTGTGTGTTCTACATAGGTTATATTTTAATTGTAGCATGCTACTTTAGATCAGAGATAGAGAATAACTGCACTGATTTCCCCCGCAAACTGCCTGCTCGCCTTCAACACCCGCCCCCAAACGCCTAGCAGAATTCTGTGTTCTAGCTGTGTAGAAGTGAGACTAGTTTTGTTTTCAATTTTGTGAAAATTCTTGTGCTCTGTGTTATCTTTTCAGGGATAACACATTATAGTTGAAAGAGAGAGTTGATTTAACTGTAATCTTTGTTGACATTAGTCTTCCTTAGATGGTTTTATGATTTAATTATGTTTTTTTGTTTTGTTTTCACTCAAAGTTCCGTAATAACTCCATCCCCCTTGTAACTTTAAAGCTACAGAGCGTGAAGTGAAAAACTGTCCCGGGAAAGATGAAATAATGTATTATAATGAGTTATTCATGTAGATCAGGTAGCCCATGCACAGAGTAATTTTCTACCTACCCACCTAGTAAAATGTATTGTTGTTATTTACTGCTAGTAATGGGAGTGACCTACCCTGCTGTGGTATCTGGTGCTTTGCACCTTTTGCCCCAGCATTGTCTCAACCCCTGCAGGTGTAATAATGATTTTTTATGGAAATATTCATGAAATAAAGGATTTAGAGCCTCATTAATGTAGCCCTCATAGTTCTCTCGGTCCTCGCAAAAGGCAGTTTTTTGCTGCTTGCGAGGAGCGATTCCCCAATACGTCCCTCACAGCCTGCTTTACGAGATGACTCTGAAAAATGGCAGAGAATAGGTTCCGAGAGAGCTACGGAGTCACATGCAGCCTTAAATCTATGAGGTGAATCTCGCACGTCAGAAGAATCCCTACGGGCACAAAAAATTGCCAGCAAGGGATCCTAAAACCTCTACGTGCTGCCTCGGAGCAGCCCGAGACAGACGTGTGATGCTCCCCCCTGCTCCCTAAACACATCAAATGAGTTATAGGGTTAATTAAGTGCTTATGGGGGTCTGTATTGACCCCCACTAATTGAGTGTTAGGGTTAATTATAGGTTTATGGGGGTCTGTATTGACCCCCATGAGTGACAGGGTTAATTTTAGTTGCCTGGGGTTAATATTTTTTAGCACGAGTCCTTTCAGGACCTTTACTGTCCTTTAAGTACCCGCGAGCCGTGAAATGTAAAAATGTAAATGCAGCGGGGTCACGATCGGTGCCGATAGGGGACCCCCACTGCAAGGGGTTAATGTGGGAGGCCGGCGGGGGTCTCTATGGACCCCTGCAGCAAGGGGTTAATGTGGGGACACTTCGGGGGGTCCCGATGGGGACCCCCAGCATAGAGTTGCTTTAATTTTAGGTGCCGGCGGGGTAGTTGGAGTACTCCCCACGGCAAGGTTTATGTGTGGGACTGCCAAGGATGTACCGTTTAGGACCCCTGCAGCAATTAATGAGGTGTGTCCTCATGTACATTTTCGCAGTGTTCATATGGACGGTCCTGCTGCGTAGCTCACACGTTGCACGTGGCAGGGCTAATTTAATAGCGTCGTACCTTTGAGAAATTTGCAGTACGAAGGGTTTAAGTAGATGCCTCTTATCTACGAGGCTGGAATTTAATAGGGCTGTTAATGAGTAAGTTAAACAGTTATTTCAGTGAAATAATACTTGATTATAGAAAATATTGTGTATTTATCTCCATAAAGTGTCACATGTAACTTGAGAAATTGGTTTTGTCATGTATATTTTTTTGGTTTTATTATTTTGGTACAAGAATGTTTAGGATTAGTTATAGGTAAATATATATATGATAATTTGATCATTTTTTGTTTTTAAATATTACAAGATGATTTGGAAATATTTATGGGCATGTAAATTTTCTGTGAGCACACAATGATATATTACTAGCTACTCAAAAATTACAGGAATAAAACTGTAAGGTTGGGAATGCTGTTTCCCACACAATGTGAGGCTTTTGCTCTTCTGAGCACCTTTGGTGCTCATCGCGAGCCTCTCCCCCCGTGTGCTTTGCAATGATTACCTTCGGCGCTCATTGTGAGCCTTTGGCGCTCATTGTAAGCCTCTCCCGCTCTGGTGTGTTCATTGCAAGCCCCGTGATAAGCTCCTTCTTCGCTCATTGCTTGGCTCGCAATGGGTGCCTTTGGTGCTCATTGCGAGCCTTTCCTAGTGTATACTTCAATTTTCCTGCTTTACAATGATTACCTTTGGCGCTCATCGCGAGCTCCATGATGAGCGCCTTTGGGGCTCAACGTGGTTCCCACAATGAGCGCCTTTGGCGCTCATTGCAAGCCTCTCCCGCTCTGGTGTGTTCATTGCAAGCCCCGTGATGAGCTCCTTCTTCGCTCATTGCTTGGCTCGCAATGAGTGCCTTTGGTGCTCATTGCGAGCATTTCCTCCTGTATACTTCAATTTTCCTGCTTTACAATGATTACCTTTGGCGCTCATCGCGAGCTCCATGATGAGCGCCTTTGAGGCTCAACGTGGTTCCCACAATGAGCGCCTTTGGTGCTCATTGCAAGCCTCTCCCACTTTCGGTGCTCATCGCAAGCCAGACGATGGGCGCTTTCGTTGCTCATTGTGATCCTTTCCTTCAGCCTACTATTCAGGCCACTCATTGCAGGGTTCGTTAACCTGCAAGTTTTGTGCTTGGAAATACCATGTGTCTCTTTACACCATCCCCCCCTTCCCCGGTCCCTTTCCTGTGTCTTTTTCCTTATTTGTGTTTGCTGATTGTTTGCGTGGTGCACGCTGACTGCTGTTATTTTTATATACAAAGTCCTGCGTGCCTGGCGTTGTTCGTGTAAGTGTTACTGTCTTTGCCGTCGTATATTTTCTAAGTCCCGCATGCCTGGCTTTGCTTACCCTCATTTTCATCCTGTTTCAGATTTTTTATGTTTTCATCCGCCATTTTTTCCCTCACTTAGCCGATTTCCAATTGATGGAAATCCTCTAACCTCACTCCCAGGCTTCCTGGCTCTCCTCCTTTGCTGTGTGTGTGTTCTTATTTTTTTGTGTTTTTTTAATTTTATTATTTCTCTTGTTTTTCGGGTTTTTTGAGTTACACCCTTTAACTAAGTTTGGCATTTAAATTAGTAAAGTATGTTCCTCGCGGTCAGTGGCAAAGTGCTCAACTGCTCGCCTCGGTTTAAGAGGAATGCAGAGCAGTAAGCGCCTTTGGCGCTCATTGCAGCCTAAGTCATGTGTGCATCAAAGGCATGTCTCGCTTCGCGAGGTTCGCAGTCGACTACTCGCCTCGCTTCGCGAAGGACTCTAAAGCGTGATCAACATTGCAAAGGTTACATACTGAGAACTATATATGTGATATGTTCTATGTTGTGTCTTGTCTGTATTGTCTGGATCCTGTGTTTATCCTAAATTTATCAGCATTTTTTTGTGCGAGTGAGAATTAGTTTTTCTGTAGAAATTATGTTTTCCAAGTGGAGAAAGGGGGGATTTTGTTTAAAATGTGTGGAATACAGAGTTTGGAGATGATCATATGTGTCTCTGTAAATTGATTTTTTCTATATGATCAGGTACTGTGGTTGAGTTAGTAAACATAGAGTGGAAAGTGGCATGAGGGTGTTGTTATCTGATGGGGAAATGTTCCATGATTTGCTGCTGATTTGCTGGGATGGTATATACAGAATAATGGTGGTCACATAGAGTACCAGTGTCCAGATTATATCATTGCATTTTTGTGTAAAGATTTTCCATTATATCTGAGAGAATGTAGATAGATTTTATATTTTTATAGAGAAGTCTCCATCCTAATATCATCCTCTCACCTCACCACCTGTCCTTCAGATCCTATTCCATCTCAGCTCATCCCTCCCCTCTCTACTACACTAATCCCAGCTCTCACACATATCTTCAACCTTTCCCTAAACACTGGCACATTTCCATCATCTCTAAAACATGCCATAATTACACCCACTATCAAGAAACCCTCATTTGATTCTGACGTTGCATCTAACTATCGCCTAATCTCTCTACTTCCCCTGGCTTCCAAATTGCTGGAGCGGCTCGTCTATAACCGCCTTACCAGTTTCATCTCCTCTAACTCTCTTCTGGACACTTTCCAATCCGGCTATCGGCCCCAACACTCCACTGAGACATCCCTCATAAAAGTCACCAATGACCTTCTCACCGCCAAGTCTAAAGGCCACTTTTCTATTTTGCTATCTTCTGGATCTTTCTGCCGCCTTTGACACAGTTGACCATTCAATTCTACTCCACATTCTATCCTCCCTCGGCATTCGAGACACTGCTCTCTTGTGGTTCTCATCATACCTCCAAGAACGATCATTTAGCGTCTCCTTTTCTGGCACATTTTCTTCTCCTCACCCCAAGGATCAGTCCTAGGCCCCCTCCTCTTCTCCGAATCTATCTCTCAGCACCAGATCTATCCCCCTCTCTTCTGGCACACATCCCCGACTGCCTCTCTAATATATCCTCTTGGATGTCCGCCCACCATCTGAAACTCAACATGTCTAAGACTGAACTCTTAATCTTCCCACCCTCAAACTACAGCTTCAATTCCTCACATCTCTCTCTCTGTCAACTATGCCATCATCACTCCCACCTCCCAAGCCCATTGTCTCTGGGTTCTACTGGACCCTGTCCTCTCTTTCATCCCACACATAACCAAATCCTGTCTTTTCCATCTAAAAATCATATCCAAAATACGCCATTACCTTACACAAGATTCTAATACACTCTCTCATAATTTCTCGTCTTGACTATTGCAACTCGCTCCTTGTCGACCTGCCATCACTCGCCTCTCCCCATAATAAATGCCTCCGCCAGACTCATCTTCAATACACATCGTTCAGTGTCGGCAGCTCCTCTTTGTCAATCACTTCACTGGCTTCCCTTAGCCAGAATAAAGTTTAAAATCTTGACCCTAACTTATAAAGCCCTCAACAACAGCGCACCCCCATACATCTCTGCTCTCATCTCCAAATACTCACCCACACGCCTTCTTCATTCTGCTAACGACCTTCTTCTTTCTACCACTCTTGTCACCTCCTCTCACTCCCACCTCCAGGACTTTTCTCGTGCTGCCCCTATTCTCTGGAACTCCTTGCCTCGCTCCACCAGACTATCCTCCTGCCTTAAATCCTTCAAAACATCAATAAAAACGCACCTCTTTAAAGAAGCCTATAACCTTCCTCCCTAACATGCTCAGCACTACTCTCTCCCTACTGTACCACATTCAACATCAACCTTTAGATTGTAAGTCTGCGAGTTTCAATCCTGCAAGGTGCTTTAGGGAAAGCGCTATGGACACTGGATTCCAAGCTCAAAGACAGGGCCATCCACTCTTTGCAATGTGTGAATCTTTAACTTGTCATTGCCTGTAACTTAACTTATGTATAGCGCTACGGAATATGTTGGCGCGTTACAAATAAACGATAATAATAATAAAATAATAATAGAGAATATAGTCTGAAATCTTATAAATTTTGGATTAATATTTGTGTTTATATGTCGTCGGCCATTTTGGATAATCATAATGAAAGTTTTGTTTAGATCTGGTGCCTACTTATGTCAAATATTTTATATATATATGTATATATATATATATATATATATATATATATATATATATATATATATATTTATATTTATTTACAATACAATATTATTGTTAGGAACTGGATTATTAAAAAAGATAAAAAGAGAGATTATTTTTTTAATTCTTTATTACAGTTAAAACTATTTAAAATATTATAATGAGTAAATCATTACATTCATTAAAGCAGCTTGGATGATGGATGAAGATGTTTTGGTGAAGAAAAAAAAACAGTTTTAGTTTTGTTTACCAGAACAGCTTGCAATTTCCACTTTCTCTCCTCCGAGATCATTGAAGTAATGAAGTATACTATTTTTTTAGTAATATTTAGTAGCAAAAAGTACCTGTTCCAAAGACATGATAAAAATTATTAAGGTTTTAAGATAACAATTAACAAGGTGAAATTATTTTATGGGTTATGATAAGCGTACATGATAGATTTTGCTAGTCTGTTTTTTATTAATTGTAATTTTAATGCTTATTAAAGCTATCCTCACGTTGACATTTCTCTCTGTCGGAATAAATGTTTTATGTACACTATCGCTATCTCCTGGTTACTTCACAGGTAGATATTGGAAAGTACACATATCACTAGAAATCAGTGTATGATATCCTATCTGGTTAAATAACCTTATCATACCAATTCTGTTTTATTTTATGTGTTATGTTTTGTTTATCCATGTTCGATAAATACTGTAATATTGTAACAATTATTCTTCCAGGCCCATACTCAGCTCAAATGATAGCCATGATGCAAATGAGTAGAGAATTGGGAAAATCTTTTCAAAGTATTTCTAGGCCTCTAAGAAAGGAACCTAATAAGAGGTGGATCACATTATAAGTTAAGAAAAACATTTTAGAGATTTATTAGTAAATTTATATTGACAGTAGCAATTTCAATATATGTTAACATTAGCAATTTCCTTTTAAATATACAACTTGTTACAAGATAAATCAAGTAATGTCTTATCACTTATAAAGACATAATTAGTAGTATTGGAACTGTCTTAATAATAACTTGTGCTGCTTTAGCAGGAGTAGAAAATAATGGTTGCTTATATTTTTTACAAGTATTCCATGTAAATCATGCAAAGCTAATAATGTTTATTAGCTTTGCATGATTTACATTTTCACTTAATTGATTTTTGTTTATACCACCCCTTCTTTATTACAGAGTTATGCATATGTTAAATTTATGTTACAGTTAGGGAAAAATTTAGGGTAGGTGTATATGATGTGAGGATATCTAGTTGAAAGATGCATGGACGTTTCTTGTATGTTTGGATGTTTGTCACACTTGCCTACCCCAGAAGAAGATGACAGTGAGTGCGTGGCCTGTAAAGACAAAGAAAATACAAAGAAAAGAAGTGAGCTCTGATATATAATGAAAGAAAGTCTCTACAAAGTACCTATCCTAATGACAACAGATAATAACAGATAAAGAAACACATAGAGTTTGCTGACTAATAGACAAATCCCAAGCAGAAATCTTGTCTGCACCCAAGAAAAAGGGAAAAGGTCAGACTCTTGCTCATTGACATGGCAATATGCTTATACATATATCTGCAGGAAAAGAGACAAGATGTAAAGACCTGTGAGAACAACACACACTCCTTATCCTGTGACTGAATATCTGCCCATTATCACCTATTACTTTTGCCAATCGATCTCACTATCCAGAAGCAAGTGGTCCGCCTGTTTATTGTTTATCCGATGGACAAAGAGAGGCCTAAGTGTGATGTGTAAGACTAGACCTGTATGAAGTTTGTTTAAGCATATGTTTTCATTGTTTTGTCATTTTTCTGCTCTTTACTATACCTGTCTTCCTTTTTACTCTTTTTTGGCTTCCAACATTTCTGCACATTATTCTATCTACTTGCTAGGATATAGTACGTACTAACATCTGATAAGGAAGAGTAATTAGGGAAAGAAGAAGTTATCATGCCTACACTTTGGGTTATCAGTCATATCAGTGCAAATGTTATTGGTTATTAAATTATAATTATCATCTAAATGCCTCCTAAGACAATAAGTATAAAGGGGAATTGGTTCTATGCCCTAGTTATTTGTAATTGGTTAAAGAATTAAGTGTGGCCATTTTTGTCTTCATAAACTATTGTGTTTATTTTACATATCTGGACTTTTATATCTATTGCACCTCAATCTGGACTATCTCTTGGTAACATATAACATCATATGAGGATGTTTTTATCCACCCCATTGGACTCTTTTCTTGTTATATGGATTCTGACAAACAGGTGCTCACTTATTTTTGGGGATTTATTGTTTTTTTTTCCCATCATTATTAGATTTTTTCTTGTTTGTGCTTTATAATCACTAATTGTAAAGCTTTCATTCAACATACTTTAATAGCTGCACTGTGAACTTTATGCTATGGATTGCATTATTGAAAGATGTTTTACATTATTCCATGGATCATATCGGATTATTAAAATTGCATTTTTATTATGTATTTTATTGTTTCTTTGTATAATTGTGTTTTCTTTTGCAATGTTCTTGTTGGGAAGGTATTAAGGTAAAAGGTGCAAAGGACTCCCTGGAATAACATCCAATATTTCCGTGTTGTAGGAAACTCATCTATACTGGATCTTTTAGAGACCTTGAGTCTGTATAAGAGCCAGTATGAAGATCAAACCTTTACTTTCTATTATATTTATTGTTTTATTTTATTTGGTTGAATATATGACATACATGTGTGAAATGTATCTTAAGAGTTTACCTTCTGATATTTGTAAATGTTCCTTTGATGACAATTTTCATTGTCATAGTGGGGAGTGTTGTGGTAAAATACAGGTATCCTTAAATTTTTTAGTGTATATATACAGGATTTATCATTTTTTGTAGCACTTGTGAATTTTAGCTCAGAACCAGTATTTTTCCATTTTGTAAGATATACGTTATGAAATAGTTAAATCTGCCGCAGTTTCAGCTAAAGACAGAAAAAAAAACTTTAGTCTAAACAATATGTTCTGTTAAATCAGACTCGAGGTTAATAAACACACTATTGACTGTGCAGGATTGTATAAGTACAGGGGTTATGTACGCACAGATTTAGCCTAAATACATGTTAAATTATAATTGGATCTATTGGTTTCATCTGTATGTTAAGATTTTCTTGTGTTTAAGATATTTCTCAAGTATATGTGTATTTTTGTATTTTAGATGGTCATATTAACTTCTTGAATCATTGAGGGTCACTATTACTGCATTGCACAGCTGATTTGGTGATGGCAGTTGTTAGTATACTATTTAAGGTGTAGTTTGTAATATCAATTTATTCTTGAAAAGGGACTCAAACAGGGTCCAAAATGTTGAAACAGCAATAAAAAATCTACTGTGAAATACCCGGGAGTGCAAGTTGCTACTGAATAATTGGAAAGGGGTACTGCTTTTGCATATATATACATACAGTGGGTGAAAAAAAGTATTTCATCCCCTGCTGATTTTGAATGTTTGCCCACTGACAAATAAATGATCAGTCTATAATTTTGATGGTAGGTGTTTTTTTACAGTGAGAGACAGAATAACAAAAAATAAAACAAGAAAAATGCAGGTAACAAGCTGAGATGAGGAGCATTCTCTTAAAGGAAGTGCTCCTAATCTCAGCTTGTTACCTGTATAAAAGACACCTGTCCAAGGATGTCAGGGCAACAAGAACATCGCCAAGCAGCTTGCTGAGAAGGTGACAACAGTTGGTGCAATTATTCTCAAATGGAAGAAACACAAAATTACTGCCAGTCTCCCTCGGTTTGATGCTCCATGCAAGATCTCACCTTGTGAAGTTTCAATGATCATGAGATAGGTGAGGAATCAGCCCAGAACTACATAGGAAAATCTTGTTAATGATCTCAAGGCAGCTGGGACCATAGTCACCAAGAAATCAATTGGTAACACACTACGCAGTAAAGGACTGAAATACTGCAGCGCCCGCAAGGTCTCCCTGCTCAAGAAAGCACATGTACAAGCCCATCAACCAATGAACATCTGAATGATTCAGAGGAGAACTGGGTCAAAGTGTTGTGGTCAGATGAGACCAAAATCAAGCTCTTTGGCATTAACTCAACTCGCCATGTTTGGTGGAGGAGGAATGCTACCTATAACTCCAAGAACACCATCCCCACCATCAAACATGGAGGTGGAAACGTTATGCTTTGGGGGTATTTTTCTGCTAAGTGGACAGGACAACTGCACCGCATCAAAGGGACAATGGACAGGGCCATGTACCATCAAAACGTGGATGATAACCTCCTTCCCTCAGTCAGGGCATTGGAAATGGGTCCTGGATAGGTATTCCAGCATGACAATGACCCTAAACACACAGCCAAGGCAACAAAGGAGTGGCTCAGGAAGGAGCACATTAAGGTCATGGAGTGGCCTAGCCAGTCTCCAGACCTTAATCCCATAGAAAATCTGTGGAGGGAGCTGAAGGTTTGAGTTGCCAAACATCAGCCTGGAAACCTTAATGACTTGAGAGGATCTACAAAGAGGAGTGGGACAAAATCAATCCTGAGATGTCTGCAAAACTGGTGGCCAACTACAAGAAACATCTAACCTCTGTGATTTCCAACAGTGGTTTTGCCACCAAGTACTAAGTCAAAGGGGTCAAATACTTATTTCCCTCAATGACCTGCAAATCAATTTATAACTTTTGTGACATGCGCTTTTCTTGTTGTTTTTTTTTTGTTATTCTGTCTCTCACTGTTAAAATACACCTACCATTAAAATTATATACTGATCATTTCTTTGTCAGTGGACAATCAGCAGGGGATCAAATACTTTTCCCCCCACTGTATATATTAGATATCTTTTTTAAACATTTATTGCATTATTATATTTTTTATATGTTTTTTTTTTTATACCCTTCTTAAGTTTTTGCAGCCCTCCTCTGTACTCTCCCCAGCCCTCCCTTTCCCATCCCCAGCACTCCATACATTCCCCAGCCCATATTCCATCTACACTGCACTCCCTGTACCTTCCCGAGCCATCCCTCCATCTCCCTCAGCCTCTGTTTATTCCTCAGCCTTTCCTGCACCTCTCTCCTTAGAGGAATTATTTTTTTCCTGACAAGTTACCTTGGTACTATCACTGGAAAGTGGATACAATGTGATGAGTTGTCATCATTAGCAGTGGGAGAGTTAAGTTACCTGTGAGAGAAGGATATTCAAAGTGACATTGTGAATAATGTTCTGTTCATTCAACTGTGCACATGTTTGCATAAGGTTTTCAATAAGTGGAGAGCAGAGTAATAAACAGGGCAGATGACCAAAAAAACTGAAAAAGGATATAGAAAATGACAAGAAATTTTGGCAATGAGAGAGAAATTCCATGTCTGTCTTATACCTCATTTATGTTATGTATTTATTCATAATCATTTAACTGTTGACTAACTTATTGCTCCAGCTCCCTGCTGACTTTTACATACTTTTAAGCTTACATTTTCTTTTATACCGCTCCTTCAATTAAATCAATTGATTTTATGCCTTTAATGCTTAACTACAACTTAGCATTTCTCACCTGTCGTTATTTTATGTGAATTTAATAAAGGATGTTTATGACATGTTGTTTTCATCATTGCAATTGCTAATTATTCATTCATTGCTCTTCATGGCAGTTCTTTTTTATTCTCACTCTCAAGCTATAAATTAACCATTCACCTTACCCAATTTATTTCGTCCAAATCCCTCCTTGATACCTTCCAATCTGACTTCTGATCCCAACACTCCACAGAAAGCACTTTCACTAAAGTCCCTAATGACTTGCTCACTGCCAAGTCAAAGGATCATTTCTCTGTCCAAATTACCCTTGATCTCTTTGCTGCCTTCGACCCAGTTGACCACCCTCTTCTCATCCAAACTCTGCTCTCTTGGCAAACTGAAACACTGCTCTCTCATGGTTTTCATTTAATCTAGAAAATCAAATATTTAGTGTCTTCTTTTCTGGTTCCTCTTCTTCACTTTCCCCTCTGACTGTTGGGGTACCTAGGTTCAGTCCTAGGTCCCCTCCTTTTTTCCATCTATACATTCTCTATTGGTACACTAATAAAATCTTTTGGATTTCAATGTCATCTATATGCAGATGATACTGAAATCTACGTCTCAGTACCAGAACTCAAGTTTCCAACTGCCTCTCTGCCCATCAACTCAAAGTCAACATGTTAAAGACTGAACTTCTAATCTTTCCACCCAGTACTTCAGCTTTCACACCTCAAATATCTTTCACTGTTGACAATGCTATTATCACTCCCACCTCCCAGGCCCATTGTCTTGGGGTTCTAATGGACCCTGCCCTCTCGTTCATTCCTTTCAACCAATCAATCACATAGTTATTTTCACCTAAGAAACATCTTCAAAATATGTCACTATCTTATACAAACACAAACACATGTGTTCAAAGCCAAGCAGTATCTACAAAGGCAAGTAAAACATTTGCATGCATTAGGAGGGGTAAATCACAACCCATGAAAAGCAAATATAATTCTGCTACTATATAAATCCTTAGTGCACCCTCATTTGGAATGTGGAGTACAATTGTGGGCACCAACTCATAAAAAATATATATTTTAAAGCTGGAAAGGGACTGAGAAGGGCAACACAATTAATAAATGGAATGGAGGCACTAAGTTATGAACAGAGACTAGATACATTGTTATAAATATTATTCAATTATTATTTTCTCTCAAAAAATGCCCTTAAAGGAGATATGACTACATTATATAAATACATCCAGGGTCTATATAAGGCTTTGTCAGGGGAACTTTTTGTGCCAAGAGGTTTTTAACTGACAAATGGCCATCCCTTAAGGTTAGAAAACATTTCACCATAAAGAAAGATAAAGGTTCTTCACAGTAACAGTGATTATAGAGATTTGGAGGAAGAGTAAGAAGTTGAAATTGCAGTTGCCATGTAAAGCAAAGTGTTGGATATCTGTTCAGAGTATGGCAATCCTTCCTCTGGAGGTTGCAGCCAAATGGAACTACAGGCTGTTATGTGCATAGGCCCAACTGGACCACTTGTGTTCACAATAGAAATAAAGGATGGTACTTGAATTTTCATACAATTAGTCTTTCAGCATCCTAGCATATCTACTGTACATATTCACCAGATATTCATCACAGGCTGAGTTTGCATGTGCCAGTGTGTGACCATCTGGATCTTGGGCAGTGTGGGAGGCTAACAGTGTTACTTCACTTTTGGTATCATGTGGCCTAAGTGTATTTTCTTCTCAGACTTCCTCTGGTCTAAAGAAAGATGGCCTGAAAGATGGCTTGAAAGAGGCGTAGAGAACTGGTTAGGTTAATTAGAAAAAGTACAGGAGACAAAATGATTTTGGTTTTAGTTTTGCACTGTTGCCACTTTATCTCTATAAAATAATTTATTATTTTTAGTACATTCTAAAAAAGTATTGTATGAAAAAAGAAAACATAAAAGACACAACCATTATCTACTAAAATTGCATTCCCAGTTGTAGTAGTGGAGTAGAACCAGAGGCATATAATGGTAGTAAAAGTAGACATGATGAGGTATGGATAAAAGGATGGCAAATAATGAGTACAAGGTGTAGCTTAGGATACAGACACACACACAGTGTAATTCAAGTACACACATTTACAAACATACAGTGATGCTTACAATCCTAAAGTACAAATACATAGTTAATGCACTGCAGATTTATTTTTATATGATTTTATTAAAAGCACAAGGGTTAACAAGCAGGGTCAGAAAGATTTAAGTATGATTGTTACAATAAATATTTTATTGCTTATTTACAGTAATTTCATACCTTATTGAACATTTCTGTAAGAATAACAATGGATACCAGTAAGCAATCAAGGTTAAAACAAGAACATACAGATAGCAGATATATTTAAATACAAAAAAGTAAGTGCTAGCCCCTCTATAGCTTTTAACAGACATGATGGAAGCTTCCCAAATCCTATGATTTTTTTGGCTACTATTAAAAATTCACATTTTTTCATACTAAATTGGAAAACATATGGAGTTAGGGGTATGTAAAGAATATAGAACATTAGGGTGATTAAATACAATCAAAGCTTCAGAATAGTGTTTCCGACGGCACACTCTAATGATAAAGCATGGTGCAGTGCATACAAGCACAGTTAGCAAACAGTTTATAGAGAATCAACCTTATTGTCTATTTGGCATAATAAAGTTATGTTAGTGTTTTAATCTTGTATCTCTCTAACGCTTGCGGGCTCCCACCCTATGGAGCTATGAATCACAGCCACAAGGGTTTGTAGACATTTATGTGTGAGCAGTGTTAAGAGTCAAGAGTCACATATTATGTAATAGAGTAGTAGTCTATCAGAGACTTTGTTTAAGAGCTTTCCATTTATAAAGTTCTCATTAATCTTAATTTCATTAATCGTTGCGATAAATTGGAGGAAGTTAATAAACCTTTCCCTCTATTCCAGACCAGGACCATCTTGGCTGCCAACAGGTCTATTAGTTGCTTGAGGTGACCTCTCCCAATGCAGTCCTAGAAGTCCTAGAGGGCAATGCTCGATGGCAATGGAGGTGTCATCTTGTAAAATATATGTCTGATGTGCAGTTGGGGGGGGGGGGGGCTAGAGGCTTTGAGGGACTGTTGGACTCTTGGGGGCTTTGGATTAACATGACTTATTGATATTCTTTCTTTCTTCTCTCCTCTGAAATTGTCCTCCCAGCCCGAATACTTGAACTGTGCCAGCTACATTCTTATTGTGTGCCTTGTGGGATGGGGGAGCCATGTTGTTTGTGGATATTTATTGATGTAAGGGCATGTTTGGTGTTGAAATGCTGCATTGTCCCCAGAGAGGTTAATAAAGTGTTTTACCAGGGTCACTGTGGCAGAAGGTTCACCAGTTATGAGGTGCTTGGTTGTAGAGGATCCAGTACAGATGGGGGAGAGCTGACTGCCACCAGGGACAGTGGCCACTAACGTGTGAATGGGAAAACATGCTTGGCATAAGGTGGGTCCTGCACATCAGAGACTGCACTACTGACCTGATCAGATACTCTCTATAAAGCCAGGATCAAAGGGTAGTAAATTAGGCTCCCGGACCAAGGGGGTGAGTAGGGGATGACATCACTGATTAATAGCCCTCCCCATATGGTCAGTGTAGGGGTTAGTGGAGTTTTGTTGGACTGGGTTGTGCATATATACTGGACCACATAAATAAAGTCTATTGTCAGTTTAAATATGAATAAGAATTCTTATTACTGGGATCATTGCTGCTGAACCTGCATGGGACTCTGTTACAGTTGGTAGCATTTGCTGGGTGGCTCTACTGTTTCATGTGGTTTGCTGGGCGCATTGGTGGCTGTAAATTGGGTAGACTGGGTAGGTTTAAACTAGGTTCTTATCAATCCCAGAAGCAGAAGATCATCACAACATTAAAAAACTTTATCACAGTATACCCAAATCTGTGTGCTGACAATAAAGATGATTTATATGTTATGTGTGTTTCATATCAGTTATTTACATCTAAGGCTATCATTTGAACAGTTATATATGCAAACACTGCAAAGTATTTTCCAACAATTTAAATATACATGTGCAAATAACATTTTGCTTATCAAAAGTTGAAAAGAATGTATTTTCCTTTCTGCCGATATTTAGCATTTTTGTGAAATGCTAACGAACTCTCAGCAACAATGCATGAAGTAAGTTAAGCTGAGTGTTGGTAGAACCTTTCCATTTATGGGGGATTGTAGAAGAGCAATCTCAGGTGCACAATTGAAAGACAAAATATAATTAAAATATAAATTGCCACAAGATTGGCATTCTCTCATATAACATTTCCATCTGCTCTGTTTACTAGTGGGCATTTGGCAATGTATTATAGAAGATGTAGAATATATCAGTCAACTTCAACCTGCTTAGCTTCTAGCTGTGACTCAGCTGTGTACTGATTTAAACCTTGACCTTTTTGAAGGCTGCAGCTGTGGTCTAATACTCATCTTGGCTTCTTAGTCCAATTTGCATATCTTTGGTTCAGATGAGATTATTATATAATATTGTGAAGGGACAATGAAGTAAAACACTGAGGTTATTATAGATCAGTGTTTCTCTGCTTTTTATGATAAGTGGCCTTGCCAACTATACATGAATAAACTTAATAAATATACAGTCCAGTTCATGTCAGTCTAGTAGAAAAAAGAGATTGCTAACTGGGCTATATTTTGTCAATTCTGGACTCCACACAGGAATTTTTAATTTTCAATTGGGGAGCGAAAATTTGCTGAAATAAACACTGAAGCCAGCATCACATGACATTGCAGGTTAAGTTCATAGCACAACTATAATGAATTTGAAGGTACGATTATTATAGAGTCTTACTAAAAGAAAGCTTAGAAAATGAAAGATGCTACTATAGAGTACACATTTAGTTATTATAATTTGCTAATATTTTTAACTAATTATATTAAATAAAATTAGTTATAATTGTCTTATGCTGCTGGGCAATTCTTTCCCTGATTATGTGTTTTTTCCAAGCATACTTTTAAAATTCCCAGGGCAGACAGATGATTTGCAAAAACAATATGCAATAGAAGAGTATATTTGAAATAAACATGCTGTGGATGCAGTGCAGAAAAGATTTACTAAGCTATCACTGCATAGGGCTGCCTAGGACTGAAATAGCACTTTTTCACCATAGGAGTTAGCCACAACCATCAGTGAAACACATTACACCATTTGCTATAGACGAAATACATTTAAACAAACTGAGAAATTAAAGTCAAATACAGAGCAGAGCACTGAGACAAAGTCTGTAAACAAGAAAAACTGATGACCTTCATATAGCTGACAATATTAAGAGTCTAGATATATTTATTGGACATGAAGCACACATTGTTTCAAGACTGATGATCTGTAGTCAGTAATATTTTTGGGGGTTTCTTGAAACTAATATAATATATTGGAAATGCTCACAACACCATAGATAATACTAAGATCTTAATATGCTTTTTTCCCCCACTTTTAATTATATTTTTACCTTGTAATTTTTTTTTCAAAATCTATGAATCTATTCTTTGCTTTACATTAACTATACCAAACTCTTTTTTTAAACCTATTCTCCAAATGAAACAAGGAATATATATATAAATATATATAATGTGAATAATAAAAAAGAATGGGTTAAGTATTTCGACAAGGTCTATGCCACTGTCTGCAGGATATTTGCTAAACACATAGTAAATAAAAACAACAATCTGACCTTTGTTATATGAGTTTACAGTTAGCTGTTTCTTTTGGGATCCAGCACCAATTTCGACACAAAGATACAAAACCATTTTCTCTAAATAAACAGGATTGGGTAATGGTGCACACAATGTCAAGACACAACACATGAGCAGAATATAAAGACTTCCATGTAGACTTAAATCTGGCTGATATATGCCTAAACAAACATTCATATAAAAACAGTAATTATTATGTGAAATATAAAAATAGTACACATTAAAACAAGCATTTTGCTGTAATTTATGTATTATATAGACCGTATTCACAATTACTGATTTGATGTAAAAAATAATTCAAATATGGAGTACAATGGAGGGGTAATGTAAAAATAGAACAGTGAGACCAAAAGAAGCAAATACAAGTAGTGCCTAGTTATAAAAAAAGTCAAGAGAAAGGTAAAACAAGTAAAAATATTTATTTCGTTTGAAATCATGCAAATTGTTATGCCAAGCACAGTAGCAAGGAGTAAACCAAAGAACAGGAGGGAGGAGACCAGTAGCAGAGGGACAAGGTTCTATAGCAAATGTACAAAAGGGCTCAAGACAAAGTAGTCATACAATTCTAGGGTCAGGCTAGGCTGAAGACAGAAGAGTAGTTCCAGAAAAGGTCAGGGAGCCAGGCAAAAGGGAGTGATAAACCAAAGTCAAAACTGATCGAACCAAACCAGGAGTACACAGGTATGCAACGTTGCATCAAAACAACTGAGCACTGAAGCTCGGTTCTGACTTCCTCACATAGCTCTGGCAGGAAGAGCAGGTGAGGCTCACTCTGAGAGTCACTGAGCTGCAAGCACATATTCCCTGCAGTAGCATGACACAAATAGTCAGGACTTGGAGCTGCAGAACAAAACCATACAACAAATATTTTAAATTTCCTCATTAATAAATATTTTTTTCAAATAAGGATATTGTATTGGTAGCTTAGCCATATTAAACAAGATCATAATACAGAAAAACAAATAAATCTCTTCAGAATCGGGTAAACAATTGTAAATTGCAGGATCTTAAGCATTCAAATATTCGATTATTTGATCAGTCTTTCTCACTGCCTTTTTTGGGAGTTTATATACATAGGCCTCCATTCAACTACAGACAGCAGTTGCCTTGATACTGGCCGTATGTCTGCGGGCTTGAAAATTGCAACAGTTAGAAATCGATTCAATTGAACAAGGCCGCAATTTAAGGGCTGAAGCCTCAATGCCGTAAACCCTTCCCGCAGTCGCAAGCTGTTAGTGGGCTGGAATAGATGCGGTCTGCTGTTACAATCCAATCCTGTAGTTATGGAGTGTGACAAAGGCCTCAGAGACAGAGAGAGTTTATAAAGCTGCTTTCCACCAGTCCATGCATTGACTTTGTTGAAGATTCTCACAAAGTAGCATGCAGGTCCCAGAGATGGTGATTTGAGCTGAAAGAGAGAGAGTAGGCAAATTTTCTAAGGAGGTTCTTACAGTTTTGTTCATTCATATTATTCAAATTACGAGTTTACACTTAAACTTTGATTACACATATTTACTGATTACACATAATACAAATACACATAGAGTAAATAACAAACTGAGATACATACATAGCTAGGTCACTGCATACACACACACCTCCACACTATATCCCCAACTGTTTACCCCAACAGTTAATAATTACACATAAAACAGACATTTATCTTTACCTCACACACATATATACACACAAATACTTTCTTTGATTTATCTTTATTTTCTGTTTGGAATTATCATTGAGGGAGGAGAGGACTGGAGAGATGGGGAGGAGGAGAAGAGAAGAGGTGAGGAAGAGAGAGAGAGGAGAGAGAGATGGCCCTGGGGAGTGGTGGAGAGAAGGAGAGGAGGTGATAAGTGCAGGAGAGGAGGTGGGGAGTGGAGTAGAGGAGGAGGTGGGAGTGGAGGAGAGAAGGAAGTGGTGATTGGAGGAGAGAAAGTGAGGAATGGAGGAGAGGAGGAGGAGAGTGGACGAGAGGGAAGGAGAGGAGAAGAGGGGAGGAGAGGAGGTGGGGGGTGGCCAGGTGCCCATAATGATAGGCACATTAAGTTCAGGGAAAGAGGGGGAATGACCTGATCCCAGGGGGGTGGTAGGGTGGAGGAGGGACAGGGTCAGATGAGGGAGCGCAGGATCCCTGTCAACAGTCGGGAGGGCAAGAGGCTAAAGGCAAGCACAGAGCCCTGAACTACACGCATGGGAAGAATGTGATCCTCCTCTGTGCGATCCGTGAGCACCCTGCTATCCTTGCAGGGGGAGGGAAGTTAGGCCTGGCCCTAGGGCCCAGGCCTGGAAGGTGATAGCCGCTGCAGTAACAGCAGTGGGCACAGCAGAAAGGGAGGTGAGGCCTATCAAACACCATTTTGATGACATCAGGGCCAAGGTGAGGAGGATGATGGCCAAGGAGGCAAGTCAAGCCACAGTACCAAGTGGTGGCCCCTAATGACAACAGATGGGAGAGGGAGCTCAAGGACTTACTGAGCTAGGTGCCCGCCGCTGGAGCTTCAGGCCTGGTGGACCAACAGGATCCAGCCTCTGTGTCAGGTGATTATCACATACACCAACGTGCCACCACATGTACATCACACACACTGCACATGTACATGATGACTAACATGGACGCTGACATGTCAGCTATATGGAATTAACAAGGAATAGATGGATTAGTCATCCATGAAGCTGACAAATCATTGTCATTCTTGAGCACAACACCAGTAATCAACCAATAGAGAGTCTATGCATGTGTGTGCACACTGCAGTGTATACAGTTACAGACTGCAGCTGGACTGCTCAGGATGGGGTGAACCAGAGCACAATACAGCAAGTGACAGCAGACGCCATGCACCGCGCTATGGTCCCTTGCCTCCTCCACCCTGTGCACCCGTAGCCCGGACGCTCCTCTCCTCCCCCCATGCCTCTGTCATGACCACCGCCACCAGCACCATTGCATTTAATGCTGCCTCCTGGGGGGAGTTTCACAATGGCATGTTAATGAAAGCCAGCATCAACCCATCAGTGATCCTGACCTCAATATCAGTCTGAGAACAGATCCTTGAGTCTGATGTAAGTAACATTGAACCTGGCTGCTGACCTTTGTGTCCTCTCTGAATGAATGGGTATTTTATATTGCTGATATCATGAGTATCCTTTAACGTGTGCTAACACCTGTATAGCTCATGGATGTGATATCAATGTTGATGAACAATATCATATTGCGAAGGTGATAGTACACCTTGACCACTGACGCTGACCAGAGCTAAGCATTTATTGTGAGATGATACATTATTATTAATGTTTGTGGCCAGTGAGATATCCTGAGAACTAGCTAATGGTTAGTAATGCAGATGGAAATCAGGTGAGTTGGTATATTGTTACAGTTCCAGTTTTAAATGGAGTGATTTCTGATGATCCTTTTTTTCATCAGATTCCGGTTGCAGTGGTGTAGTGATCACATGTGACCCTGGTTCGGTGCTATGCATCATGATTATTCTAGACTATTCCCTTTGGGTATCCCCTATTTCCAAAAAGCTTCTTGCCCTTCCACGATCCGCCCACACCACAACCATGATATTAATGAACAGTCTTGTAAATTTCTGAGTGTGCTTTGTGTATGAAATATAGCTTTGTTATATCGTTATCACTGTGTCTGTTTTCAAGGGTTGGGGTTTTGGGACATCCACATACATAACATTTGTGTCACATTCCTTTGTTTACATCTCTGTAAACTAATGAGACCTAGTTACTATGCAATAGATTAACACATATAATAATAATAATAATAATAAAAATAATTATAATAATGATAATAATAATAATAGTAATGCTAATATAATAATATAGGGTTAATACACATGAGAGGTCCAATTTGTGATACTGTGGAGTATCAACATGCCCCTGAAGGGCTGATGACAATATGACAGGTAATAATGTGAATTGATTGATAGCAAAATACTTGATGCAATTTCACCAAATGATAATGGCTATACATCTTGGCACATGGCCACCAGCAATGGCGTGGGACTTTCCAGGATGGGCATAGCGGAGATTGTCCCTGATGTAGGTGAGTTGGCTGTTGCACAGCTTTCATGTGTGTTTGCAGCCCTTCCTGATAGGTTAGAGTTGATTAGTGTGTTGTATGTTCCCCTGGTACTTGATATATGCCATGTGGTGGTGTAATCTGGCTACTATTTATTTTCTCAATCTAGATATGATGTGTGAGATGTATATAAGATTATCTTTATATTTTTAGGGTCCACATTAGAGGCTATGTGAGTGAGAAAGAGGTATAGTAGGCAGTTTCATGTTTTTGTGTTGCACTTTAATAAGGTAGTGTGTCTTTAATTGCTGTATGCATCTTGCAGCCATACTTTTCATATTGGCATATGCATAACCATTCCAACATACGAGATATGTGACCTATTTGTTCTTTGGGAATTGTTGTGCAATGAATTCTAATGCCTTCCATTGCTTTTCCCATATTTTAAAGTCCAGTAGTGTGTTTTAATTTTCTTTTGCAGTGTTACAAACTAGTCTGTAAACCCTTTGCGAGTCCTATTTGGAACCCGTAATATTTTTTGCTACATTTGCCGTTTGCGGGTTTCAAGGCAATTATGTCCTTGGAGAATTGTAGCTATTGAATAGCAATTTGATATTTTAGCAATTGTAAAATTTGCACGCTTGAAAGATCAAAAACGTAGGTAGGCCGGAATTACGTTTTTAACATTTTCAGTCTGTAACCCGCAAATTGGTTGCTGCTAGCTAAAAGACGCCAGTTGAATAGCAAATTAGTTTACGGGCTGCATTGCGGGTTCCAGTAACGAACAATTGCTCAATTGAATAGGGACATTTTGCAGTCTACTGCGACTACTGCATTTTTGTTATCAGCAAGACTTCCTAAGGCCCAGCTCATTGGACAAACTATTGAGGTTATCAATGCTGTTAAGGTCATTTCTGTATAGATCTTCTGTGTATTCCCACCACCTCTTCTTTATCTGATCTGGTTCAAATTTAGTCCCTGCCATTTTTGTTTTTTATCATGCCCACTTTGGCATGAAAGGTTCTTTTAAAATTTGAGATTCCCAATTTTCTTCAAAAGATCTGACTTTCCCAATCTGTTATCTTCTTCTACATCTTTACATCACTCATTAAAGAATATATCCTTTTCTCTTCTTTCTATACTGTGGCATTTTGTGTTCAGCTGGACACATTTTTTCCTATGTCCTATTACTTTTGTTCTTTCCTGTGCTACTTTCAAAACCTCATCAGACAGCCAATTTGCCTTCTAAGTTTTTTTTCCTTTATGGATATTCTTTTTTGTTGTTTTCCAGACAAAGTCACAAACTTCTGTCCAAAGTTCTTCAGGCATTCTATCTTCCATGTCTAGATCCTTAAATCTATTCTTTACTTCCACTTCATATTCCCAGTGGATATTATTTATTTTGTATCTGCTTTGTTTGATTATTTTCCCCCTTTTTGCTGCAGTCAGAACCAAGTCTTGTGCTTGCAGATTGTATAGAGCTCTTCAATCTTTGGCTACAAATTATATAGTTATTTTGATTGTTATATTGACCATTTGAAGATGTCCATGTGTAGAGTCTTCTCTGAGGCTGTTGAAAGAGTGTGTTTACCAGAGGATTATCTTGACAGAATTCTATTAATCTTTGACCTGCTTAATTTGCACTTCAAGACCAAACTTGCCAGGTATTCCATTCCCAGGTATCTTTTGGTTCCCTACTTTAGCATTTTAAATTTTATGAGAGTAACATCTTTTCTTGGTTTTATTTCTAATAGTTATTGAATATCCTCCAAGAATTGGTCACCCTCGGTCTCTTCAGCGTCCATGATTGGAGCATAGATTTGGATTACTGTGATGTTAAATGTCTTGCTTGGAATTTGAATTGGAATCATTCTGTCATGTATTCAGATTGCCTTTGTTCATAGTTCTAACATTGAATGTTCTTATTTAGCAGCATTCTTTCCTTTCTCCTACAGACACATCCACAGCAGGATGTGCTCTTGACTTGGGCGCAACCAGTCCATTAGATCTGGTGCTACTCCTACTCACCCTTTGCTTTTCCCCAGTGCTGTGGTAGCAACCTTCTGAACCGAGGGGCTCATCTTTCATTGCCATATTGTTATGTCTTTGGTTGTGCTTATCCTTGCAGTTCTCTTAGCAAAGATACTGAGTGGGTTTCCAGTTTCTTCTCCAGTGGACTGCAATTTGTCTGGCCTCTTTACTATGACCTGCCCATCTTGGATGACCTTACATGGCATAGCTCATAGCTTCATTGAAATACACAAGTCCCTTCACTGAGACAAGGTAGAAATCCAGAAGGGGGGACATTGCTTTACCTTCTTTATATGAACTACAGTAAGTTTTCTTAGGCTAAAATTCATGGGCTGATTTTACTAAGCATCTTCCAACCTGAGATGAGGTGAGAAGAACTGTGGTCTAATTTTTTCCTATAAGAAATAGTACATAGTAAATCAAGGGATGCACATAATATGCACTTCAGATGCTTAGTAATTTTATTATACTGACAGAAGATGAAGTCATCCATAGTGACTAATATCGCTGCCTTCCCTCAATCCATATGCTGAAACATTTGGAATTGCTTTCTCTATGTCTTTAGTAAGCATTTTTATTTACTGCATATTTTATTTTTTATTTACAGATTTTATTTTACCTTGATATTATTTTATCCTGTTAAGCTATTTCACATTAAGAGTAATTATGGAAGTTTGTATATTATGCTTGCTTAAAGCACCACTGTAGTACATTTACAAGACTCATATGTTTGATTGCTGGGTATGGGCTACTAATAACAGTATGCTTTACTGTTAACATTTTTTCCTAGCTTTTAAACTGTCAACTTTTTCCATCAAGCAGGGCTGTTTTTCTCCTCTTACCTGTGTCTAAAGGGGGCATGGCAGCCCAGCATGTATGCTGGACTATCATGGAGCATGATAGCAGGCTAGAGTGAAGTTATTGGCCCGACACCATGACATCATTAGCTCCCCTCCCCATGCTGTCTATACAGAGGTAACAACTGTATTGTAAATGTATTGCAGCTGCCATAGGCTCCACCATTGACAGTGCATAAGCCACCAAAGCACTTTGCCCTTACCTGACCATGCTCAGCTGAAGCAGAAACTACACTGGTCAGCCTTCATTTTTAGACCAGCTCACAAGAAGAGCTGCCAACACTCCTGATAGATTACAGGTAGGGGGTGAGATGTGCAGTGCTGCTTGAGAAGCAAGCAATTGCTCTTGGACATTTAGGGCATTGCAGACTCTCCAGCGAGCAGTTATAAACCTTTAGTAGCACAGAGATGAAAGCAGGTGTTGGTCATCAAGACAAAAATTACAAAATTCTACACAACTTTCCTGAAAGAAAATGCATTTTTTAAATAATATTCAGTTGATAAGATAATTTTTATTGCATATATTTTTTTATTTTTTAATATTTGAAACCTTTGCTGTTTCCACATTAGCTATGAGATCATAATAAAATATTTTTCTTTGTTTCCTTATGTTAAACGCTATTGCAATACATAAAAAATATTGATCATAGCATAAAATAAATGTATGTTTTAAAATAGAAAACATGAACTGTGTTGTAAGTTTGAAACTTTCTTTAGCTATGTCTCTAACCATAGAGTTAATTCTTGAACTACTCATTTGAGTAATTTACAATTTTCTTCCTTTCCTTTTAAGATATGGTCGAGTTTCAATAATAGGATTAAAAGACAGTAACATACTTTTCTTTGTTTTGACAGAAATGAATTTAAATTGACTATTGCAAAGAAAATGAAAAAGCATTGCGCCTGGAATTCACACAGAAGATTATGCAGTCAAATACAGTGTGTAATCCCATCTTGAAACAATGTAGTCACTTAGGTCACATAATCCTTTTTTAAACCTGTAATCATATAGCTGCTACTGAAACAAGATTACTTTTCTTGTGTTTTATTTTCATTTGGGTAATTTAAATGATTTATTATGATGCAAATGCACCTTGAATATTGAATTTGATTAATTCAGTTTAAAAGCGTAAGACCTGTACTATTAATGAGAAAACACTGATTAATTATACAATAACATTCTGAATAAAGCTTTCAAAACATGGTATGAAAAATCTGTGAAACTATGGGGTATATTTATTAAAGAGGGAATAAGTGGGAGGTAAAAAACAAAGTTTTTTTCAAAGAGAGTTACAGCCTAACCCAGGGTGGTAAATATGTCTAATTGAATCATTACTCTTTATTTATAAAGCACCAGCATTTTCCATAGCACTGTTTACAAAGTAGAATAAAGCATAGTTGGTACAAATAGCACATTACAAGCAGAAGTACAGGCACATGTCTAATGTGTAACATTTTTAAATGTAGGTAACTCCACATATACCTGACACATCCCCACTTTTCACTCCATTTGATAAAATACCTCTATATCTTAAAAAAAAAAAAAAAAAAAAATATATATATATATATATATATATATTTATATACAGTAGACTCTCATTTAACTGGCTCTCAAATAATAAATATGGCCTAGATTAGCTGCACATGGGATGCTCTGCTAAGTATATTTATCAGTGAAGGCTGTTCTAGCAGCAGCAGCTTTCACTCCTACAGGTAAAATTAAATTGCAGAGAAGTATAGTGGATGAAATGTACATGCTCCTGACATTTGTTGAGCCTTGTAAATTTTAATTTTAATTTAAGGTACAGTATTCAATTTTTACTGGTTGCTTAAGAGTTCTGGTTGCTTGAGTTCTGGTTAACTGATAATCTACTATATATATATATATATATAACATGTTACATACACATGCTTTTATCATCAAGACTTCACCCTCCTACATCTCACATGTTATCTCCAACATACGTCTCAATCCACCCCATGATACATACTTTTCACCATCATCACCTTTTCACAGGCTGCCCCTCACATGTGCTCTCCAACATACATCTCAATCCACCCCATGATACATACTTTTCTCTTGACCATCATCACCTTCTCATATTTAATTTTTCAAGATTGACTCAACACAGGGTTTCTACCAGATGACTGTAGAAAAGCAGATGTGATACCTATATTTAAAAAGGGAGCATGAGCAAATCCAGGGAATAATAGACCAGTGAGCCTCACTTCTGTAGTGGGAAAGCTTTTAGAAGGGTTAATAAGGGATAATATACAAGAATATGTCTATTTGAACAGGATTATAATTAGGAGTCAACATGGATTTATGAGGGATAGGTCATGTTAAACAAATCTAATTAGTTTCTATGAGGAGGTTAGTAGAAACCTGCATCAGGACAACTCAGTGGATTTTGCAAAGGCTTTTGGTAATGTGCCACATGGGAGACTATTGAGATACAGGAATTGCAGTAAATATCTGCTCATGGATTGAGAGCTGGCTAAAAGACAGGAAGTAAAGGGTTGTTGTAAATGGAACATACTCCGATTGGACTAATGTGGTAAGTGGGGTTTCTCAGTGTTCAGTATTAGGTCCTCTCCTTTTTAACATATTTATTAATGACTTAGAGGTAGGATTGGAGTGTGGTGTCTCCATTTTTGCTGATGACACAAAGTTGTGCAAGGTAATTAAATCAGATAATGATGTGCTTTCTCTCCAAAGGGATTTACATAAAATTGAGGAATCGGCATCTAAATGGCAGATGAGATTTAATATGAATAAATGAAAAGTTATGCATCTGGAGAGAAAAAATAGCCATGCAATTTATAATCTTAATGGAGCAAATCTAGGTGTATCAGATATTGAAAGGGATTTGGGAGTGCTTGTGGACAACCACCTAGGTAACAGTGCTCAAAGCCAAGCAGCAGCTGCAAAGGCAAATAAAATATTAGCATGTATTAAGAAGGGTATAGAAGCAAATATAATTCTGCCACTATACAAAATCTCTAGTACGCCCTCATTTGGAATATGGATTACAATTTTGGGCACCACTTCACAAAAAGGACATTTTAGAGCTGGAAAAGGTACAGAGGAGGGCAACAAAACTAATCAGGGGAATGGAGGGGCTAAGTTATGAAGAAAGACTAACCAAATTAAACGTATTTTCTCTCGAAAAAAGGCTTCTAAGAGGAGATATGATTACCTTATATAAATACATGCAGGGTCAGTATAAAGATTTGTCAAGGGAGCTTTTTGTGCCGAGAGGTTTTAAACTGACAAGAGGACATCCCTTGAGGTTAGTAGTAAAAAGATTCCACCTTAAAGAAAGAAAAGGGTTCTTCACAGTAAGGGTGGTTAATCTGTGGAATTCTCTACCAGAGGAGGTGGTGACAGAGGATTCGATAGATAACTTTAAAAGGGGACTGGATTTATTTCTAATTAAAAAGGGAATTCAGAGTTATCATGGATAATTAGAGAGACAGTATTGATCCAGGGATATATCCGTTAGCCAGTATCTGGGGTCAGGAAGGATTTTTTTTTAATTTGAGACGATTGGCTAAGTCTCACTTGGGTTTTTATTCTGTTTGCCTTCCTCTGGATTAATTAATAATTAAAAATAAAATAAGAAATAATGAATTAAATAATTGATTAATAATTAATTAACAACTAATTAATTAATATTTAATTTGCATATTGCAGATCAGAGGAGATCTTAAACGGTTAAACTTGATGGACTGAAAGTCTTTTTTCAACCTTAATTACTATGTAACTATGTAACATGCTGCGCCTAACCTATGGAATTTTTTATCTTGCTTTTTAGACTCTACCTCACTCTTCACAGCTTCAAAACAATCTGAATTACCTAATGTCAACTATTCAAACAAGACTGTACACTTACTGTATATGGATCCTGCTGCTTCACAGGACTGCAAGAACTAATATTCTCCACTTTGGCCTTTAGCCCTCTTAACACCCACTTGAATTGTGTACACTTTTGTTAACTTTTGTCATATATGTCTTATGTATTTTCTGTATCCCCTGTAGTTTGAGCTATGGAATATAATCATATCACATATGGAAAAATAAGTGCCACCCTCTAAAATAAAAAGATAATGTGGCAATTTTCAGCATTTTTTGTACAACTAGATACTACTACTACTACTAATACTAGTAATCACATATAATAATTGTCAAAGTGCGAGTTGTCATCACGCTTGCGAGCCTTGCAAAGCGAGGTGAGCCATAGAGGCATAGAAGCCTTTTTTCAAGCTCGGAGCACTTAGACAATGAGCGCCAAAGGCGCTCCACGCCTTGCGAGCCTTGCAAAGTGAGGCGAGCAGTTGAGGCATTGAAACAAGCGGGACTTAGGCAAAATGAGCGCCAAAGGTGCTCCTGCGAGCCTCTCAAAGCGAGGCGAGCAGTTGAGGCATTGAAACACGTGGACTTAGCCTGCAAGCAACTGAGGAACGCAGGACTTAGAAAAAAAAATTCCGACTGTGGATTTGAACCACGGAAATCGAAAACCACAAAAAACAAGACAAAAAATAAAATAAACACTCACACACAGCCCGGGGGGGGGGGGGGGGGGGGACTCTAGGACGCCTGGGAGGGAGGTTGCACTCAAATTTAAGCTGAATTTGCACAGTTTTGGCATTCAAAGATCAGCTAAACTAGAAAAAAAAATGTAGGACGAAAAAAATGAAAACGAGGCTAAAGGAGACCAAAGCAATTAAATCACCTCCAGGCACGTACGAGTTAACCAGGAACGACCTCGGAATCTTGGGGGCAAAAAAAAACAAGCTTGAAAAAATACTAATTTAACGGCCACACCGCAGAAATCTAAAACACGAAAAACAAGAAAAAAAAATAAAAACACACTCACACACAGCACGGGGGGAATGCCAGGATACCTGGGAGTGAGGTTGCACACAAATTTAAGCCGAAATTGCTCAGCGAGAAAAAAATGTCGGACGAAAAAATGAAAACGAAGCTAAAGGAGATAGAGGCACACAAATCACCGCCATGAGTTAGCCAGGAACGTAGGAGATACAAAATATACCATTACAACGGACGGAAAATGCTCACGAGCCAAGTAACACATAGAAAAAAGCCGCCATTTCACAACACTTACTTGCAAATAATAACATTGCGATTCTAAAATGGCGCTTTACCCGCCTAAACAAACAGTTTGGCCTCGGGCAGGCAGCCTATTTACACTGCACACTTGCCACATTGCTGACACTTTATCCTCAGGTGATCAACATTCCAAATGTACATTTTCAGATGCAGAAAAATCCAAGGAGATTGTTAGCTCTTCAGGATACTGATTTCTGCATATTACATATAAATAGGTCAATTATATTAATGTATATATCTGTCTTTGCAATGAGAGCCAAAGGTGATAGTTGCAAAGCAGGAAACTTGAAGTACATGAGGGGAGAGGCTCGCAATGAGTGCCGAAGGTTCTCAGAGGAGCAAAAGCTTTACATTGTGTGACAAACAGCATTGACATGGCTTAAAATTTTATTGCCGTCACATATAATAGTTGTCAAACTGAGAGTTGTCGTCACGCTTACGAGCCTCGCAAAGCAAGTCGATCCACTTGACTTACACACTCACACACAGCACAGGGGGAGAGCCCGTGAGTGAGGTTGCAAATTAATTTGAGGCATATTTTGTATTTTTTAATTCCTCGAAAATCGCTGAAGAGGGAAAGAAATGGCAGATGAAAAAACATAAAAATTCTGAAACGAGGCTCAGTAAGGCCAGGCACACAGACCTTAGAAAATGCACAACGCAAAAGACAGTAAAACTTATGCCAACGACGCCAGGCACGCGTGACTTAGAAAATACATGACGCAAAAGACAGTAACACTTACACCAACTACCCCAGGTACGCAGGACTTAGAAAATACACCAGGGTGTTCTAGAGATTTGTATAGTGGCAGAATTATATTTGCTTCCCTTGGTTCTATACCCTTCCTAATACATGCTAATATTTTATTTGCCTTTGCAGCTGCTGCTTGGCTTTGAGCACATTTTCCTAGGTGGTTGTCCACAAGTACTCCCAAATCCCTTTCAATATCAAATACCCCTATATTTGCTCCATTAAGATTATAAATTGCATGGCTATTTTTTCTTCCCAGATGCATTTTACATTTATTCATATTAAATCTCATCTGCCATTTAGATGCCCATTCCTCAATTTTATGTAAATTGTTGGTTGTTGTATTTTTGATTGTTGTACTGTTGTATTTTTTTTTTCTGATAGGCGCTTTTGCTGTTATTGTTTGGTCGGCGGTGATCTGCTTTTTACGCTTATTGCAAGGCTTTTTGTGCTATGAGCAGCATTGGCGCTCGTTGTGAGTGGCGCAGTGAATGTGTTTAGTGTTATGAGAGTGTTTTTTTTTGGGTGTAAATTAAATAATAATAAATTAATAAATGAATATACTTTACCTATTTGGAAGTAATATATGCAGGAAGCATTGTGTTGAAGAGCTAACAATCTGTTTTGCATACAATGTAGGTTTGCAGTGTTTTCGAGCTGAGGTGTAAGTGTCAGCAATGTGTGAAGTGTGTAGTGTAAATAGGCTGCGTGCGCGAGGAAAAGCCGTTAGGGTAGCTGTGTACTTCCGCATTGTGTAAGTTAGTGTTGTAAAATGGCGGTGAATGTGTGTGGTACGCGGCTGTGGATTATTTAGCGTCCTTGCTAAAAGTGTATCTTGTACCTCGTACAGCTTTTTCGAAAAGCTGGATGTGCTTGGTGGTGTTTTGCGTCTTTAGGGTCCTGTAGCCTCATTTTTGTTTTGGTCGGCGGCCATTTTTTCTCTCGCTTAGGGTATTTTTGTGTGTCTAAACTCGGGAATTTGTACTTAAATTGAGGTGTAACTTCAGTTGCAGAGGTCCTGGGTGGCCCCCCTTGCTGTGGGTAATTTTTTTATGTATTTTTTGTGTGTATTTATTGTGTTTTTAATGTCTCAGGTGCGCGCGTCTCGTATTTTTTTATCCGAAGTCCGTAATTTTTCCATTCTAAGTCCTGCGTCTTGGTTAAATCCCGCTAAAAGTGCTCCGGGTTTAACGGCGTGTCATGATTTAATTGTTTAAGGACTCATATTGTCAGTGGTTTGTGAGTATGTCCAAGGGAGCATGACATTGTTGCATTGGGATTATGTGTTATTGTGCGGTTATATGTTGCCTGTACATGGTTATTATGTATCCTAGGTATAATATATTATGAGGGAAAATGTTATATAGAACATATGTGGAATTGGTAGAAATGCTCTGGATAGAAGTTAGCTGCAGATCATTGCACACTCAAACATGCAGACCTTGGGTCAAGACAGATGCATGTGCTTCAAGTGGTCCTGGGCAAACACTTGAGTTTAACATAAAGGTTATCTAATGAATGTGATCTCAAGAGCTTTGATAGCCCAAGGTTGCAAGCCAGATGGTCTGACATCACACATACACAAATGTACACAAGGGTGTGGTATTGGAGAGTATAAATATGTTGTTTTGTTCATTCAATAAAGGTTGCAATATAGTTTTCACATAAACAAGGTGTGAGACTATTTCTGTGTGTTGTATCCTGACTTGGGGAGTGGTCTTGCTATGGGCCACTAAGTAACCTGGATCCAGTATTCTCTGCCTGTAGCTTTTGGGCCTTGCAATCTTCAGAAGCCATCTTTTGTGCCACAGAGATCAGGAAGTACATGATTCTGCTGGGGTAGGTTTGAACTAGGTTCATATCAAGCCCCCTTGAAGAAGCAGATCGTGACATTTGGCTGGCAGCGGTGGGGATCTCTGTATAAAACACAGAAGGATGGCAGCTTATGAAGAGATGTCTGCTGCAGAGGAGGAGGAAGTGTCCAGACGGTATCAAAGATGGATGGAGGTAATGCCTGCAGGTTTTACTAAGGATCAGCAGAGGGAACTCCGGATACAAATCACACAGGAGGTAAAGGGGAACAGGAGAAGGGTAAGCAATGGCCCTGTCTCAGCTCCTGTGGAGGGGAAATGCTTATCCCCAGTAGAGATAGAGAATGTTCTGGTGACTGGAAAGGACTGTAGAGGAATGGGCCTTCTAAATAAATGGATGGCATTCCTGGGACTATGGCCAGGTCACAGGCTAATGGAATGGCTGGAAGAATTGGTATATGAGGAGGTCGCCCTGGAAGATCAATATGCTTATTGGGTTGGACCTGTTGGGATACATCATCATTTTTCATTGGGGCTGGAAAAGGCACTTTGGGACATAGTACATGGGGATCCGGACTGTGGCTTGGGGACAGAGAAAAGAAAGCTGTGTCTGTTTGCCAAGCGCTGTCACATGCTGGGACTGGAGACAGGCTCTCATACAGCTAACTTACTTTGGCCTTTGATCCAACAGGAGCTACAGCTGGAGGTGGATTATATAGACTTACTGGATGAAGCATCCCTGGATGGTTGTTGGCCAGCCAGCTGGGAGGGCTCATGCCAGTCAGGCATGGAACAGAACCACCTAACAGGTACTACAGAGACCCAGCTAAATATTGCTGAGGCTGGGTCAGAAAATGAATGTATGGACTGGGGGGAGAATTTTGATATCCATGATTCTCAAAATAACAAGGGTGCCGGCATCCATGGGGTTGACTGGGAAGAGGAAGAACTGGTCCCTATCTTTAGGGGGCTAAGTCTCACCCAGTTAGAGGAATGGGGACAGGGGCAAACCATAGCAGTGCCGGGCCCAGGGGAAGAACTGGGGAAAAGCTACTCTGCTCCTAGTGTAAGAGAAGAACCTAATGAGCACTGGGCCCTACCATTTGACTGTGGAAATTGTAGAGAGGTTCCTTGGATGACCATTGTCCAGGAGCCAGCCACAGACCCTGGAGCAGAAACAGAAAGTAGCCCTGTTCTTCAGCCTGAACAAGAGACAGTAGCAGCTGCTTCTCAAGGGCTGCCTGTAACTACACACCAGGCAGTCTCAGATGGAGAGAGTCAGGAGGTTCCACCTGAGGATCCAGAGACCAAAGAGCCAGAGGGTACCCCAGATTGTGATTTGTCTCCTGGTCTCCCTACAATGACTCACCTGCAGCTGCCCAAAGACACTGGATGTGTACCTGTAACCCTGGAAAGAAGGGGCCATTGGCCAGGCTTGGTGGGAGAGAGGTTGGCTACTGAGCCACAACAGCTTGTATCAGAACTGCCCATTAATACAGCATGGATGCCACCAGTCAATGTCACTAGCCCATGTTCCAACTCCAGTATCCCAGTTTATTCAGGAGAAAGCTCAGGCCTGACAAAGGGAACCTTGTACTCTTCAATTTTACCCATGGGACAGAGTGCTGATCCAGAATCGGCAGGACAGGAGGTCTCCCTAGCCTGGAAGGAAAGGGCTTTGCTGGGTAAGGATCCTCCCAAATTTATGCTGGACTTACTAGCTGGGATGTACTGTTTCCCCTGGACTACCTTGAAGGGTCCTCCATGGCAGTTGTCTTATAAGTCTCCCCAGGGGCTTGGGAAAGTCACAAGGCCACTGGGAAGGAGCGAGTATTTGCCCTGGACAGGGGGAGGCAGGGTACCCAGAGAGCCACTGAGGCTATCACATGGATGGACTTTCCACACAGGAGGACAAGTAAAAGCAGTATAGCTAGAGAATTATCCGTTACGATGATCCTCTATGCTATACTAGAAAGGAAGGGGGAGAAGTTGTCATGATTTAATTGTTTAAGGACTCATATTGTCAGTGGTTTGTGAGTATGTCCAAGGGAGCATGACATTGTTGCATTGGGATTATGTGTTATTGTGCGGTTATATGTTGCCTGTACATGGTTATTATGTATCCTAGGTATAATATATTATGAGGGAAAATGTTATATAGAACATATGTGGAATTGGTAGAAATGCTCTCGATAGAAGTTAGCTGCAGATCATTGCACACTCAAACATGCAGACCTTGGGTCAAGACAGATGCATGTGCTTCAAGTGGTCCTGGGCAAACACTTGAGTTTAACATAAAGGTTATCTAATGAATGTGATCTCAAGAGCTTTGATAGCCCAAGGTTGCAAGCCAGATGGTCTGACATCACACATACACAAATGTACACAAGGGTGTGGTATTGGAGAGTATAAATATGTTGTTTTGTTCATTCAATAAAGGTTGCAATATAGTTTTTACATAAACAAGGTGTGAGACTATTTCTGTGTGTTGTATCCTGACTTGGGGAGTGGTCTTGCTATGGGCCACTAAGTAACCTGGATCCAGTATTCTCTGCCTGTAGCTTTTGGGCCTTGCAATCTTCAGAAGCCATCTTTTGTGCCACAGAGATCAGGAAGTACATGATTCTGCTGGGGTAGGTTTGAACTAGGTTCATATCAAGCCCCCGTGAAGAAGCAGATCGTGACACGGCGAGTCGCAATGAGCGCCGCCTAAGTGCTCTGTGTTTAACGGCTCACCTCGCTACGTGTGGCTCGCCGGCAATGAGCGCCTTCGGCGCTCAATGCCTAACTGCCACGGGTTTAACGGCTCGCCTCGCTATGCGAGGCTCACCGGCAATGACCACCAAAGGCGCTATTGCCTAATTGCTAGGGGTTTAACGGCTAAATCGTACGAACTACGCAAACAGGGTGACGACGACTCGCAGTTGGGCTATTATAATATGCGATATCAATTCATGCACAAATATTTTATTTCCATAAGCCTCCAAGCAAGTATATATTGATTTTATAAAATAAAATGGGTGTGGTGGGTTTATGGACTGCTGAGCTAAGCAGTGAGAGGCAACCTATATAAAAAACTCCAGCTTGATTTGAAGTCTGCAAGAACTATGAGAGGCAGTGTTTTTTTTCAGTGTTGCTGAATTCCTAAGAGTTTATCTCAGAGAGAAGTACAGTTTACCAATCCCTCCTCCTAGCTAAATTGACAGAATATTCCCAAAAGCAAGGGGTGACCAATCTCTCTGATCTGACCTCCAGGACCTGTGTCTACAAGGTGATGCATTGAGAAGCTGCTATGCAAAGTATAGAGCAGAAGCTTGTATAGAAGAGAGAATTTAAAGAAGAAGTCTGCCTGAGAAGCCAGAGTAATTCAGGGAAGTCCTAATGAACAAGACAGAGGAGATTGTTCCGGTGAACATGCAGCAAACAAAGTGAAATGCATATGAAACAAGTCAAGGAAAAGAAGTTGATACTACAGGAACAGAAAGATGAAGAGAAGCAATTAAAAGTGGAAGAGAAGTGGGTGAAAGCTGGGAATGATAAAATGACAAGCTTTTTCAGGAACTCAAAAGGCTCAAAGGAATGCTAGCCTTTATGTGAAGTTTGAACCTGAAGCCGCTGAACAGCTGGATACACACCAGAAAACAAAGTTCTGAAGTGTTTTTTTTTTCTAGAAGAGATAAAGAGACACAGACCTTGTAGGAGGGGAAGCATGGCGGTATCAATAGTGATTCAGATGATGTGCAGGTCTTGTCATGTTGGTGGTACCAGAGTACAAGCGGTTTGGGCGTATGAAGCAGCTACAGTACTGTGAGAATTATCAATCAGCCTATTGTGGCACCTGGAACAGAAAGAGCCAGGTCATCTATCCCTGCAAACCATGGATAATTTGCATATGAAGCATACAGCTATGAAGTGGGAAGAGAAAGAACACTTGAATTCATATGGTGAAGGTGATGATGATGACCCTAAAGAGGAGGAGCTGGAGAGGAGGCATGGAGTGATTGAGAAATTGCAGATTGAGCTGTGACCAAAGAGGGATGAAGTTAGCAAAAGCCAGGAAAGGCTGGCTCTAAAATGGGAGGAGCATGTGCATAGTCTGAGGGGGTTTATCACTTATTCTACTTCCAGTGAAGAGAAGTTCCAGGGTTTGTGAGATGGACTTGGGACAGCCTGAGTTGGAGATTTCAGAGGTCTTGTGGTACATGGGCCAGCAGAAGGCCAATTCATCAAATGAGAATGGACATTTGGCAAAGTTACAGAACATGTAACAGATGTCACATGAAGCAGTAGCTGGACATTTGGCATAAAGAGAAGGAGAATCTACAAGATGCCATCCAGATACTGCAGAATGCTTTAATGCAGGTGGCACAAAGGAAGAAGGGTGTGCATGGAAATGGAGGTGTGAGCTGTGTACTGTGCATAGGTTACTGAAAAGCGAAAAGCAATATCTACACCTGGAACTTCAGCCTCATCTCTGCCACAATGGCTTTAGGGATCAGAACCACTTTCTAAGAAGAATGGAGAAGGTAGTGAATGAGCTGGAAGAAGCTTCAGCATCTACTAGAAAGTCTCCCCAGTAAAAAGGAGAAATTAAGAATCCACAGAGATGGCAGGCACCATAATATGGATGCAATGTACAACATACACATCCTCAGCTAAAGCTGCTCAGCCCCATGGTATAGAACTGAGGGAGATGTGTGACAGAGTGCTTCCATAGATTTGGGTGAACCAAGGCCATTTAAACATTTTTTTTCCTATATGGTCTGAAGGAAGTCTGACGGAGTTAAACTCCCGAAGAAATCAATTAGCTAAACCTAAAAAATGGATGTAGCTGGTTTATGGAATACTGGATAGTGCTTACATATGAAGGATTGAGTAACCAATTAACAAACCAATCGCAAGGATAATCAGAAATTCAGCAAAAACAATAGAAAAATAAAGCGTAGAATTCACTGCTGCTGTGTTATCATTTAATAATTTCACCTTTCCTACAGAAAAGGGAGTCAATGGTGCTTAGAGATAGAGGTGGGGCTGTGATCTCTTCAGAAGGAAAAAAAAAGAGTGAGATAAGATATTGCAAATTCTTAAGCAAGTTACATGAAGATTTTAAAAAACATAAGTGGCAAAAGTATTTTTAAATAACACATTTCGAAGTAAAATAATAATAATAATAATAATAATAGATGTCATCATGGAAGCATATCGTAATAAGAAATATTACAGTATTTCTGATGGAACAGAGAGTCTACCATTTGAATTAGAATTAGTTTAAACTATCTAATATACACTTGGATAGCTAATCAATGTCAAAAGTACTTTAGTTTACACATCTATGCTATTAATTTATGCAGGAATTATTGATGAATGATAATTAGTTTAAACAAACTATTTAAAAATGATTTACTAAGCTTCACTTCATACTTAAAAGGATTCATGTCATGCCAAAATTTAGATTTTTCGTTATTCTTAAAGGGCAGGAAAAAATAGCTATACTGTTGTACAAGCCATTTGATTCTAAATTGTATAATTTCTGAGATAAATAGCATTGTTCCTGCCTAGGCTGTTATCATTTATTAGAAGTTATTTTTCCTTCTTAGATAGAGCTGGACATTTAATACTAAGCACACCAGTTAAAATAATATATATATATATATATATATATATATATATATATATATATATATATATAATCTAGAAATGAAAATGCCGAAATCAACTTCACATGAAGCTCCATCTTTTTTTGTTCAAATTATATTTTTTATTTTTCACATCATAACTTTTTTGTTGTAATTTTTTGACTTTGAGAAACTCATACATATGAAAAAAACTTGGGAGAGATTAGGTAAACCAAGAAACAATATAATTTACCTGGCAATAAGATATAGAAAGCTGTGATAGCATGGGCACCAAGACTTGATACATGGATCACAGTTGATTACAGCAATTTATATTGGATTTAATAATAAATATGGATGGAATGGTAAAGTTTTTCCGCAAAATTAGAATACTTGTATATTATTCTTCTATCCATTTCAAAGTCATGAAGTACTCCCCTGTTATTTTGAAAGAATTGTGTTCACAAAATCCATTCAAGCAATCAACAACCTCATACCATTGTAATTTACTAGTATGTATAATCTTTAACAATTTGAACCCCAGGAAATTGGGTAGACTATTTTCTTCAATAAAAGAAAATAGTCAAAATTTAACAAAACATATCAATTTGGTACAGTAAATAATCCAGGGAAGATGACCTCTTCATAGGGATACATTACAAAAGTTAAACCATGTTTGAATTCATTTTATCCTGGTCTCAACCTTAGCTCTAAATATTCTTAGTAATATTCTGTACATCTACAGGAAGAAGTTTAGTAGGGGTGCTGTTTCCATAACAACAAATGTGCCTTGAATAAAGCACTGTGCTTACTGGTAACTGTACTTCACAGCAGGTAAAAGCCGTTATTCAAAATTACAAACAGCATGACACAGAAAAATATATTAACTCAAGGGGTGCAGAGAATTCTACTCCATATTCAGTATGTGTAAATCATAAATATGTGCCAATCTGGACTTGTGTTCAATAGATAAATTCTATACATTAAGTTTATGTCAGGACTAAAAAAACTGCAAATCATTGGTGTCTTTGTACTTTTCCAAGAAGTGAAGACAGCTGTGAAAATGGGCAAAATTAATAAAATTATTTTCAAGTTTTTTCCTTTATATTTATTAACACAATAATATGGTTTCTAGTTGTAATTATAATTTTTGTAACATGTATAATTATTTTTTCATAAGTTTAAAATTTTTTATATAATTTGAATTTGTTAATTTGAAAACAACATTAAAAATACATGAGTGAAAATAAGTCTGAACATATTTTGGGCATCAATAGTTAGTTTGAAGAATCAAATTAAATTATATTATATGGTGAAAATACTGGGAATTATATCAGAATGTTATTCCTTTGTATCAAGCAAAAGTGCAGCAAGAGTTCATTTATTGTGCTAATGCGACACTATGAAGACTTTTCATTTGCAAATGGAGGCAGAATAAGTACCAATACACCATAAATCACAAACTAGTAATTTATGACAAATTAGAAGAGAGCTATTTAGAAGAAAAGGGGCACCTATTTTAGCAGGGGTGGGCAAAAATATTTAAAATTTTGGAGCAAGGAAGATTTTAAAGGATTGTTTTCAAGGAGCCTGGAAAAAAAGGCTTTCCTAGAGATACATTCTACTCTGGAAAAATATTTAGCAGCCAGGAGAGCAAATTTTAGGAGACGGGGGCCCAGGAAGTTTCCATCCTTGATATGCCATACATTTTTTTTTCTTCAAAACATACCTATAACTGAAAGTTAAAACACACAAACACAATCCATTTCACATGCATTTAGAAGAAAGCAGGTGGGGGTGAACGTGCTACTGCTTATAGATTACAGTATTACAGATTACAGTATATATTACCACTACCAAGCTGAAGATCTGTCTGTGACTAACACCTTTGAATGTGCGATATTAATTAGGACATATAGAGGTCTAATCCTGATTTTTGGTTAAGCATATGCTTTAAAGACAACAGTTGGTAATATGTAAATTATCTTCATATCACATATATAGTTGTCGTACTTCCAAATGTTGGTCATGCAATATTAAAATTTACGGGCTTGAGCATGTGAAGGCGCTCATCGCGAGGCCCATCAAGCTATTCACCAAAGGCCAAAAGTTACGGGTTTGACGGGGCTGCAATGATAGCTCATTTTGAGGGCCATATGTGAATGGCTTGAAGGGCCGAAGGCCGAAGGCACTCATTGCGAGGCCCGTACATGACTGGCTTGTGGGGGGGGGAGGCTCAAAACGGCTGACAACGGCTTAAAAAAACTTACAGATATTTTCAAAAGCCCATAACTCAGAAGCCGGCGGAAGACCGCCAAAACAAGCCAATTAATAAAAAAATGGCGGCTGTAAAGCCGGAACTTTTTTCAAGCTCGTAAATCGGAAAAACATTTTGGGACTGGGAAAAATGACCAAATTCCCAAGTCTGAAAATGGTTTCACACCCGTAAATGTAAACAGGAGCACAAAAGAGGGAGAGGGGGGAGAAAGACACAATGGAGGGAGAGGGGGGAGTGGGTGGAAAGAGACACAGGGGAGGGAGTGGGGTGGAAAGAGACACGGGGAGGGAGTGGGGGGGAAGAGACAGGGGTGAGAGAGGGGGAGAAAGAGACACAGGAGGGAGATAAGGGGAAAAAATCCCATGGGAGGAAGTGGGGGCAAAGAGACACGATTGCCAAAGATGCTCATTGCGAAGCCCGAAAGTTGCAGGTTGGCCGGCGTTGGCAATGATCGTTGAAACTACACATTATGGGGCTTACGATGAGCGCCGAAGGCTCTCATTGAGAAGTACATAAAGTAGGGGGGGGAGGAGGCTCACAAGGGTGTTGAAGGCACTCATTGTGGGGCATGAAAGTTGCTGGCTGGCCCTGCTCATTGCAGAGCTTATGATGAACTCCGAAGGCGCTCACGGCAAGGCCGTAAAGTAGAAGGGGGGTGGAGGTTCGTTATGTGTGCCAAAGGTGCTCATCGCGAGGCCCGCATGTTAGAGGGGGAGAACCTCACACTGTGTGGCAAACAGCATTGCCAGGCTTACAATTTTATTGCCATCATTTATGACAGGCAAGTCGCTAGTATAAAATAAAGGCTAACTTATCCCATTTCCCCTCTAAATGGTAAAGATGAGCTTAGTTCTTTATACCATTGGTAAATGGCCTTAACAAGCTCAACACATACTTTACTGCTCCATTAAAGGATATAATTTATATATGCTTAAGGTTTATTAAGCATGGTTTGTGTTTAATAATAATAATAATAATAAGTATATTGTATCTATATTGATATGCTATGTTTTCTAAAAAAACTTTTTCTCTCTCAATAAAAATGTAATAAAAAAAACATATAATGGAAGGCCAGAAAAGATAATAATCAGAATTCAACATGTGAGAAGAGAGATTGAAACCAAATACTTTGGCCTTAGTTACAAGGTCAGGGTCCACTGTTGATGTGGGATTGGAGAGGGGCAAATTTTGGGTGGTAATGATTTGTGAGAGGGGATGTGTTAGAACCACACTGAGAAAAGAGATTTGTTCTGAATGTGTATCAATTTCTAAAATTTCTGGCAAAATCTTCTGCTATGAGACAATCCTGGGGTAGGAGGTTGGTGTGGGAAGAGCATTGATAGTAACAATGAAGATTCATATTTTTTAGATACATTTTTAATGGAGGGAATCTGCTCAAGCGTGAAGTTTCCTCCATCATTGCCTAGCAGTTTGAGATGACCTCTAGAGATAGTATGTTTGTTCAATGTGTTGTGGGGGCTAGGGTGTTTTAGATTGACAATATGTATTTGTAATTTTAGTTGGACAGGTGAGGATGGTGAAGCAGATGAGCAGACATTATAATAATCTGTTAGAAAGGATTGACAATGGTTGGCTGGTGAATGTTGAGGTGGGAAAATGACAAGACTGGAGACTGTGCAGAGATTAGTAGCAACAAGGTTAAGGAAAAGGGTGAATTTTGGACTTTTTCTATTTGAGAGGCCAAGTGAAGAATTAAGTGAAAGAAACATTGTGGTTATATTTGAGGTGATTGACTCAGTTGTAATGTTGAAATTGCTGTGAATAAGGGTAAGTACACTTCAAGAGAGAAATTTAATTAGCTAGGTAACAAGATGTTTTAAGAAGTTGTGAGGGTGGTTGGGGGGGTATTGATCACAACATCTAGCAGAGAGAGGGGAAACAAGAGGCAGATAATGTGCACTTCAAAGGATGAAAATGGTGGGAGGGAAATTCAGTGAAATGTGCAGCTAGAAGAAAGCAATATGCGTATCATCTTCCTCTTTCGTAGTATACTTAAATATGTGTGATAGGCTCATAATTCTTTAAACTGCTTTGTCATTTTGCTGCAAACATAGGCCACATCAGTTTTGCATGTAGTTTTTTAAGTACAAAAAGCTTGTGAGAACCTTAAAATACTATATTTAATGTTTAAATGATTATGCAATTAAAACTTTTATGGGCTATAATATAAAGCTTATAAACCTTAGTATAAATAAATAAGGTCAAACATCTTATACCAAACATTTTCCAAAGGGATAGCAAAAAACGTTAGGCTTGTGATCTCAATGGGTCATCCTAAGTGGTAGGCTCTCTAACAGCAGCCTCAAATCTGGCAAAAGCCTCTACCGTAGATAGAGAGAACCGAAAAGTAAAAATGTATAGATAATAGATAGAAGCTTTATAGAGCACTTCTAAATCTTTACAACTTGATATTTCATGGATGAACCGCAATTAATATATACAGCAGACTCTCAGTTATCTGACACTCATGGGGATTGGTAGATGCTGAATAATTGTAGTCTAGAGGTCTAGATTATCAGCATATAGGATGCTCTGCTAAGTATATTTCTCAGTGAGGGCTGTTCTAGCAGCAGCTGCTTTCACTCCTCACTTACTCACAGGTATGTTGGGCTGGAGGGTGGGATGCTAATCCCTGGGGAATGTAACGCCAACACTGTGCTGTTTTACTTCCAGGTAAACCGAATTGCACATGTATACAGTGGATGCAATCTAAGTCCCTGTAAGCATTTTGTGGCATGGCATCAAGGCCTATAGTGAAAAGAATACCATCCCCACTGTGAAGCATGGTATTGGCTCACTGATGTGTTTTTTTTTTGGGGGGGGGGGGTGATCTCTAAAGGCACTGGGAATCTTGTGAAAATTAATGGCATGATGAATGCAGCATGTTATCAGAAAATACTGGCAGACAATTTGCATTCTTCTGCATGAAGGCTACGCATGGGACACTCTTGAACTTTCCAGCATGACAATGACCCTAAGCACAAGACCAAGTTTACCCTCCAGTGGTTACAACAGAAAAAGGAAAAGATTGTAGAGTGGCCACCACAGTCTCCTGGCCTTAATATCATAGAACCACTCTTGGGAGATCTCAAATATGCGGTTCATGCAAGACGACCAAAGACTTTGCATGACCTGGAGGCATTTTGCCAAGACGGATGGGCAGCTATACCACCTACAAGAATTAGGGGCCTCATAGACAACTATTAAAAAGGACTGCACGCTGTCATTGATGCTAAAGGGGGCAATGCACAGTATTAAGAACTAAGGGTATGAACAGGGTCATTTAATTTTTTTCTTTGTTGCCATGTTTTGTTTTATGATTGTGCCATTCTGTTATAACCTACATTTGAATATGAAATAAAATGTATGTGTTATGACTGCTCACTCATGTTTTCTTTAAAAATGGTACATATATTACCAATTCGCCAAGGGTATGCAAACATTTGAGCACAACTGTATATTACCAATTTGCCAAGGGTATGCAAACTTTTGAGCACAACTGTATATGCTTTAGAGTGATTTTGTGAGACTTGCAGATCTGGTAAGTAATAGAAATAAAATAATCTCATTCAAGCACCCACACTGCTTTTATTTTGCATTAAGTCTTTGTGTGCTATTGGTGTTTCAGGGGCTTTTGCAGCTTTGTTTTTTTTTAAAGGAGAACTATTATATGTATGACAGTAAGTTGACGTTATCATTTTCTTTTTCTTATATAAAGCCTACCTGGTCTTGGTGAATGGGAGATGATGATCATTTCATGAGCCTGTTTATTAGCAGCATGTAATCACTATTTACACTATGAAATGACACAGAAAGTGCAGGGTCTGTGCCACTGTATTTAATAAAACATACAAAATAATTCTGAAAATGATTTTGAAAGCTGAATGGTGCCCTGTTGGTATCCATTGTAACATACTTCACTGTGACACACTCCATCTTTGACACATAGGTCCACTCACTAGAACTCTGTGGCTCAGCACTCTCATAGTTTTAGTCATATCTCTCTAACTACTCTTTCAGAGACTCCTACCATGGCACCTCATATCCTCTACTACTGTTGTCAGTTGGGTTACCTCAAGGATCTCTATTGTGTTACTTGCTTTTCTCAAACTGTAATCCCTATCTTGGTAAACAAATCATCTCTTTTGGGTTTATTCTGACTAAACCCGAATATAGCTTTCCTTTCCTGGCCTATGCCTCACCTTACTAACCCATCTCACGCCATATCTGTCTAACATCTCCTCGTGGACAATTGCTATCTAAAAATTTACGTATTTAAGATACTTTATTTATCCCCCCATTCTCCTCCATTTCTGCACCTGAAATGTCCAATTCTGTAGAGAACTCCACAATCACCTTAACATCTCTGGTCTGTTGTCTCAGTATACTTGACCCAGACCTCTCCTTTAGCAGCACATCTCATCACTCATCAAATCACTCACAAGAGTAGGACTCTTGCCTCCTGCTTTACAAATATATATGTACACATGTGTCGTCCTATTTTTACTATCTTCAAATGTATGTCAAACTCTTTATTAATTTGTTCATTGTACAGAATCTAATTTCTCTCTACAAATAATCACATATATAGTTGTGAGCAGGCGAGCCAGCCAGAGCCGTTGCTCACGCTTGCGGGCTCGCAGCCGAAGGCGCTCCTTGCCAGCAACTGCGACCCTTGCAAACTTTACGTTGTAACGCAAAAAACAACACACAGCAACTGCGACCCTCGCAAACTTTACGTTGCAACGCAAACAACATACGAGACACGTTATCACTCATTACGACCTCGCAAAAATCGGTCGCAACCCGAGAACATGAAAAATTAAAAAACACAATAAATACACACAGCACATACATAAAAAGCTTACCTATAGCAACAGGGAGCATCCAGGACCTCAAAAAAGCAACTTGCACCTTAGTTTAACTAAAAATAAAAGAGTTTAGACACTAAAAAGTTCTCTAAGCGAGAGAAAAAATGGCCGCCGAACAAAACGAAAACGAGGCTACAGCAGTCTAAACGCGCAAAAAACACCACAAGAAACTTGCAAAACACCACAAAAGAGCTACGGATATTCCGTAAGACGCATACCACACATTACCCGCCATTTTATGACAATGCGGAAGTACACAACTACGCTAACGGTTTGGTCTCGCGCACGCACACTATTACACTGCACACATTCATCACGCTTACACAGCAGCTCCACACCACTAATGCTGCAGCAACATCAAAACAGATTTGCAGCTCTTCAACACAATGCTTCAAAATAGGTAAACTATATTCATTTATTAATGTATTATATATTTCATTATTATACACCAAACAGCATTAGCTACCTTACAATTTCATTGCCGTCATTTTTTGACAAGCAATTCTCTAGTAATAATTACTGAATTTGGGGCACTGCATGTGCAATGTAATGTGCCACCAGATAGGAGTGGTGTATTAAGTTGTACTATTCATTCCTATCAGTTTAATACCTGTTACGTCATCTATCAGGGGACGTGTATATGGAATGGATTTTTGGAACAGGGAGATGGAAAAAGATGCTTGGTCGGTCCTCCCACTTCGAATTTGAGGCACTGCGCATGCAATCTAAGGTGCCACCAGATAGGAGTGGTGTATTAAGTTATAATATTCATTCCTATCAGTTTAATACCTGTTACATCACCTATCAGGGGACGTTTATATGGCATGGATTTTTGGAACAGGGAGATGGAAAAAGATGCTTGGTCGGTCCTCCCACTTCAAATTTTGGGCACTGCTCGTGCAATCTAAGGTGCCACCAGATAGGAGTGGTGTATTAAGTTGTACTATTCATTCCTATCAGTTTAATACCTGTTACGTCACCTATATTTCCTCCCAATAGCACATTCTATATGTCATCAACTGGCCTGTGTGTATTTAGAGAACCACACTTTAAGGCCCTTAACCTGGGAAAAGGTGGCTTGGCTATCAGAATTGCCTCAGAGCCTTAAAAACTCGCCAAACACCCTAATCAGACACTCACTATCATACTGGAAATGGGTCTAGAAACACACCGGTTTGTTCCTTGGATCCATCCAAATGACCCCAATTCTTGACCACCCTCAGGCCCGAAACACATGAGCACAACATCACAACACTGGTGGAGGTCAAGGAAACTAGATAGACTGGGAGACTGGTTAGTAAAGGGCCAGATGCTCACCTATGAGGAACTGAGGGACAAGCCTGAGCTACCGCTGTCAGAACATTACAATTACTGTAGGCTGAGGCATTTCACACACTCCCTGACCCAGAAACAGGGGACACCGGTCTTAAATTGGTTCTCCAAAATTTGTAAAGATAAACCTCTATCAAGGGAGATCATTGGGTCGCTTTACAAATATAAAACATTTGTTACTGGTTGAAGCGACACTGGGGGAAGGACCGGAGTAGGGGAGCCCTGGAGACCCTTCAGAAGCAACCGGCGGCAAAATCATCCCAGGAAAGGAGAGGCCGCTTACTGAAGCCTGCCCTAGGGTAACCCAAGGGTGATTGCCCAGTTTAGATATTGTAAATAATAAGCTAATACTGCTGGAGGGATGATAGCTAATAGGACTTTGGTGTTTCCTGCAGATATACTCTTTACTATTGTCTGTTTTACCATGTTTTAGGTATCTCTTAAATTGCAATCACAGTAAAAAATAAGAAAAATTATTAACCTAAAAAGTAAAAATAAGAAGGAATAGCCAGCTAACTTTCACAAAATGTCTTTATTGTAAATATGTATTTTTAACTGTTATGCAAGACTGTTCAAAAATGCTTTATTTTTCATTACATGCTGTAGGCCTTCTAAAATAAAATAATTTAAATGCAAAAATTTGGGATTGTTGCAGCGACCAGAAAAAATGATGTTAGTTTGCCAGGCAGAAAGTGCCCTAAAACATTGCGTCTTGAACCCTAGTTGGTGGCGGATAAGTCATCCCGCATTCAGGGATAAAATACAGCAGCGTGTGGACCATTATTTGCTCAAGGCAGCTCATCTATCAGGCCTTTTTTAATCGAATGTATCGCCCACTGTCAGTCCCTTCGGGATCCAATCCTCATTCATCTTAATAAAGTTGAGGTAATCTAGACTTTTTTGACCTAGGCGATTTCTCTTATCAGTGACAAAACCTCCTGCTGCACTGAAGGTCCTTTCTGACAGGACACTTGAAGAGGGGCAGGACAGAAGTTCTATGGCAAATTGGGATAGCTCAGGCCACAGGGCAAGAGTGCACACCCAGTAGTCAAGGGGTTCATCGCTCCTCATAGTGTCGATATCTGTAGTTATGGCGAGGTAGACTGTTACCTGGCGGTCGAGTCGTTCTTTGAGGGTGGACCCCGAAGGGCTGTGGCAATGCATAAGACTTAAAAAGCTCTGCATGTCCTCCATCAACAACACTTCTGTAAAGCGTCCTCTCCTTGCCGGCGTGGTAGTGGGAGGAGGAGGATTATGTTCACCTCTTCCGCTGTTAGATTGCAGTGGAGCTGTGACATCACCCTTAAACGCTGTGTAAAGCATACTTTTTAATTTATTTTGGAAGTGCTGCATCCTTTCCGACTTGTGGTAATTCGGTAACATTTCAGGCAATTTCTGCTTATACCGGGGGTCTAGTAGCGTGGACACCCAGTACAGGTCGTTCTCCTTCATCCTTTTTATACGAGGGTCCCTCAACAGGCATGACAGCATGAAAGACCCCATTTGCACAAGGTTGGATGCCGAGCTAGTCATGTCCCGTTCCTCGTCCTCAATGATCTCACTGAAGGTATGTTCTTCCCCCCAGCCACGTACAACACCACGGGTACCAGATAGGTGACAACGAGCACCCTGGGATGCCTGTTGTGGTTGGTCTTCCTCCTCCTCCTCAAAGCCACATTCCTCCTCTGACTCCTCTTCCTCACAATCCTCTTCCAGCGTTGCCGCAGGTCCAGCAAGCGATGCTGATACGGCTGTTTCTGGTGGTGATGGTGACCACAACTCTTCCTCTTCCTCTTCACGCTCATCTACGGCCTGATCCAGCACTCTTTGCAGGGCACGCTCCAGGAAGAAAACAAATGGTATGATGTCGCTGATGGTGCCCTGGGTGCGACTGACCAGGTTTGTCACCTCCTCAAAAGGGTGCATAAGCCTACAGGCATTGAGCATGAGCGTCCAGTAACGTGGCAAAAAAATCCCCAGCTCCCCAGAGGCTGTCCTAGCACCCCGGTCATACAAATACTCGTTTACAGCCTTTTCTTGTTCGAGCAGGCGGACGAACATTGGGAGTGTTGAGTTCCAACGTGTCGGGCTGTCTAAAATCAAACACCTTGCTGGCATGTCGTTTCGCCGCTGGATATCTGTAAAGTGCGCCATGGCCATGTAGGAACACCTGAAATGGGCACACACCTTCCTGGCCTGCTTCAGGACGTCCTGTAATCCTGGGTGCTTATGCACAAAGAGTTGTACAATCAGATTACACACATGTGCCATGCACGCACATGTGTCAACTTGCCCAAATTCAATGCAGCCAACAAATTTCTTCCATTGTCACAAACCACTTTGCTGATCTCCAGTTGGTGCGGAGTCAGCCACTGATCCACCTGTGCGTTTAGGGCGGACAGGAGTGCTGGTCCGGTGTGACTCTCTGCTTTCAGGGAAGTCAACCCCAAGACGGCGTCACACTGCCGTATCTGGGATGTGGAATAGTACCTGTGGAGCTGGGGGGGAGCCGTAATGTGGAGCAAGACATAGCAGCAGCAAAAGAGGACTCAGCCGAGGATGTTATGGAAGAGGATGGAGTAGGAGGAGTAGAGGAGGTGGCAGCAGGCCTGCCTGCAAGTCGTGTCACCAACTCCTCTGCAGAGGCAAGTATTTCATGCTTGGCAGCCGTCACCAGGCTTACCCAATGCACAGTGTAGGTGATATACCTGCCCTGACCATGCATTTTTTCGTCCGGGTACCTTCCACTGCGGTGTCCCAATAGCTACAAATGTTTTGAACGCCTCAGACTCCACCAGCTTGTTTGGTAAAAGTTGGCGGGCTAAGAGTTCAGACAAGCCAGCTGTCAGTTGCCGGGCAAGGGGGTGACTTTGTGACATTGGCTACTTACGCTCAAATATGTTCTTGACAGACACCTGACTGTGGGCAGATGAGCAGGGACTGCTCAGGGTAAGACACAAAATGGCGGATGGTTGAGAGGGGGCAAGCAGGGCAGCAGTGGTTGACGTGGCTGAAGATGCTGGACCAGGAGGAGGATGGCTGCTTTGACTTTGTTTGCTGCTTGTACTCATGTGTTGATCCCATAGGCGTTTGTGATGTGACATCATGTGCCTTCGCAAAGAAGTTGTACCTAGGTGGGTGTTGGACTACCCATGACTCAGTTTCTTTTCGCACAGGTTGCAAATGGCATCGCTGTTGTCACAGGCAGACACACGAAAAAATTGCCACACTGCTGAGCTCTGCAATGACATGGCATTCTGGTGGTGGCAACAGCATGCATTGACTGGCGTGCTGTCTGGCTGACCCCGGGTGCCGATGCATGCTGTCTGACTGTGCCACTAGCTACTTTCGACGACCTCCCGCTGCTTCCAACTCGTCTCCTCCTCCTCTCTGTCTCCCCAGAGAAGTTGGCAGAGTAGGTGCTGTAGGCCTCACACCCACGCCTGTAGGCAGGCAACTGATATTCAATCGATTACAGTCAAAAAAGGGTTCATTTATGTCACTGTACACTACGGTTGCACCAGATATGAGTGTCACTGTGCACTGGCAAAACTCGTCTCCTCCTCCTCTCTGTCTCCCCATCTGAACTTTCCTCCTGTTCTTCTTCTCTTATAGATGGCACCCACGTGACATCCATGACGTATCGTCATTATCAACCGCTTCACTTGTATCTGACAACTCAACAAAGGAAGCAGCACCGGGTACAACATCATTATCATCATCAGACCGTACGTCCATGTGTGTAATGCTGCCTGACTGGGACATATCCCTGTTATCTACATCCTCTGGCACTAATGTTTGTGCATCACTCATTTCTTCCAACGGATGTGTAAATAACTCTGCTGACGGATCAAGTGAAGCGGCTGTGGTGCTAGTGTTTGTGGTGACGGCAGGCGGGCGAGTGGTAACTGGAAAGATGCCTGAAGCTAAGCTGGAGGAGGATGGTGCGTTTAGGTTCCGAGCGGAAGCTGTAGAAGATTTGGTGTCCTGTGTTAGCCAGTCAACCATGTCCTCAGAACATTTCAAGTTCAGGGTACGTTGCCTCTGAAAACTGGGCATTATTCAAGAGCCAAAGGGAATCACAGCACCACGACCACGACGGCCTCTGCGGGGTGGCCTGTCTCTGCCTGTCATTTTTTTTAGGATTATTGGTACTATGCGTGCAAGCTACTGTGACACCAGATATGAGTGTCACTGTGCACTGGCAAAAGTTGGCAGAGTAGGCGCTGTAGGCCTCACACACACGCCTGTAGGCAGGCAACTGATATTCAATCGATTACAGTAAAAAAAGGGTTCTTTTATTTCACTGTACACTACGGTTGCACTAGATATGAGTGTCACTGTGCACTGGCAAAAGTTGGCAGAGTAGATGCAATAGGCTTCACACACACGCCTGTAGGCAGGCAACTGATATTCAATCGATTACAGTCAAAAAAGGGTTCTTTTATTTCATTGTACACTACGGTTGCACTAGATCTGAGTGTCACTGTGCACTGGCAAAAGTTGGCAGAGTAGATGCAATAGGTCTCACACACACGCCTGTAGGCAGGCAACTGATATTCAATCGATTACAGTAAAAAAAGGTTTTTTTTATGTCACTGTACACTACGGTTGCACTAGATATGAGTGTCACTGTGCACTGGCAAAAGTTGGCACAGTAGATGCAATAGGCTTCACACACACGCCTGTAGGCAGGATATTCAATCGATTACAGTCAAAAAATGATTGATTTATGTCACTGTACACTATGGTTGCACTAGATATGAGTGTCACTGTGCATTGGCAAAAGTTGGCAGCGTAGATGCAATAGGCCTCACACACACGCCTGTAGGCAGGCAACTGATATTCAATCGATTACACTCAAAAAAGGGTTCTTTTATTTCACTGTACACTATGGTTGCACTAGATATGAGTGTCACTGTGCGCTGGCAAAAGTTGGCAGAGTAGATGCAATAGGCTTCACACACACGCCTGTAGGCAGGCAACTGATATTCAATCGATTACAGTCAAAAAAGGGTTATTTTATTTCACTGTACACTACGGTTGCACTAGATATGAGTGTCACTGTGCACTGGCAAAAGTTGGCAGAGTAGTTGCAATAGGCTTCACACACACGCCTGTAGGCAGGCAACTAATATTCAATCGATTACAGTCAAAAAAGGGTTGTATTATTTTACTATACACTATGGTTGCACTAGATATGAGTGTCACTGTGCACTGGCAAAAGTTGGCAGAGTAGATACAATAGGCCTCACACACACACCTGTAGGCAGGCAACTGATATTCAATCGATTACACTCAAAAAAGGGTTCTTTTATTTCACTATACACTACGGTTGCACTAGATATGAGTGTTACTGTGCACTGGCAAAAGTTGGCAGTGTAGATGCAATAGGCCTCACACACACTCCTGTAGGCAGGCAACTAATATTCAATCGATTACACTCAAAAAAGGGTTCTTTTATTTCACTGTACACTATGGTTGCACTAGATATGAGTGTCACTGTGCGCTGGCAAAAGTTGGCAGAGTAGATGCAATAGGCTTCACACACACGCCTGTAGGCAGGCAACTGATATTCAATCGATTACAGTCAAAAAAGGGTTCTTTTATTTCACTGCACACTATGGTTGCACTAGATCTGAGTGTCACTGTGCACTGGCAAAAGTTGGCAGAGTAGATGCAATAGGCTTCACACACACGCCTGTAGGCAGGCAACTGATATTCAATCGATTACAGTCAAAAAAGTGTTGTTTTATGTCACTGTACACTACGGTTGCACTAGATATGAGTGTTACTGTGCACTGGCAAAAGTTGGCAGAGTAGATGCAAAAGGCCTCACACACACGCCTGTAGGCAGGCAGCTGATAATTAATCGATTACAGTAAAAAAAGGGTTGTTTTATGTCACTGTACACTACGGTTGCACTAGATATGAGTGTCACTGTGCACTGGCAAAAGTTGGCAGAGTAGATGCAATAGGCCTCACACACACGCCTGTAGGCAGGCAACTGATATTCAATCGATTACACTCAAAAAAGGGTTCTTTTATTTCACTTTACACTATGGTTGCACTAGATATGAGTGTCACTGTGAGCTGGCAAAAGTTGGCAGAGTAGATGCAATAGGCTTCACACACAAGCCTGTAGGCAGGCAACTGATATTCAATCGATGACAGTCAAAAAAGTGTTGTTTTATGTCACTGTACACTACGGTTCAACTAGATATGAGTGTCACTGTGCGCTGGCAAAAGTTGGCAGAGTAGATGCAATAGGCTTCACACACACGCCTGTAGGCAGGCAACTGATATTCAATCGATTACAGTCAAAAAAGGGTTCTTTTATTTCACTGCACACTACGGTAGCACTAGATCTGAGTGTCACTGTGCACTGGCAAAAGTTGGCAGAGTAGATGCAATAGGCTTCACACACACGCCTATAAGCAGGCAACTGATATTCAATCGATTACACTCAAAAAAGGGTTCTTTTATTTCACTGTACACTATGGTTGCACTAGATATGAGTGTCACTGTGCGCTGGCAAAAGTTTGCAGAGTAGATGCAATAGGCTTCACACACACGCCTGTAGGCAGGCAACTGATATTCAATCGATTAGAGTCAAAAAAGTGTTGTTTTATGTCACTGTATACTACGGTTGCACTAGATATGAGTGTCACTATGCACTGGCAAAAGTTGGCAGAGTAGATGCAATAGGCCTCACACACACGCCTGTAGGCAGGCAGCTGATAATTAATCGATTACAGTCAAAAAAGGGTTGTTTTATGTCACTGTACACTACGGTTGCACTAGATATGAGTGTCACTGTGCACTGGCAAAAGTTGGCAGAGTAGATGCAATAGGCCTCACACACACGCCTGTAGGCAGGCAACTGATATTCAATCGATTACACTCAAAAAAGGGTTCTTTTATTTCACTTTAAACTATGGTTGCACAAGATATGAGTGTCACTGTGCACTGGGCAAAAGTTGGCAGAGTAGATGCAATAGGCCTCACACACACACCTGTAGGCAGGCAGCTGATAATTAATCAATTACAGTCAAAAAAGGGTTGTTTTATGTCACTGTACACTACGGTTGCACTAGATATGAGTGTCACTGTGCGCTGGCAAAAGTTGGCAGAGTAGATGCAATAGGCTTCACACACACGCCTGTAGGCAGGCAACTGATATTCAATCGATTACAGTCAAAAAAGGGTTCTTTTATTTCACTGCACACTACGGCTGCACTAGATCTGAGTGTCACTGTGCACTGGCAAAAGTTGGCAGAGTAGATGCAATAGGCTTCACACACACGCCTATAAGCAGGCAACTGATATTCAATAGATTACAGTCAAAACATGATTGTTTTATGTCACTGTACACTATGGTTGCACTAGATATGAGTGTCACTGTGCACTGGCAAAAGTTGGCAGAGTAGATGCAATAGGCCTCACACACACGCCTGTAGGCAGGCAACTGATATTCAATCGATTACACTCAAAAAAGGGTTCTTTTATTTCACTGTACACTACGGTTGCACTAGATATGAGTGTCACTGTGCACTGGCAAAAGTTGGCAGTGTAGTTGCAATAGGCCTCACACACACGCCTGTAGGCAGGCAACTAATATTCAATCGATTACACTCAAAAAAGGGTTCTTTTATTTCACTGTACACTATGGTTGCACTAGATATGAGTGTCACTGTGCGCTGGCAAAAGTTGGCAGAGTAGATGCAATAGGCTTCACACACACGCCTGTAGGCAGGCAACTGATATTCAATCGATTACAGTCAAAAAAGGGTTCTTTTATTTCACTGCACACTATGGTTGCACTAGATCTGAGTGTCACTGTGCACTGGCAAAAGTTGGCAGAGTAGATGCAATAGGCTTCACACACACGCCTGTAGGCAGGCAACTGATATTCAATCGATTACAGTAAAAAAAGGGTTGTTTTATGTCACTGTACACTACGGTTGCACTAGATATGAGTGTCACTGTGCACTGGCAAAAGTTGGCAGAGTAGATGCAATAGGCCTCACACACACGCCTGTAGGCAGGCAACTGATATTCAATCGATTACACTCAAAAAAGGGTTCTTTTATTTCACTTTACACTATTGTTGCACTAGATATGAGTGTCACTGTGAGCTGGCAAAAGTTTGCAGAGTAGATGCAATAGGCTTCACACACACGCCTGTAGGCAGGCAACTGATATTCAATCGATTACAGTCAAAAAAGGGTTCTTTTATTTCACTGCACACTACGGTTACACTAGATCTGAGTGTCACTGTGCACTGGCAAAAGTTGGCAGAGTAGATGCAATAGGCCTCACACACACGCCTGTAGGCAGGCAACTGATATTCAATCGATTACACTCAAAAAAGGGTTCTTTTATTTCACTGTACACTATGGTTGCACTAGATATGAGTGTCACTGTGCGCTGGCAAAAGTTTGCAGAGTAGATGCAATAGGCTTCACACACACGCCTGTAGGCAGGCAACTGATATTCAATCGATTAGAGTCAAAAAAGTGTTGTTTTATGTCACTGTATACTACGGTTGCACTAGATATGAGTGTCACTATGCACTGGCAAAAGTTGGCAGAGTAGATGCAATAGGCCTCACACACACGCCTGTAGGCAGGCAGCTGATAATTAATCGATTACAGTCAAAAAAGGGTTGTTTTATGTCACTGTACACTACGGTTGCACTAGATATGAGTGTCACTGTGCACTGGCAAAAGTTGGCAGAGTAGATGCAATAGGCCTCACACACACGCCTGTAGGCAGGCAACTGATATTCAATCGATTACACTCAAAAAAGGGTTCTTTTATTTCACTTTAAACTATGGTTGCACAAGATATGAGTGTCACTGTGCACTGGGCAAAAGTTGGCAGAGTAGATGCAATAGGCCTCACACACACACCTGTAGGCAGGCAGCTGATAATTAATCAATTACAGTCAAAAAAGGGTTGTTTTATTTCACTGTACACTACGGTTGCACTAGATATGAGTGTCACTGTGCGCTGGCAAAAGTTGGCAGAGTAGATGCAATAGGCTTCACACACACGCCTGTAGGCAGGCAACTGATATTCAATCGATTACAGTCAAAAAAGGGTTCTTTTATTTCACTGCACACTACGGCTGCACTAGATCTGAGTGTCACTGTGCACTGGCAAAAGTTGGCAGAGTAGATGCAATAGGCTTCACACACACGCCTATAAGCAGGCAACTGATATTCAATAGATTACAGTCAAAACATGATTGTTTTATGTCACTGTACACTATGGTTGCACTAGATATGAGTGTCACTGTGCACTGGCAAAAGTTGGCAGAGTAGATGCAATAGGCCTCACACACACGCCTGTAGGCAGGCAACTGATATTCAATCGATTACAGTCAAAAAAGGGTTCTTTTATTTCACTGTACACTACGGTTGCACTAGATATGAGTGTCACTGTGCACTGGCAAAAGTTGGCAGTGTAGTTGCAATAGGCTTCACACACACGCCTGTAGGCAGGCAACTGATATTCAATCGATTACACTCAAAAAAGGGTTCTTTTATTTCACTGTACACTATGGTTGCACTAGATATGAGTGTCACTGTGCGCTGGCAAAAGTTGGCAGAGTAGATGCAATAGGCTTCACACACACGCCTGTAGGCAGGCAACTGATATTCAATCGATTACAGTCAAAAAAGGGTTCTTTTATTTCACTGCACACTATGGTTGCACTAGATCTGAGTGTCACTGTGCAGTGGCAAAAGTTGGCAGAGTAGATGCAATAGGCTTCACACACACGCCTGTAGGCAGGCAACTGATATTTAATCGATTACAGTCAAAAAAGTGTTGTTTTATGTCACTGTACACTACGGTTGCACTAGATATGAGTGTTACTGTGCACTGGCAAAAGTTGGCAGAGTAGATGCAATAGGCCTCACACACACGCCTGTAGGCAGGCAGCTGATAATTAATCGATTACAGTAAAAAAAGGGTTGTTTTATGTCACTGTACACTACGGTTGCACTAGATATGAGTGTCACTGTGCACTGGCAAAAGTTGGCAGAGTAGATGCAATAGGCCTCACACACACGTCTGTAGGCAGGCAACTGATATTCAATCGATTACACTCAAAAAAGGGTTCTTTTATTTCACTTTACACTATGGTTGCACTAGATATGAGTGTCACTGTGAGCTGGTAAAAGTTGGCAGAGTAGATGCAATAGGCTTCCCACACACGCCTGTAGGCAGGCAACTGATATTCAATCGATTACAGTCAAAAAAGGGTTCTTTTATTTCACTGTACACTACGGTTGCACTAGATCTGAGTGTCACTGTGCACTGGCAAAAGTTGGCAGAGTAGATGCAATAGGCCTCACACACACACCTGTAGGCAGGCAACTGATATTCAATTGATTACAGTCAAAAAAGGGTTCTTTTATTTCACTGTACACTACGGTTGCACTAGATCTGAGTGTCACTGTGCACTGGCAAAAGTTGGCAGAGTAGATGCAATAGGCCTCACACACACACCTGTAGGCAGGCAACTGATATTCAATTGATTACACTCAAAAAAGGGTTCTTTTATTTCACTGTAAACTATGGTTGCACTAGATATGAGTGTCACTGTGCGCTGGCAAAAGTTGGCAGAGTAGATGCAATAGGCTTCACACACACGCCTGTAGGCAGGCAACTGATATTCAATCGATTACAGTCAAAAAAGGGTTATTTTATTTCACTGTACACTACGGTTGCACTAGATATGGGTGTCACTGTACACTGGCAAAAGTTGGCAGAGTAGATGCAATAGGCTTCACACACACGCCTGTAGGCAGGCAACTGATATTCAATCGATTACAGTCAAAAAAGTGTTGTTTTATGTCACTGTACACTACGGTTGCACCAGATATGACGTATCACTGTGCACTGGCAAAAGTTGGCAGAGTAGATGCAGTAGGCTTCACACACACGCTTGTAGGCAGGCAACTGATATTCAATCGATTACAGTCAAAAAAGTGTTGTTTTATGTCACTGTACACTACAGTTGCACTAGATATGAGTGTCACTGTGCACTGGCAAAAGTTGGCAGAGTAGATGCAATAGGCCTCACACACACGCTAGCAGGTAGGCATATGCAATTAGATTACACAGAAACAAATAATAAAATAAAATAAATTATGTTCTAGCCCTAAAAAGGTCTTTTTGGGTTGCTGTCCTTGCAGCAGATATCAAATGAGTCCTTCAGGTGTGTAGTGAAAGCTAATTACACAGCCTGGCTATCTATTTCCCTATTAAATCAGCAGAAAAAAATAATAAAATAAAATAAATGATGTTTTAGCCCTAAAAAGGGCTTTTTGGGTTGCTGTCCTTTCAGCAGATATCAAATGAGTCCTTCAGGTGTGTAGTAAAAGCTAAATACACAGCCTGTCTATCTATTTCCCTATTAAATCAGCAGCAGGTAGAATATATATATATATCCTCTCTCAATGAATGTAGCTTCAGAATGATTCTAAAATGGAGGCTGTCCTTCAGATGGAAGTCCCTGGAAGGGAGTGTATGCTGCTGATTGGCTGGAATGTGTCTGCTGACTGTAAGGTGCAGGGTCAAAGTTTCCTCAATGATAAAGAATAGGGGGCGGACCGTAAAGCGGATGTGTTCGCCGTTCGTTGCGAATGCGAATATGTGAAAATCGCCGCAAATAGTTCTCCGGCGAACTGTTCGGGACATCACTAGTAATAATAATAATGACTAACCACCAGATATACATTTTTCTGAGACTGACCAGGTGCCTACAATCAGCTCTCTGAATATATTTGCATGATGTGTTTCTCCTATAAAAATTCATATACATATAATTAACCTAAAAGAACCTCTGTAGATTCACCCAAACAATTTAGACTGTAAATTTGCGAGTTTTCAATCTTATTGAGTGCATAAAAGAAAGCACTTTTATTGCTTAATTTTAAATTAAAAAACAGGGTCTTCCATTGTTCTGTAATTTATTAAATTTGTTTTTGACTTGAATATACCCTGTTTAGCACTACAGAATATGTTGGAACTGTATAAATAAGGGATAATAATAATAATAATAATAGATTGGTAAAAAACTTCACAAGGTTATGAAGTATGTAATAAAAAAATAACATGAAATGCTATCTAAGCCTTAAGCATAAAAGTGTAATGAGAGAAAATTTCAATTTCAGCACACTCTGCTTGTGTGTGACAGCCTCTATATTGGATCTCTAGACACTTGCCTATCAAGTTATTCAAAAAAGCATGAAAGAAGCTTTCATCAACTCTTGCAGTTATGTTATCCCACTCAAAACTATCACCCAGAATTCCAAGCTCTTTGCAGAACTTTGATCAGTTGAAAATATGGGTTTAAATTTCAATGAACATGACCTAGTTCCAATGGAGCCACTGCAAGCTCATGCTAACAAGACATTGAAATAAGATCAAATAGAGAAAGGTACTAGGCTTATACATCAACATTTTCAGACCATGATCAGTCAAAAATAAATAGTATGTAAACCATTTATATTCTTCAAAAACCTTATCCCACCTCTACTGAACAACATATGTTAAGCTACTAAATAGGCAGGTCCTTCTTCCCAGGAATATTCAGGAATGCAACAGGAACCCCCACGGAAGTATCAAAAAAGTATACTACAAATGTGTACTTATCCTTAAACCTAGTGATTTCACTCTGGAACTGGTAAATCTCAAGTTGTTTTCACTAATATTTGTGCTTACTTTGGTGAGGCATGGTAAGTGCAGCCATGTTCTCCTACAGAGCATGCTCAGTGTTATCTTGTCTACATAATTCATTCAATCTGTGTTGATTCTGATTGCCCACACACTATTGTCCAGATCAAGATTAGGAAGGTAGTGGAGGAGTGCAACAGTAGCCATGAATAAGGGGAATTTTTTTTTTAAATATTCTTGCATACAATTTTGGTGTTACTTAACAGTGACCTAAATATAGATTTAATTCGAAAAAAAACAAACACTTGCACCGGCCTTTTAACTTGCTTGAGCAACTTTCTATTCATGGTGTTCTCTTGCAAACCAATGGGATTTCCATTTTTACTACGGAAAGCAATGACATGTACCGTATTTCCACAGAAGAATGCTTCCTCTCATAAACTGAGACATATATCAATAGATCCTTCAGGATCGCTACCTTGTTGTGGTGAAGGGGTTTGTGTAACTCAATGAAGCAATGAGCTATACCATGTATGGTCACCCAAGACAGCCAGGTCATAGCAGAGAGTTCAGACAAATGGCGGTCGACTGGAGAATTAACTGGCAACCCACTCCAGTATCTTTGCTTGGAAAACTTTATGTACAAGTACAACCAGAAACATAACAATATTTCACCAGAAGATGAGCCTCTCAGGTCAGAAGGTGCCTACCACATTACTGACGTAGAACAGAGGATGAATACGAGTAGCACCAGATCTAATGAAGTGGTTGGGCCAAAGCCAAAAGGACACTCAGCTGCAGATGTGTCTGGAAGGAAAAGGAAAGTCTGCTGCTGCAAAGAAGAATTCAGCATAGGAACCTAGAATGTTAGAACTATGAACCAAGGCAAACTGGACATGGTCAAACATGAGATAACAAGATTTAACATCAATATCCTGGGAATTAGTGAACTTAAATGGACTGGAATGGGACATTTCACATCAGACAACCACCAGATCTATTACATAGATCAAGAATCCTGCAGAAGAAATGGAGTAGCCCTCATAGTCAATTAAAAGGAGGCATAAGCAGTGCTCAGTTACAACCCAATATGTGACAGAATGATTTCAATTCAAATCACAGTAGTACAATTCTATGCACCAACCATGGATGCCGAAGAGGATGAAGTTGTCCAGTTTCATTAAGATATTAAACATGCCATAGATCTAACACCAATAAAAGATGTTACTCTGATGATAGGAGATTGAAATGCTAAATTAGGGAAAGTTCGGCCTTGGAGTACAAAATAAATCTCTGGTCATAGCAAACACGCTCTTCTAATAGCCTTAAAGACGACTCTACACATGGGCATCTCCTGATGGACAATATAGAAATCAAATTCACTATATACTTTGTAGCCAAAGATGGAGGAGCTCTATACAGTCATCAAAAGCAAAACTGACTGAGGTTTAGACCATGAACTCCTTATTGCAAAGTTCTGAATTAAACTGAAAAAAAGAGAGAAATTCATCAGAAAAAGGAAATATGAAATAAATAAAATTGCTTGTAAACATGCAGGGTCAGAAAAAAAAATATTTAAGGCATTAGAAATGGTAGATAGAATGCCTAAAGAACTTTGGACAGAAGTTTGCAATATTATCCAGGAAACCGCAACAAAGAATACCCCCAAACGAAAACAACTAAGAAGGCAAACTGGCTATCTGATGAGGCTTTAAAAGTAGCTCAGAAAAGAAGGAAAGCGAAAGGTAGTGGAGATAGGAAAAGATTCCAGAGGTTTGCAAGAAGAGACAACGAGACGTTCTACAGTGAGTGATTTAAAGAGATATAAGAAAAAAACAGAATGAGAAGGTCAAGAGATCTCTTCAAGAAAATAGAAACCTTTCATGCCAAAGTGAGCATGATCAAATACAAAAATGGTAAGGACTTAACAGAAGAAGATCAGATAAAGAATAGATGCCAGGAATAAACTAAAGATCTATATAGGAAGGATCTTAATAGCAGTTATGACCACAATAGTTTGTCCAATGAGCTGAAGCCAGACATCTTGGAGAGCGAAGGGAGATGGACACTAGGATGTCTTGTTGATAACAAGGCTGCAGTAGTTGATGGAATCCCAGCTGAACTATTAAAAATTCTACAAGATGATGATGTGAAAGTGATGCTTCCCTTATACCAACAAATTTGAAAAACTCAACAGTGGACGGTAGACAAGAAAAGGTTAATCTATATTCCAATCCCAAAAAGGCAATGCCAAAGAGTGTTCCAATTATCAAACAATTGATTCCACGTGTCAGCAAGGTACTGCTTAAGATCCTACAAGCTCGGCTCCAACAACATATAGACAGGGAACTACTAGAAGTGCAAGCCAGGTTCTGCAGAGCAAGAATCAAAACAAAGAAAACAAAAGCAAATTGCCAATGTTCAATAGATAATGGAGAAAGCGAGGAAGTTGGAGTTCCAGAAAAGCATTTACTTTTCTTCATAGACTATTCTGAAGCTTTTGGCTGTATGGATCACAACAAAATGTGGCAAATTCTTAAAGAGATGGGCTTACCATCTCATCCGCCTCCTGAGGTATATGTATGTGGACCAAAAAGCCACGGTCAGAACCAAACATGGAACAACAGAATGGTTAAAGATCGGAAAAGATGTGCTCCAAGGTTGTATGTTGTCACCTTATATATTTAACTTATATGCAGAGTACATCCTGCGTAAGGCCAGGCTGGATGAATGCAAAGCCTGATACTAATCTGATGGCTGAAAGTGAGGAGGATGAAGGTAAATAAAGAGAATCCAAAAGCTATTTTCCCGGGAACCAAGATCTCTTCAGATGGTGACTGTAGCCAGGAAACCAAAATACATTTGTTTCTGGGGAGGAAAGGTATGGCATGATTGGACGAGCCAGTAAAAAGTAAATATACAGTATATCAATATCAACAAAGGTCTGCATAGTTAGAACTATGGTATTCCCAGTAGTAACATATGTGAGAGCTGGACCATAAAAAAGGCTGAGCGCTGTAGAATTGACGTCTATGTGGTGTTGGCAAAAACTGCTTAGAATAATTTGCACTGCAATAAGATGCATTAAATCAGTACTTCAGGAAAATAAAAGAAACTGCTCACTGAAAGGTATCATCATGAGACTGGAACTCAAATATTTTGGTAATATCATTAGGCAGGATTCCCTAGAGAAGACTCTGATGCTGGAAAAGATTGAAGGCACACAAAGAAGATGGATAGATGAGATCATGGAAATGATGAACATGAACTTAATGGAGCTAAGAGGGGCAGTGACTGACTGATGTACTTGACATGCTGTGGTTCATAGGGTCACTGAGAGTCGGTCACAAATGAATGAATAAACAACAAAGATCAATAGAAACAAAACTAGTGGCTCCAACTAGAGACCCCATGTAAACATGATCTATCACTCTTGTATAATAAAAGAAAATCAATTTAAAATCTGGCAAATTTATAGACTAGGTATTTGGACTACATTTATTATAAAAATAGAATGTAGTTTAGAAATAATGATGATGATCACAAATGTAAAATAAAATCATGGTACAAAATATTTCATGGTTATTTAATTTTAAGGAGTTGTTCTGTGTTTAGTTTAAAAAAGAGAGATAAACAGAAATAACTAAGATCAAACCCAGAAAACATTTCTAATGATGTCACACTTATGCTGGCCTACATTTCTCTTACCATTCAGGTAACATGGGAAAGAACTAGGGCAACACCTGCAAAACATATCATAAAATATTATAAAAAAGAGTGACAGTCTATGAATGGATAGTAGTGATTACATTCTACATTAAGTCCAAATGTCATCTTTGCTGACTGCGCCCTCTGATTCTATTAAATCTTGGCTTCTTCCTGTGACGGGTAATGTTATCTAAGGATTTACTGCCACTTTCATTTTCACTTAGGAGAAAATCTAATCATACAGACAATTTCTCACACTGGAAAAATGTGCCTAGCAATGCTCACGTTAGGACTGCTGAGAGAAACTTAAACAAAAGGCTACATTTCAAATTAATTTTGATTAGTTATCTCTGAAATAATCTCTTATTGGTTTTAGAAGTAATGACATTAAAATGTATAATAAAATAATTAATATATACTTACATTTTTTTCTATTTATTCTTAACATAATGCTAATTTTGTTTTGTTTAATGGGGCATACATTATGTGTTTTTGTTTTAGGCACAAAAGACTAATAATACAAACAGTATAAGCTTCTAAAGGATTTGGTTCAAGGCATCTTAACATACTATAAAATCTCCTGGATACTATATCAGACTACTATATTTCTTGAATGGTCCCTAGGCACTTTCCAATATTTTGTTAAAAGATAAATGTTTGGTATTCTATTTGTAAAATAAAATTAAATACATTTTTCCTAAAACATACTGGGAGGAAAATTTAATATGTGGAAGATGATGCCTGGGAGTTTAAGTGTGTACATGGATTTCGGACAAAATTCATGGTGTGCCATTGTTTACATTGATAGAAAAGTACTGCTTTTGTAATATTTTTGAAGTGCTTTGAACAGAAGTGCTATGTAAATGTAAATAAATAAGTATAAAAGTGTTTAGGTATAAATGTAACTTGAACTGGTAGAGTTAGCAGTAAATGAGAAATGGGATTTAATAGGCATTACTGAAACATGGTGGGATGACTCTCATGACTGGGCTGTTAATCTGGATGGTTATAACCTATTAAGGAAATATAGGGGCAGGATGGATTTGTCTGTATGTTAAGTCTGAATTTAAACCTATAGTAATTGGAAATGTTGCTAAGCATGGGCAAGTTCTAACAATGAGAGATTTTACCTACCCTGAAATAAACTGGATGAATGAAACCCGCAGTTCAGCTAAAGGGAGCAGGTTTTTGAGTACACTTAGGGATCGTTATCTGGCCGAGGTTATACAAGAGCCTACTAGAAATGAAGCTATCTTGGATTTAGTAATCACAAATAATATTGATATGGTATCAGATGTTGAAATAGGGCAACCGTTGGGAAACTGTGATCACAACACAGTCTCATTTGAGATTGAATTAAAAAAACAAAACTGTAAGGGGCCAACAAAAACTCTGAATTTTAAGAGGGCAGATTTTAACGGTCTAAGGGCAGCTATACAAAGTATAAACTGGGACAAGGAACTGACAGTTAAAAATGCTGAACATAAATGGACAACATTTAAATCCTTTCTAAATATACATACACATCTACCATGTGGGAATAAAAGTAAATGGAGTAAATTACTTACAACGTGGCTTCACAATAATTTAAAGATCAAGATACGGAGTAAAAAACAGACATTTAAATTATACTAACAAGGGGGGACAGAGACTGCTTTACGTGAGTACAAGGAAATCAACAAAGCTTGCAAAAGGGTTATTAGACTGGCTAAAATAGAAAATGAAAAATTAGTTGTAAAGGAGAGTAAGACTAACCCTAAAATATGTTTTAAGTATATTAATGGGTAAAAGGCCAGGAAGGAAGCTATAGGAGCATTACAATCTCAAAATTAGTGGCCAGGAAAAGGCAGATGAGCTAAATAGGTTATTTCCTTCTGTATACACAAGAGAGGTAACTGTTGTTTGGTCACTGAAACATAATGAGGCTACACTACCTTCGCCAAATAATTGGTTAACGCACAAAGAAATCCAAAAGATGTTGTAGAAAATAAATGTTAATAAAGCCCCTGGTCCTGATGGAATACATCCAAGAGTACTGAGAGAAATGGGTTCTGTAATAGCCAAACCATTATATATATTTTTTCAAAATTCACTCAAAACTGGGTTGCTACCAGATGAATGGAGAAAAGCAGAGGTGATACTCATATTTAAGAAGGGAGCAAGAGCAAATCTGGGGAATTATAGACCTGTAAGCCTCACTTCTGTTGTGGGAAGGCTTTTAGAAGGGTTAATAAGGGATAAAATACAAGATTTTTTCTATTTAAACAGGATTATAAGTAGGAGACAACATGAATTTATGAGGGATAGGTCATGTCAAACAAATTAATTTGTTTCTATGAGGAGGTTAGTAGGAACTTGGATCAAGGCAACTCAGTGGATGTAGTCTTTTTAGATTTTGCAAAGGCTTTTGATACAGTGCCACATGGGAGACTATTGTGCAAACTAAAGGATACAAGAATTTCAGTAAATATATGCTCATGGATTGAGAGCTGGCTAAAAGACATGGAGCAAATTGTTGTTGTAAGTTCCTCAGGGCTCAGTACAAGTGCCTCTCCTTTTTAACATATTTATTAACGACATAGAAGTATGGCTGGAAAATATTATCTCCATTTTTGCAGTTGACACAAAGTTGTGTAAGGTAATTAAATGAGAAAATTATGTACTTTCCATCCAAAGGGATTTGCATAAATTAAAGAAATGGGCAATTAAATGGCAGATGAGATTTAATATGAATAAATGTAAGGTTATGAATCTGGGAAGGAAAAATAACCCTGCAATTTATAAACTTAATGAAGCAAATCTAGGGGTATCAGATATTGAAAGGGATTCGGGAGTGCTTGTGGACAACCACCTACGTAACAGTTCTCAATGTCAAGCAGCAAATAAAATATTAGCATGCATTAAGAAGGGTATAGAAGCCATGGAAGCAAATATCATTCTGCCACTATACAAATCCCTAGCACGCCCTCAATTGGAATATGGAGTACAGTTTTGGGCACCACTTGATAAAAAGGACATTTTAGAACTGGAAAAAGTACGGAGAAGGACAACAAAACTAATCAGGGGAATGGAGGGGCTAAGTTAAGAAGAAAGACTAACCAAATTAAAAATATTTTCTCTAGAAAAAGGTATCTAAGAGGGAATATGATTACCCTATATAAATACATCCAGGGTTAGTATAAAAATTTGTCAAGGGAGCTTTTTGTGCCAAGAGGTTTTCAACTGACTAGAGGACATCCTTTGAGGTTAGAAGTAAAAAGATTCCACCATAAAGAAAGAAGGGTAGTTAATCTCTGGAATTCTCTACCAAAGGAGGTGGTGACAGCGGATAAAAAAAGTGATTGTATATACAGTATGTTTAAATAAAAGGGGCATTCCGGGTTACGCTGGTTAATTAGAGAGGAAGTTTTGATCCAGGGAGGAATCAGATTGCCAGTATCTGGGGTCAGGAAGGAATTATTTTTTTCCCTTTTGAGACAATTGGCAAAGTGTTGGGTCACTTGTTTTTTTTTCTGTTTGCCTTTCTCTGGATCAATTAACAATTAATCTGCATATGGCAGATCAGAGGAGATCTTAATAGGTTGAACTCGATGGGCTAAAAGCCTTTTTTTTAAACCTCAATTACTAAGTAACTGTAGGACTCAGTACAGTCTAAATAGGTTAACTTGCTCCTTTTCATGCTCCTTATCCATAATCTAAGAATAACAATTTGATTTTGGGGTGACATAGTTCCTTTAAGTCTATGCTTACTTACCTTGTAAGTTTAGATATAGAATATAAGGTAAAACTTTAAGAACTACTTCAAAAAGACATTGTAGAGCTAAAAATGTGAATCTGGAAAAAGGCATCTGTGTGGTACATCTAGGGTCATAATATTTTCTTAGACAAAGATTGTCATTCTTCAAGGTATGTGCAGTCACATTGTGAAGCTTACTGCCAAAGGCAGTTGTGACAGCAGATTCATTAGATTTGTTGCTGTAGATTACAGGAAACTTCACAATTACGAAGTTTTCAGCACACTAACAACATTAGTAAGCCATGAACATAAAAGCATTTAAAAAAAACAAAAAACTTCATTTAGCAGAGGCACCGCTACTGCATGGAAACTGCCATGATAATCACACTTCCTTTTCAATGCACAAACGGATTGTTACAGAGCAGATCAGATGAGGCTTGCATGTATGTGTGCAAATTGCAGTGTACTGCGCATATGGGGTGTGAGATTGTGTCACATTTTTAAATGTTTTTCTGCCCACAGATTACATATCTTGTTGTTGATATGCTATAAAGTTCACAAACATACAAAGCTTTTTTTTAAATCTGCAGTTGTCATTTAAGAAACAAAATAGTCAATCTAAGTGCCAAATTGCGCATTCTTTCTTTACCTCACATGAGACAATTGACAAAGTTTCATTGGATTTTTCTCCTGGTTTTCCTCTCATTCAGTTCATGTCATGGATGTTTGCACTCCAGATGCCTGAAAACTACTATCCTTTCCTTCTGAAGCAAATACTGTGATAACAGACCTGATGGGAAAAAGCCTGTAATAAAGCACTGTGGTACCTTCTTCTCTTTCTTCTCCAAAGGAGCCTAGTCCAACCTTCCCCAAGGTAATTCCTTCCCTGGGCAATCACAAGATTGACATGACACCCCTGGTCTTTGTAGTTTCCAGCACAAGACCACTCTTGTGATAGACATAGTTTCCCTTGTTTGGACTGTGTAGGGTCTAGAAACCTTCCTACATTTGTGTCTGTGTTTTTTTTACATTGTGTGATTAACCACTTGTTATACTGTTTATATCCATGTTAAAAATGCTGGATGTTTTTTTTTTAAATGTGGTTTTGTAATTCATATACTGTGATGTAATTATTGTTTACAATGAAAGGTCTAAGAGGCCCATTGGGGTGTTTAGCACTGAAGGCATCCAGCTGTGTGACTAGATGAGCTGGCGTGCCTATCTGAATTAAGTTACCTTTGGTTACTTTGTATCTAGACTAATTGAAGTCCCTGTGTATTTCAATAGGTGCATTACCTCTGCTAAAAGAATACAAGCTTGTCAGCTGTATTGTTGAAGAGGCTGTGTCAGACCCTGGACCAGGAATGTCATTGTGGCAGAGCTGTACCATATGATGCTTCTAAGGAAGCCCCTGGCTATGAGGTTTTGCTGTCCCATGCTATGGACCTTGAGGTAGTGAGGAGGTACAGCCACTGGATTGCTCTGCTAATGGAAGGACTGTTCCCTGATGACATAAAAATGGAGGTGATGAGAAAAGTTACCTTAGTCGTCACCAGTAAGCCAGCGCCTGGAAACCAGCCAGACAACACATTACAGCAAAAGCACTGCTGTTTCTGACCCACCTCCCAAGAATCTGTCCTATAGAGCCTTCCAGAAATTTGATGATGCCTGTGGGCAGCTTTCTGTGCCAGCTCCAATGGATTGAACCCGAAAACTGGGTCTGACTCCTGGTGGGCTTGCTTGGTTGGCAAGGCAGCACAGCCTTTGGGCCATTTCACACCATCTAATTTAGGATTACCACTAAGCAAAGCTGGTGCTACTGATCTGATATCAGGTACCCATGAAGATTACAGGAAGCAATTCTGGGACTTGGCTCGGGTTCCCTGGACTCATATGGGGAGCTCTTATGGAAACTTCACCATCCTTCTGATGGGGGTGTTGGAAGGGGCACCACGTTCAGACCATTAAACGAGTCAACCAGATTACTTTGTTGGAACAAATTTTCCAGCATTGCCCTCCAGCCAGATTAGCGTGGGTCTAATATCCATGACCCATCAATGCAGAAGACACTGGCTGAATTGTAAACCAGTACAAGGAGACCTAGGGAGAACTTAGAGTGCCTAGACCATCCAGTGATCTTTGCCCTGCTGGACCATTTGGACCGTCTCTCCCCAGCCCCATAACCCAGCCTAGAGCACAAATCCAATCAGAAGGGTGACCCTGACTACAGTTCTACTTTGCTACTGCACCTTCCAACCCCTATAAATGGAGGAGCCTGGTGAGAGGTGCACTACTTTGGCTGCCCGTGGTTGGGGCACCTGAAGTAGGTCTCTCCCCATGTCCATCAAGCAAATCCCTGGCATTCCCCTAGCCTTGTTGTGTGTGTGGGTAAGTTGGTGGCTGACCCCACAGCAATGGAGGACCAATTGTTTAATTGCTCTGAGGATGGAGTCTGGCTTGAGGAACAGTATTTTGTAGCTCCTGTCCAGTTCTCCACAGGGGACTAACAAAGTCCCATGTGATGCTGGTATCTAAGGAGGATGGAATCACCCATTTTTGTGTAGGCTATAAATAACTAAATGACAATATAACTACTGAAGTTTACCCCATGCCCGGGGTAGAACTGCAAGTATGGCTAGTAACGGTAACCAACATGGCCACTCATGACCTGTCAAGGGCTATTGGCAGATCCCACTTGCTGAAACTGCTATAGTGAAGTTGGTATTCACCACCCCATTTGGTGTATTCCAGTTAAAAAAAATATGTCTTTTGGGATGAAGAATACCCCTTCTATTTTTGAACTACTGCATGGGTGCCAGAAGCTTGCACATGCATATCTAGATTGTATTTCCATATTCTATCATACTTGGCAGGAACATGTTAACCACCAAGCCACAGTCCTGGATTTGATACAGCCATCATTGTTGACTTTTTTCCATGACAAGTGCAGTTTGCTAGAGGGGAGGTGCAGTACCTAGTCAGGTGGTAGCTCTTGGCAGCCTTGAAAGAGCAGTGGCTCACCCCATTGAGGCAGGTGTTGGCATTTTTATGTAACACAGGGTATTATTGCCATACAGTACCCTGTAATAGATAGTCCAGAAACATAAACACACATTAGTGGATAAAAGTAGTCAAATACAAATTTTTAGATGTCTATCATAAATGTATCTAACCAACTAACAAAAAAAAAGTTAGAGGTGCTCAGTCAACAATATAGGTTAGTTCTATGGACATGATAACCCACTCTGAGAACAACCTCTTGTAGCTCACTTGTGCCCTTCACAGGGAGAAGTATCCAGTCATATATCAGTCTAGTCCAGCACCGAAATAGCAGGCAAATCTACCCTGAATAGGAGAAACAGCAAACCACAGACGTATGTTTTGGTCTTCATTGGGCCTCATCAGTGCAGTGTAGCTGAACTCCCTAAGGCACAGTGAGCAAGGGGTCCGTGGCTGGAGTCCCCCGTCACCCTTAGGGAGACTAATTCCTAAGGGTCTTTTGCATAAACAAAGACAAAGTTAGAGGTTCAATCAGAGAACAAACTAACCTTAATAGTTTAGTTCTATGGGCATGATAACCCACTCTGAGAACAACCTCTTTTAGCTCACGTGTGCCCTTCACAGGGAGAAATATCCTGTAGTATATCAGTCTGGTCCCACTCCCTAGAGGTCCACAAAGGCTGAAACTCATCTGGGATTTGCTGTTCTTTATGTTCAGGGTAGAATGGCCTGGTATTTCAAGGCTGGGTCACTCTTCTGAGTAGGACCAGACTGATATACTACAGGAAATTTCTCCCTGTGAAGGGCACAAGTGAGCTAAAAGAAGTTGCTCTCTGAGTAGGTATCAGACCTATAGGACAAACCTACTTCAGGTATTGTCCATTCTCAGATTGAGCACCTCTAATTTTGTTGTTATATTATATATTTTGTCAGAATAATTCATATTTAAAAAAATTAGGTGGGTAAAAGTGGCATAATTGGAATTGAACTTTAAAATATTATCAATCGATACCTCTGTTTATGCTCGAAATACATTAATCTTATTCATTCCCATTTTATAGGGAATACAAGTGTATGCCATATTTTGATTGTCTGTACTATCTGCTCAATACTCCTGAGGATATTTCTAAGTGCTTAAAATGCTCACATTCATTAAAGAGCATATGCACTGCAAGTTTTCATAAGCACTGTTATGCATAGTTTTATTACACAAAAGTAAAGTTACATTATGCAAATACGATATTGAACAAAAGTTGCTTATGCATATATTTACTTTAGTAAATAGGTTGTAAAGTCAGCATACTACAACAAATGTTTCATGCAAAGTCCCCTTACTTAAGCAAACTTAGCAGATCCCAGGAAATCTAACCTCCGCAAAAAATTATTTATTTTTATTCTCACATGTCTTTGCTGAAAACACTTTTAAATGCCTGTGTTACTTAGTTTTGATAAACTGATACTGTTTATAATCAAGTAATCAAGTATAATATATATCCTATTATGGATGAAAGTCTTATACCAGTTTTAAGTCTTTATTTGACACTAATGCACCTGAATATAAATATGTTGTAGAAGTAAGCTTTATCAGATAATGATGGTGACAAGAAACAATTTTTGTAGCACTGATTAATTCAAAAATGAGTAAGGAAAATCATGGCCCAGCATTCCACTCTATCCCTGAACTTAATCACAGACTTATGATCAAGTGCTGGGGGGGCATGAAACCCATTAGTCAGGGTTTTACTTCCTCTTTTTTGAATGAAGATGATTTTGCTCATGAATTTACTGATGTCATGCTAATGCTATTGGGAAGCGAGAGACCTCCTGTTCAGTGCATGCACACATCTATCAGAAAGATGCCAACCATCCTGATATCTGTGGAACAGTCGAGAAGATCAGAAGTCCATTTTTCCACAGATGTGGGACAATAGCTGACAGCGGAGGTAGGGAGTCTCAGAGAATAGAGGGTAAGCACTTTGCTATATAAACATAGTGTCAACATTTAGATTTACTATTGAACTTAAGTCTAGTAAAAGCACTGTAGGGCCCCAAAATGTCAATGTTTTTTCTCTATTTAGTTAAGAAGTTATTGTATCATCAAGTCAAAAATCTTGTTTCTTCACTACATGAACCTGTGTAGTACTTTTTCTCCATTACCTTTTCAAACTGATTTTTACTTATTGCATGCTTTTATAGTGCCTCTTGTAGTACATTATCTACCTCTAATCACCAGAAATTTGATTTCATCACTTTCTGACTACATACATTTGCTTTGTTAGAGATGCAATATACAGTTGCAAGCAAAAGTATGTGAACCCTTTGGAATGATATGGATTTCTGCACAAATTGGTCAAAAAATGTGACAACACAATAGACAATCACAGTCTGCTTAAACTAATAACACACAAAGTATTAAATGTTGCCATGTTTTTATTCAACACACCATGTAAACATTCACAGTGCAGGTGGAAAAAGTATGTGAACCCTTGGATTTAATAACTGGTTGAACCTCCTTTGGCAGCAATAACTACAACCAAACATTTCCTGTAGTTGCAGATCAGATGTGCACAACGGTCAGGAGTAATTCTTGACCATTTCTCTTTACAGAACTGTTTCAGTGCAGCAATAATCTTGGGATGTCTGGTGTGAATCGCTTTCTTGAGGTCATGCCACAACATCTCAATCGTGTTGAGGTCAGGACTCTGACTGGGCCACTTCAGAAGGCGTATTTTCTTCTGTTTAACCCATTCTGTTGTCGATTTACTTCTATGCTTTGGGTCGTTGTCCTGTTGTAACACCCATCTTCTGTTGAGCTTCAGCTGGTGGACAGATGGCCTTAAGTTCTCCTGCAAAATGACTTCATAAAATTGGGAATTCATTTTTCCTTCGATGATAGCAATCCGTCCAGGCCCTGACTCAGCAAAGCAGCCCAAAACCATGATGCCCCCACCACCGTACTTCACAGTTGGGATGAGGTTTTGATGTTGGTGTGCTGTACCTCTTTTTCTCCACATATAGTGTTGTGTGTTTCTTCCAAACAACTCAACTTTAGTTTCATCTGTCCACAGAATATTTTGCCAGTACTGCTGTGGAACATCCAGGTGCTCTTGTGCAAACTATAAACGTGCAGCAATGTTTTGCTTGGATAGCAGTGGCTTTCTCTGTGGTATCCTGCCATGAAATCCATTCTTGTTTAGTGTTTTACATATCGTAGATTCGCTAACATGGATGTTAGCATATGCCAGAGACTTTTGTAAGTCTTTTGCTGACACTCTAGGATTCTTCTTCACCTCATTGAGCACTCCTAGGACGGCCACTCCTAGGGAGAGTAGCAGCAGTGCTGAACTTTCTCCATTCATAGACAATTTGTCTTACCGTGGACTGATGAACAGCAAGGCTTTTGGAGATACTTTTATAACCCTTTCCAGCTTTATGCAAGTCAACAATTCTTAATCGTGGTCTTCTGAGAGCTCTTTTGTGTGAGGCATCATTTACATCAGGCAATGCTTCTTGTGAAAAGCAAACCCAGAACTGGTGTGTGTTTTTTATAGGACAGGGCAGCTGTAACCAACACCTCCAATCTCATCTCATTGATTGGACTCCAGTTGGCTGACACCTCACTCTAATTAGCTTTTGGAGATGTCATTAGTCTAGGGGTTCACATACTTTTTCCACCTGCACTGTGAATGTTTACATGGTGTCTTCAATAACAACATGGTAACATTTAATTCTTTGTGTGTTATTAGTTTAAGCAGAGTGTGATTGTCTATTGTTGTGACTTAGATGAAGATCAGATCACATTTTATGACCAATTTGTGCAGAAATCCATATCATTCCAAAGGGTTTACATACTTTTGCTTGCAACTGTAGAGACACTTCCTGGTTATATATGATATTATTGGCCTAGTGTGAAATATATCAATGCATTATGGCTTGTCAGTGTGTGCACAATAATATTTTTGGTACTTTAAATAAGTGATAGAACAAAAAATACCACATCACTCTTACATTATCACATCTGATTCAGGAGTTAAAAAAAAAACGTATTGGATCTATTCTTCATCATTAAGATACATTATTGGGAAGGGGCTGGAAATGAACCAGCAGTCTTGGTACATATTGCCAATAACAAAGTAAGATGGATTGTCCTAAAAATGATTTTATAGAACTAGGAAATAAGCTTAATGCAAGGACCTCCAAGGTATATTTTGGAGATACTACCCGTACAAGATGATGCTGTGAAAGTGTTGCTTGAATTATGCCAAAACATTTGGAAGACTCAACAATGGCCAATTGACTGGAAAAGGTCAGTCTACATCCCAATCCCCAAAAAAAGACAGTGCCGAAGAGTGCTCCAACTATCGAATAATTGCACTCATTTCACATGCTAGCAAGGTAATGCTAAAGATTCTACAAGCTCGACTCCAACATTATATGGACAGCGTACCACCAGATGTGCAAGCCAGGTTCTGCAGAGGATCAAATTGCCAATGTCTGATGGCTAATAGAGAAAGCAAGAGAGTTCCAGAAAAACATTTACTTCTGCTTCATAGACTATTCTAAAGCCTTTGACTGTGTGGATCACAACGAAATGTGGCATGTTCTTAAAGAGATGGGAGTACCAGATCATCTCCTCCTCCTCTTGTAGAATCTGTATGTGGACATAGAAACCACAGGCAGAACCGAACATGGAACAACAAAATGGTTCAAGATTGGAAAAGGACTCTACACGGTTGAATATTGTAACCTTATTTATTCAATTTATATGCAGAATACATCATGCATAAGGCCGGACTGGATGAATCCAAAGCCAGAATCAATTTTGCTGGAAGAAATATCAACAACCTCAGATACGCTGATGATACTACTTTCATGGCTTAAAATGTGGAGGAACTAAATTACCTATTGATGAGGGCAAAAGAAGAGAGTGCAAAAGTTGGCCTGTTGCTCAGTGTTAAAAAGTTGAAGATCATGGCAAATGTCAATCTCAGTTCCTGGCAAATAGATGGGAAAAAGTGGAGGCAGTGACAGATTTTATTTTGCTGGGATCCAAGATCTCTGCAGATGGTGACGGTCGTCATGAAATTAAAAGACGTTTGCTTCTGGGGAGGAAAGTTATGGCAAGCTCGGACCAGCTATTAAAAAATAAAAATATTAAACTATAAACAAAGGTCCACATAGTTAGGACCATAGTATTGCCAGATGTAAAATGCAGATGTGAGGGCTGTACCATAATGAAGTCTGAGTGCCATAGAATTGACGCCTTTGAATTGTGGTGTTGGCGAAAACTACTTAAGAGTCCCTTTCTTATAATTTCTTGAAACACATAAATGTATACAAAACATTTATATATAATGTATATTTATAATACATTTGTTAATGTCATAATGTATAAAAGCGACCTACATGTAAGTCATATTTTAGATTATTTTCTCAATGCATTCTCTTTATGTCTGCTGTACTTTTATTAAAAAAAAATTATGTAATATAATTCAGTTGGATAATTTACCTTTTCTTAACAGTTTATATATTCGATAGATAGATACCATTAGACTTCCATTGCCTCTGAGCAGGCCCACCCTAATGTCAAACCTAGGTTATTGGTTGGGCGTGTGTGCAAAAAGTAAAGTTATTATAGAAGTTTAAGGGAAAAAAAAGTGACAAATGGATTTTCCTGAGTTAGGGCCTATGTGAATCTCTGCAAAAGCAATTACGGGTGACGTAGCAAGACAGTAAATCCTACCTAGCTATGTTAATCCCCCATCCCTAAAACATTGGGAGAGAACTGCTACGAGTCACTGCTATGAGTGAACTGCACAACATCTCCATTGATTTTTGCACTGACAATAAATTATTATTATTATTTATTATTATTTTCAGTATTATTATTAATAATATTATTATTATTATTATTATTATCAGCATTTATTTGTAATTAGTGATGTCGCGAACATAAAATTTTCGGTTCGCGAATCGCGAACGCGAACCGACACAATTGTTCGCGAACCGGCGAACCAGGCGAACCGCCATAGACTTCAATGGGCAGGCGAATTTTAAAACCCACAGGGACACTTTCTGGCCACAATAGTGATGGGAAAGTTGTTTTAACGGGACTAACACCTGAACTGTGGCATGCCGAAAGGGGATCAATGGCAAAACTCCCACAAAAAATTACATAGTAGATGCAGAGTCTGGTTTTAAGCCATAAAGGGCATAAATTACCTAACATTCCTAAATTGTTTGGAATAACGTGCTTTAAAACATCAGGTATGATGTTGTATCGATCAGGTAGTGTAAGGGTTAGGCCCGCTTTACAGTGACAGACCAAACTCCCCGTTTAACGCACCCCAAACAAACGCAAACAGTCCATTTGCACAACCGCAAACTCCCCATTTGCACAAGATTGGATACCAAGCTAGCCATGTCCCGTTCCTTGTCCTCACTGATGTCATTGAAGGTCTCTTCCTCCACCCAGCCACGTACAACACCAAGGTTCCCCGAAAGGTGACAACAAGCCCCCTGGGAAGCCTGTTGTGTTTGGTCTTCCACCTCCTCAAAGCCACCTTCCTCCTCTGACTCCTCTTCTTCAGACTCCTCTCACTGCATTGCCTCTCTCTGCATTATTATAAGGTGTGTTAAGTAGTACTACTCTTATCAGTTTAATACCTGTTACAGCACATATCAGTGGGTGTGTATAAGGCCTGGATTTTTAGAACCAGGAGATGGAAAAAGATGCTTTGTTGGTCGTATCACTTCAATTTTGGGGCACGGCACGTGTAATCAAAGGTGCCACCAGATAGGAGTGGCGTGTTTGTAAGTATTACTCTTATCAGTTTAATACTTGTTACGTCACCTATCAGAGGGCGTGTATAAGGCCTGGATTTTTAGAACCAGGAGATGGAAAAAGATGCTTTGTTGGTCGTATAACTTCAATTTTGGGGCACGGCACGTGCAATCAAAGGTGCCACCAGATAGGAGTGGCGTGTTTGTAAGTACTACTCTTACAGTTTAATACTTGTTACGTCACCTATCAGAGGGGGGGAATAAGGCCTGGATTTTTAGAACCAGGAGATGGAAAAAGATGCTTTGTTGGTCGTATCACTTCAATTTTGGGGCACGGCATGTGCCATCAAAGGTGCCACCTGATAGGAGTGTTTGTAAGTACTACTCTTATCAGTATAAATACCTGTTACAGCACCTATCAGGGGGCGTGTATAAGGTCTGGGTTTTTAGAACCAGGAGATGGAAAAAGATGCTTTGTTGGTCGTATCACTTCAATTTTGGGGCACGGCACGTGCAATCAAAGGTGCCACCAGATAGGAGTGGCGTGTTTGTAAGTACTACTCTTATCAGTTTAATACTTGTTACATCACCTATCAGGGGGCGTGTATAAGGCCTGGATTTTTAGAACCGGGAGATTTAAAAAGATGCTCTTTGAGACATTAGCTTCTTACGCTCAAACATGTCCTTTACAGACACCTGACTATGGGCAGATGAGCAGGAACTGCTCAAGGCGAGAGATGCAGTGGCGGATGGTTGAGAGGGGGCAAGGAGGACAGCAGTGGTTAATGTGGCTGATGATGCTGGACCAGGAGGAGGATGGCGGCTTTGAGTTTGTGTGCTGCTTGTACTCATGTGTTGGTCTGGAGTCACCCAAACATTAGGTCTCAACCTGTAGAGGATAAGGGAACCAGGCTACTCTAGACCTCATTCATCATTACCGGTTTTGACAGATTGGTACTATGCGTCCAAGCTACTGTGACAACAGATATGAGTGGCACTGTGCACTTGCAGAAGTTGGCAGAGTAGACGCTGTAGGTCTGACACACACGCTTGCAGACAACTAACTGCTATGCAATCTATTACAGTAGAATTTTTTTAAATGTACACTACTGTTACACCAGATATGGTGGTGTGTTAAGTAGTACTACTCCTATCAGTTTAATCCCTGTTATGTGCCTTTTTGGGGGTTTTGTTGTTGAAGCCACAGTGCAGCACCAGAGGCCAGAAAAATTAGGCATGTACACATGCCTGAAAAATTAGGTGTTGTTGATCTTGCAGCGAGCAGAGAAGAAGGTAGGCCTGATTCAACACCCCAGCCCCGCATACCCACACTCAGAGAATGAGGGGGAGACCTGAGAAGGCCACGGGCCGGAGATATAAAGGGGGGCCATCCCAAATAAGCACACAAGCGGGGACAAAGTTAGTGAAGGGGAAATAGAGGCCCATGGACTGACGGTCGCCATCTTGGCAGGAAAAGGGCCCAGCAATTAAGCCAAACTGACCCAGCACAGGCAGCTACTTGAGTCAAATGCAGTACAATTACACCTTAAAAAAAGCTGAAACATGCAGCGGCGGGGATTCTAAACGGCCACACGGGGACAAGAAGGCTAACAGCCCCCACAGTCTCTGCACCACTCTTTTTAACAGATAACCCAAGGGGCTAACCAGGGACCTTGCCCACATAAAAAAACAGAATTTTATTGGAGGAATTATTAGTGTCTTTACCCCCCAAGAGAGGACATAATATATGGTATCTTTAGACTACCTGATGGCCAAACCTCCTTTAGCCCCAATGCTATCCAAGAAACATTTCAAAACTTTATCTGACTGGGGGTCTATAGAGTGACATTAGTACTGACCTTTATATGACTGGGGTCTATAGAGAGACATTAGTACTGACCTTTATCTGTCTGGGGTCTATAGGTGACATTAGTACTGACCTTTATCTGTCTGGGGTCTATAGAGTGACATTAGTACTGACCTTTATCTGACTGGGGGTCTATAGATGGACATTAGTACTGACCTTTATCTGTTTGGGGGTATATAGAGGGACATTAGTACTGACCTTTATCTGTCTGGGGGTCTATAGGTGACATTAGTACTGACCTTTATCTGTCTGGGGTCTATAGAGTGACATTAGTACTGACCTTTATCTGACTGGGGGTCTATAGATGGACATTAGTACTGACCTTTATCTGTCTGGGGGTCTATAGGTGACATTAGTACTGACCTTTATCTGACTGGGGTCTATAGAGTGACATTAGTACTGACCTTTATCTGACTGGGGGTCTATAGAGGAACATTAGTACTGACCTTTATCTGTCTGGGGGTCTATAGGTGACATTAGTCCTGACATCCTGCTGCAGTATTATTACTCCCAGTACTCCCAGGCTTGCTACTATTAGATATAATAACCTCAGTTTCGTTTCCTTATCTGTTGGTAACATCAAAATATGATTATTAAATATTTCATATTTGTTTGTTTTTTCTCCCAAAGTGAACCCCTTTGTGTGTGTCCCACAGACGTGTCGTTTCCGCTCTGCGTATGTTGGATTTGCACCGCTCAGAAAGTATGAAAAGAGATCCCCCCGCCTTGAAGCCCATTAATGACATCATCAGTAAATTGTATGTAACAGATTCCAGTGTTTAGGTTTTATGACCCAATACTGCGATCATATCATTTATGACAAAAATCTGTATTTGTCGTATTATTCAGACGCGCGTGCATCTGACACTTTGTGTTACATTTCCTGATACTTTTATTATCTTGATCTTTATATATTTACTAGCGACTTGCCTGTCAAAAAATGGCGGCAATAAGATTGTAAGGCAGGTAATGGTGTTTGGACGAGACATTCATTTTGTTGGCGGTCGGAGATCCTTCGGCGCTCATTGCGAGGCTGATGGTTGTATTTTTTTTCTGATAGGCGCTTTTGCTGTTATTCTTTGGTCGGCGGTGATGTGTTTTTTGCGCTTATTGCAAGTCTTCGTGTGCTATGAGCAGCGTTGGCGCTCGTTGTGAGGCGCGCAGTGAATGGCTTTTATGTTTAATGTGATAATGTTTTTTTTGTGTATATGTATTTTTGTATGCTAATGAAATAATTACTAAATGACTATACTTTACCTATTTGTAAGTAATATATGCAGGAAGCATTGTGCTGAAGAGCTGACAATCTGTTTTCATGTTCCTGCAGCATACAATGTAGGTTTTCAGTGCTGCTGTGTAAGTGTCAGCAATGTGTGCAGTGTGTAGTGTAAATAGGCTGCGAGCGTGAGGAGAAGCCGTTAGGGTAGCTGGGTACTTCCGCATTGTGTAAGTTAGTGTTGTAAAATGGCGGGGAATATGTATGTGGTGCGCGGGTGTGGATGATTTAGCGTCCTTGTTAATAGTGTATCTTTACCTCGTACAGCTTTTTAGGAAAATCTGTATGTGTTTCGCGTGTTTAGGGTCCTGTAGCATCGTTTTCTTTTTTTCAACGGCCATTTTTTCTCTCACTTAGGTGATTTTGCGGGTGTCTAAACTCATGAATTTGGACTTAAATGGTGTAACTTCACTTGCAGAGGTCCTCGGTGCCCGCCTTGCTGTGGGTAAGCTTTTTCTGTGTTTGTTGTGTGTATTTATTGTGTTTTTAATGTTTTAAGGGCGCACGGTTCGGGCGTTAAGGTCGTATTTTTGTGAGCTCGTAATGTTTTTTTTTCTAAGTCCCGTATTTTTGGATGGTAAGTCCGTAAATTTGATGGTGTAAGTCCCGCCTGCGGCTCATTGCAGCCGACGTGGCAGCCTTCTGCGCTCCTTGCCAGCAACTCTGGCCCTCGCTTCGCAAGCCCGCAGCATTAGCAACAACCCGCCTGCTCACAACTATATATGTGATATCTGCAACGTCTTCCCCAGTTGGCACTTGTAAATTGGCTAAGCGACAAAAAAAATGGCGTCCGTAAAAAATGAAAATGAGGCTACACGACACCAAACCGCGCAAAACATCGCCAGCCATGTACGACTTTTACCTAGGAACAGACGAGGTACAAAATACACTATAAGAAATAATGGAAACTGCTGGCGAGCCGCGTAACACATATACAATCGCCGCCATTTTACAACACTAACTTGCAACTAATAACATTACAAATCTAAAATGGCGCGTTACACGACTATACAAGCGGTTTCCCCTCGTGCACTGCGCACATTGCTGACACTTACACCTCAGGTCACCAACAGTCCAAATGTACACTTTAAGCTGCAGGAAAATCAAAACTGATTGTTAGCTCTTCAGGATATTGATCACTGGATATATTAATTACAAATAGGTAAAGTATTTTAGTAATTAATTAATTCATTATTATTAAAAAAAATATATATAAAAAAAATAAGCTTAATAGCATATTTTACACTGCCGTTACTTTACATACATTAACGCTTCACACTTCCTAATACATTTGTTCATTCACAATAGTTATTATCGTGCATTCATTTAATAAGTATTAATTAGTAATGGAAAATAAAAATGTAGACTTTACACTACACTAAAATGTTTTACTTTTTACTCTGCAGTTATATATCTGGATTACTGCTCATTGGCTGCCAGCGATAGCACTCTCAAAGCAGTTACAAATCGAAATCACTTTATTATGCTCTGAGACCTGAATACATTTTTTCTCTGTCTCAGTCTATACTTTGTATTGCTGCCCTTAGACCGTTAAAATCTGCCCTTTTAAAATTAAGAGTTTTTGTTGGCCCCTTAAAATGTTTTTTTTTTAATTCAATCTCAAAAAAGACTGTGTTGTGATCATTGTCTCCCAAAGGTTCCCCTATTCCAACATTTGATACTATATCAATATTATTTGTGATGACTAAATCCAAGATGGCCCCATTTCTAGTAGGTTCTTGTATAACCTGGGCCAGATAATGATCCCTCAGTGTACTCAAGAACCTGCTCCCCTTAGATGATCTGCTGGTCTCATTTATCCGGTTTATTTCAGGGTAATTAAAATCTCCCATTATTAGAACTTTTAATTAAACTTTTATATATTAGAACATTTAATTAAACCTAAAATGCACCCAATGTCTATAGAGAAGTTGCAAAGTGGGCCCTAAATGTTTCTGCACCGGGTCACACCAATCACTGTCGACTCAGGGTCTGTGCAGCGCTGTCTGACCAGGGTCTAGTACAGTAATATAATAATATAACATAGCAATAATTGCTGCTGTTTAGTTGTTCAGTCATGTCCAACTATACGTGACCCTATGGCCCTCAGCACGCCAAGCACATCTGTCAAAGGGAAGAGGAATAAAAACACAACAGTATTCAGTAACTCTGGAGGTCCCAGTACTTGAAGAACGAAAAGTACAAATATAAAGAAATATAAACACAATGAGTTGGGAAAAGTTGGGCATTTGAAGCCGAAATCACATTAACGAGTCCCCAGTTCTCCTAACGAGTTTATCTCATGTGCTTAATTATCTCAAAATTGGGGTTGATAACCCATGAGATGTAAGATCTCTCCATAATAAGACCTTAATGCTCTTGTGCTTTATTATTATTCTTATTATTATTACTATATAATGTGTAGATGTACCGGCTAGGCATGCTCTTGTGCATTATTATTATTATTATTATTACTATATAATGTGTAGATGTACCGGCTGGGCATGCTCTTGTGCATTATTATTATTATTATTATTATTATTATTATTACTATATAATGTGTAGATGTACCGGCTGGGCATGCTCTTGCGCATTATTATTATTATTATTATTACTATATAATGTGTAGATGTACCGGCTGGGCATGCTCTTGTGCATTATTATTATTATTATTATTATTACTATATAATGTGTAGATGTACCGGCTGGGCATGCTCTTGCGCATTATTATTATTATTATTATTACTATATAATGTGTAGATGTACCGGCTGGGCATGCTCTTGTGCATTATTATTATTATTATTATTATTACTATATAATGTGTAGATGTACCGGCTGGGCATGCTCTTGTGCATTATTATTATTATTATTATTACTACTATATAATGTGTAGATGTACCAGCTGGGCATGCACCAACATATTCTGTAGCTCTAAACAGGGTAGATACAACTCAAAAACAAACTTAACAAATTACAAAAGAATGGAGGGCCCTGTTATTGAGTTTAAAGTCAAGCAAACAAAGTGCTTTCTCTAAAGCACCCAACAAGACTGAAAACTCACAATCTTACAATCTAAAGGGTATGGGTGAGGTATAGAAAGGTGTGGTACAATATAATCTGTAAATTATGGCTTCTTTAAAAACAAGAGTTTTTAGTTAAGTTTGGAATTATTTGAGGCAGTAGGATATTCTAGTGAAACGAGGCAAGGAGTTTAACAAAATAGTGACAGCATGAGACAAGTGAGGAGAAAAGAAGAATGTGATTAGTAGAGCGAAGAGGACAGTTGGGAGAGTATTTAGAAACAAGAGCAGAGATAGAAGAGGGTGCAATTTTTATTGAGAGCTTTATATGTTAGGGTCAGTATTCTAAATTTTATTCTGGAGGCTATGGGAAGCCTGAGGAGTGACTGACAGAGAGGTTCTGCATATATCGATATAAATGAGTCTAGTGGAGGCATTCATTATTGACTGAAGTGGAGAGAAATGGGTGAAGAGAGACGGAACTGGATATTAAAGTATACTAATAAGACTCGCAAATCACGGCACTGCTGTAACTGCAGAAGAAAGATTTCCATGAACCAAAGACCATTCACAAGGGGTTTTCAAACCCTTAATGAGTCCCCAGAAGCATTTAAAGTGAAACAATAGCACAAAAAGCACTACAAAATGATAACATTTCAACATTATTTGGCACTTAACAATCTGATGTCTACATATGTGTAATTACAAAATATAATATGTTAGTTTTAAGCCTGTTGTATTATATAAAATCCAGTACTCAAGGGGTTAATACACGTAATGAAACCACGTTGGCTAGGAACAAATGCTCTAATGCATTGTTTATAAATATATAATATTTTAACACAAAATAAATACATCTTTATTTATTGAAGCTATAAATACAACTACCACATCTTTTTAACATCAAAATATATCACATAATAATAAATAATTGTCAAACTGCGAGACGTTGTCACGCTTTGCGTGGTGCGTATGAGTTAGACGTGCTCATCTCTGCGAGCCTCGAGAAGCGAGAAGTTAACCCGTAGCACTTAGGCGATGAGCGCGAGTCGAGCTGTAAAGGCAATTAAACTCGAAGCACAAAGGCAATGAGCGTCGAAGGTGCTCTTTGCCTGCTCGCCTCAAGCAGTGAAGGCCAAAAAAAATACGAAAACATCCAAAAAACACAAAAAAACTAAGAAAATTAAAATAAATACAACAAAAACATCACCCACTGCATGGGGGAACAGGCAGGACATGTGTGAGTGAGGTGCAACATGAATTTAAGACGATTTTGACGACTTTCAGCACACAAAAATCGCCTAAGCGAGAAAAAAAATGGCCGCCAAAAAAAACAAAAATGAGGCTACACGACCCAGGGCCGAGCAAAAAAATTCCGAACGCATAGCACTTTCACACAGGAACGAACGAACTACAAAATACACTATTACAAATAACAGAAAATGCTTGCGAGCCACGTAACACATTAATAACATTACGAAGGTACAATGGCACTTTACACAACTACACCAATGGATTTCCCTGGCACACACAAACAATTTAGAATGCACAGTTGGGACATTCATTACACTTTATCATCAGAGCACCAAAACTCACTGTACATTGTATGGTGCCGGAAAATTTAAACAGATTGTTAGCTCTTCAGGCTATTGATTGCTGGATATATTAATTACAAATAGTAAAGTATATTAATTTACTCAACTAATTAATTCATTATTGATTAAGTAAGCATAGATAAATATATATCTCTCTTTATAATGACTGAGAAAGGTGCTCAGAGGAGCAAAAATAGATGACACAAGAGGCTCGCCATGAGCGCCAAAGGTCCTCACAGTACAAAAAGGTTTACATTGTGTGTCAAACAGCATTCCCATGGCTTCAAATGTTATTGCCCCGTCATTTTTGATGGGCAAGTCGCTAGTTAATGAATAAAAACAACATAAATTTATATATATATCACTAATGTTTCCTTGCTGCAGCAGTTCAGGCACTTATTACGGCACTTCCCACTCAATATTCAGGTTATTTGCATTCTCTATTGGCTCCTAGAGCCCTGTCTCATCCGTAAAACTCGGTTTGGCTACTCCCTATACAGAAATCTGTTGCAGCTAAGGCAGGATGTACAGCTGTAGACTGAGAGCCCTAACCTGGGGGAGCAAAAAAATGTACATTAGTGTAGAACTTAGGGAAATAAAACTCCTTCAGTCAATTAACGGCAGTGCCCTATCTTAGAGCACTTGATTTACACGGAGGCATAAGTAGCAGAATGATGTAAAGCCATGATGTAAGTACACAAATATCATGGCAATAAATGTCTCTTTAGTACAGAAAGGACATTTGCAGTACAAAACTCAATTATTTGCTACTTCAACTCCCTAAATTTAAATAGCATTATTAATATTTTCTTGTGTTAGTTGAATATAGTGTTTGATACATCAATGCATTTAAGCAATTAGCACATTATTAGACTTTTAAATGTTCTACTGATTTCTACAGATATATACTTTTACATTTTTTTTAGTTCTGTAAATATTCAATATAATTTCAGAATGTAGTTAATAATACAAAGAATAATACTTACAAATGTAAATTCAGGCGTTTAGGGAAACAGATCAAATCATTTCTGACAGCACTAAGTCCTTTCTAAAATGTAACATGTCCCAATAGATTGATTCTTAATTGTTTATGTATTTATCTTTAGCTAATATTCCATTTGGAATTCTTTCAATAGATGTACTTAGTGGTTACTCAATAATTTACAATGTACACGAAAAGAAAATCTGTCAGACAAAATTTAATCAAAAAGTTGTAACTATTAGCGTCTTTGGAATTGTCAGAGCTAAATCCTTTTCCAATTACTTTATGATATATAATAAAAACAGGGTCAACAGAACATTAACTATTTTCATGCCACAAAGGACTTGCCATAAGAAAATGGCTACTGTATTCTGAAGATATGTTATATTATTGAAAAATAAGAGAATATGAAAAACATATTACGGTTCTTTTCAATTAATCTTAACATTTAACATTGTTGATACAAATAGTTACAAGATGTATTAAGCCATGCAATCCAAGGTTTAACAACCCTGTTTTGCATACTCACTTTCCCATGTACATCCATGTTAAATACCATATATTTGTGCTTTTATATTAAACATATATTTTCCCATCTTATTATAGTAAATAAACAATAACTTTTATCAATTCATGTTTTGTTTTGTTCTGTAAATGTGCAAAAAAATATGTTTTACATTTTTATGCTGGGTTCATTTTTTAAGTATTTGATGGTGTGACAATGGCAAATCAAGTGTAGCCTAATTATCTAGATTTTTTTTTTAAATATTGCCTCTAGGGGTATGACATTCTCAAATTCCTCAGACTCTGTGTGAAATATATAGCAGTAAGCAATAAAGGCAGCCCCTGGAGACAGCATGTGGGAGGGGGCTTTTGATCGGCTAGTGCTAGGAAGTCATTGGTGGGTTTGTTCTGGTGGGAGGTGTTGTCACTTTAATAAAACTAGTGCTTTACCGCCCTTGGCAGTTATTCTGGCTGGAGCACATACTGAGTATCCCTCCCTCCCTATTGGTGAACTTATTGACATATTGTCACAGCTGGGAGTTTGCGGGGGTGATTGCTCACAATGGGCTGGAGCTCAATTATTTGGTGGGTGGTCTTACACCACGGTTGGTCCAGAGGCCTGCTGGGCACAAGGTTCCTAGAGGCCTCAGTTGGTTGTGGGCTATCTGATAGTTTTGAGCAATAAACGCTGTTCTTTTATGTTGTTTTATGTTTATCAATAAAGCTGTGGCCTGTTTTATCCCACGTGACAACAATCTCCTGTATTCTTCATATGTCTGGGCTATGGGGTAGAGTGGCAAGATGAAAGCCTTTTCTTACGAAAAAAACATCCAAGCCAGGCTACATTTTAGCAAAAACACATCTGAAGTCTCCCTAAAGCATGTGGGAAAAGGTGTTCTGGTCTGATAAAACCAAGGTTGAACTTTTTGCCATAATTCCAAAAAATATGTTTGACGAAAAAACAACACTGCACATCACCAAAAGAACCCCATACCCACAGTGAAGCATGGTGGTGGCAGCATCATGCTTTGGGGCTGTTCTTCTTCAGCTGGAACTGGGGCCTTAGTTAAGATAGAGGTAATTATGAACAGTTCCAAATACCAGTCAATATTGGCACAAAACCTTCATTTTTCTGCTAGAAAGATGAACATGAAGAGGAACTTCATCTTTCAGCATGACAACGACCCAAGGCATACATCCAAATCAACAAAGGAATGGCTTCACCAGAAGAAGATTAAAGTTTTGGAATGGCCCAGCCAGAGCCCAGACCTGAATCCGATTGAAAATCTGTGGGGTGATCTGAAGAGGGCTGTGCACAGGAGATGCCCTCGCAATCTGACAGATTTGGAGTGTTTTTGCAAAGAAGAGTGGGCAAATTTTGCCAAGTCAAAATGTGCCATGCTGATAGACTCATACCCAAAAAGACTGGGTGCTGTAATAAAATCAAAAGGTGCTTCAACAAAGTATTAGTCTAAGGGTGTGCATACTAATGCAACCGTATTATTTTATTTTTATATTTTTTCTTTCCTCTACCTAAAAGATTTCAGTTTGTTTTTCAATTGAGTTGTACAGTTTATAGGTCACATTAAAGGTGGAAAAAGTTCTGAAATGATTTATCTTTGTCTCAGTTTTTTACAGCACAGAAACCTGACATTTTAACAGGGGTGTGTAGACTTTTTATATCCATGTATATATACATACTCAGTCACTTATGCAGAGGTCAAACACTATATTACATTGTCTAGTGCATGAGCCAACAGCACTTGGACCAATAGGTTCACAGATTACTGACCACTTTTTCACACAGACACATCTGAGGGCTGCAGTACAGTGATAGGATGATGGATGGTCACCAACACGGCTACTGAAGTTAAACTATAGGTGTTTCCCTAAAAATGTTTTAAGTGGAGAGACAAAATTAAAATAGCCTTATTATATTTATATAATTGAAGACAATCAAATGCATGTAAACACACCTATACAGTATTTGCTTTTAAACATGTATATACAAATACATTTATTAAATAAACACAGATATGCAGAGACAAAGATTTAAAAAGACAAAGAGAAAAGGAGAGTCACGTAGAGGGAGAAGAGAGAGATGTAGAGTGAGACAGATAGAAAGTAAGTCAATGAAAGAAAGTCAGAAGGAGACTAACAAGGTGACACACAGATATGCACACATTCACAAAAGAGGAACAAAGACAAGGAGCCTCATTCAATTAGGAGGCTGCAATTTCCGTGATATAGGCTGTATGTCTGCAGTGCGCTCAAGTTACGTGCTATTCAATTCAGCAAGACCGCAAGTTAGGGGCCGATAGCAAAATTCATTAACCATGCCATCGTATGTGGCATTTGCAAGCTTGAACATGATCAATTAAGCAAGACCGTAACTCCAATTCAATAGCAAAATAACTTACGGCCTCCCTTACGGGTGCCCGCATCTCCCGATGTCTAAATTGAATGAGGCTCATAGGCAATGAAAGGTGGAAAGAGAGAAAAGCAGAATGAGATAGGAAGCCAGCAGGGAAGTATTTACGTTTAATGCTAACCTAGAAACATTCAGATTTGTGCATCCCAGTTACTATTCCTTCTTTGCTCTTGCTAGTTTGCAATCATAAGTTTACTACACACTTATATAGAAAGTGTATATGTGCATCTGCAAGTATACAGTAAGTCAGAAAGTGTCAGCTCCCTGAAAATGTGCTGCCCTAAGCCTGGGCAGCAAGGTTTTAGGCTGAAGCTCATCCAAGGGAGAGAGAAAGAATAATACATAGTGGTGCAAAAAAACTGAAAAAGATATATAAAGCTAGAGACAGAGAGTGAGACAGAATAAGACAAAACAGTCAGAGAGGCAGAGGTGCTGCGCATGCTAGATCTATATTGCATATAGAAAATACACTAATAATATTTTTATATAAATATGTATTTTTACTTTCTAAACACATTTTGCTGACATTTTAGTTCTTCTAATGGCATACTTTTAACACTGGGCATGAGTCTTCTTTTCTGGATTATTATGTCAAATTTATTATCACTCTCTTGTTATTGCTGTCACTTCTCTCAATTTCTACCTAGAAACACAGAAAGCACTTCTGATATATAAATAAAATATTTGAATTAGAATATTTGCCCTTCCACTAAATGACTACCTTTTACAGGTGGATGATATAGTTTGTCTCTGGACAAAACTGCAGTCAGATCAAACTGATTTAATGTAGGACAAATATATGTTTAAATATGTTATTCATATGTTTATCTTTACATTCCAAAAGATTAAAACACTTGTGAGGAATCATTTATGTATGAGTAAATTCTGCTTAAATGCTGAAGTGCAAACCCCCTCCTTTTAACTTTGTGTTAAATTAATGTAATAGTCAGCATCTTACTAAAAATATTCAGATTTTGGTACATGTATTAATTAACCGACCATCAATCTTCTCTCACTACCAGACTACAGTCCCATATCCACAACGCACAATTTATCATCAACCAGTGCTGACAATAAACTTTTTATTTTATTTGGATAAAAAAAAAAACATGCTGCTGGCAGGAAAAATTATCAACGTTTATATCGGTCAAGGTTCCTTAAATCTAATTAAATAAGTGTGAGGTATCTCTATGAGGGGTAGTGGGCACCCAATGCATCACAGTCTGGGCCATAGAGAGTCTACTGCAACAATTTTCTCTAGGTCTGAAGTTTTGGTGCATATAAAGTACTCCTTAGCCTAGAATATTTGCACATCACGGTGATGGACGCAAAGGGAGAAATGGCAAATGCTTCAGTGCATGAACATGCCATTGTTCAATCTTTCTTGGGTTTCCAAAACCCTTAGACACTGATTTTCATGCTAACTCAGCCCTAAGTCCCAATTCAAGTGTCTCCAGTAACCCCTTTCCCCAAACTGACAGGGGTACAATGACTTTCCTACATGTGATGATGGTTCAATACATTAGTTTTAAGCACTTGGATAAACTACTTGGTTATGTTGTTACAATGAGGTGTGGACCAAAATACCACTTGTATCAAAATAGCTAAATAATAAAAAAAATAATGTCCCAAACATTTCCCCATAAAATAGGAGAATAAATGAGTATTTCATAGTAATTAGTTTAGAAGCTAACAGAGATGAAAAAATGCAGACTTCCATCTTTCACTGTCTTTTGGCTCAGTTGGTTTATAACTATCTCACTTTTACATAACTTTTTTCTATTTTTTAAGTTTACATGTCAATTGTTTTTTAACATACTTATACAGATAATGTCATCATAAGAATATAATGAAATACTAATCATAATTTTAAGAAATTTAATGTTGAATTCTCATTTTACATATTGGATCCCTAGTATTAAAAATCAATAAACCACTATTTTAAACACACATGGACACATACACATTTGTATTTTCAATGTATAAACAGACAAGCGTTCAAGAGGTTCTTCTTTCCTTCACTGAGTGCTAATCAATACACCGGAAATCCCAGATTCGTGTTTAATCCTGTGTCTTTGGTGTTACACAAGGTAATTATCTTCATGTCAAATGTTCTCCTTTCTTGTGTGATCTTAAAGTTTCCTCAGAGTATTTAGATTTTTGGGTTATGCATAATGTGATCTCCTTACAATAGGGGTACACTAGCACAATAAAAAAAAAAGCATTTGACAAAATTAATAAAAAAGCATTCTTATATTCTTTAATTCTCTCAAACCACAAATGAGGTATGGACAAGTATAGATCTCAGTCATTGACTAATAGTGCATGTCCTTTCGGTATTTCAAGGATGTACGCATGGCCGGTTCTTCCATTAGGCAGTGTAGGCAACTGCCTAGGTCCACCTCCCTGAAAGGGGGTGCTCATTACTACAAAAAATAAACAATGTATTTTATTGGTAATGTTTCTTTAAGAAATGTGGGGGCAGGACAGGACTGCACGCTTGCAACAGCAAGACAGTGTCTATACACACAGCGCATAGAAGGAGGTCACCCTGCAGTAGCTCCATGCTTGTCAGCATGCTCTGAGCACAGTTACATGCTGCTGTTGCTCCCGATCTCACTTAATGTCCTGCCTCACAAATAGGTAGGGACTCCTGTCAGAGGTGTCTTACCCAGGGGCGCAGCACAGAGGAAATTGTAAGCACAGTAAGCATTCTCTATTGTGTCTAGATTGTTTTATAAATAAATACTTGTTGTCTATCATCAGTAGTCTACAAGGATGTAGGAGTATACAAAATCTGGGTGGGACAGAGTTTCTCGCCCCCCCCCCTCACTCCCCGTGTCTCTCCCCCTCCCTCCCCTGTTTCTATTTCCTCCCCTCGCCGTCCCCTGTGTCTCATACTCCATCCCTCCTCTCGTTTGCCCTTACCTCCCCCCTGCCCCCAGATGCTCCCTCTGTCCTCCCAGCTGCTCCCTCTCCCCCCTTACCGACATTTGCAGTGGTGGTTTAGTGGAGGAGTCCCACCCGTCCTGTCTGCGGCGTTGCGCCGTTGCGCTGATATCATTCCGGCGTCCCCACACTGCACACAGGGTGCGCAGCCCCTGTCACTTAAGGGCCTCGAGACGGGGGGTAATGACTGGGGGTAATATGGCCAGCTGAATTGTGGCAAGTGCCAGTTGTCCCGCAACTGAGCCCCTAAACTCACAGGCCTGCAAAGTGTGACAACAACTCGCAGTACTACAACTATATATAAGATTTTTATTTCTTTTTTTTTCTTTATTATTTTAAACAAAATATGAAAACATAATACAACTTACAACACAGTCGATACTACAATACATACAAAAATATACACAGCTTAGAGTGGAGGTAGATGGATTATAGAAATACTCATAGGGATATTATTACCAAGGAACATTCTTTTAGGCACCATGACCGCTGGTACAGAACATGCATGATTTTCAATTTTCTTTTCAATATAACATTTATCCCATAGATTGTAGGCCCAGAATGTACAGTTTCTGTTCTAATTGTCTGTTTCTTTCTACTATTAATAGAATATCACTTAGGGAGGGTAAGTCTGGCTGTTTTCATTTTTTGTGAGATGCCATTTGATCACTACCAAGAAATGAATAATAAAAGCTTTTTCAGAAAATGTAAGAGCTTCTGGCATGATATGAAACAAAGCTAGTTCTGGGGTTGGAGTTATTGTTGTATTAATTTGTTTGGAGATGTGGTCAAAGCAATTAAACCAGAGATTATTTACGCCTACACAGTCCCACCAAATGTGTTTGTGCGTTCCTGGTTCTTTGCAATTTCTCCAGAATTAATTTAGGTTGTCATTTTTTGATATAAGTACAATTTTAGAAGGGATTAAATATCTGTATATTTTTAAAGAAGACTCTGTCTCTTCTCTGATTTTTTATTAACTTCGGATTTAAATTAAATGCTCTGAACCAAGTCTCTGATGTAATTTCTAAACCTAAGTCTCTCTCCCATTTTTTCTATTTTTCAGTCTTTTTTAAAAGATGTTAATTTCTTAAGATTGTGTAACACTTTGAAATAAAAAGGTTTATCATTCTTTGATGAACATAGTCTCTCTAAGTTTTTTTTTATTGAAAATGTATAAACATACAAAGTGATCATAAAAAGAAATACATATTTGAGAGTATTCATAGTATTTCGAGGAACTGCAACATCATTGATATATTGCAATACAGACATCATAACCATTCAAGTTTCATCTTTCCTAATGTTTTGTATTGGTCTCTCTGTCTTTAGACGAATACTCCCGTTTTATTGTCTAACACTTAATACATAAAACACATAAGATAAATTGCCTAGCTGGAGTGGTGGGGGGTGGGGCTTTGTGCTGGAGGAATCATCATCTTTCTCTTATATCGAATTACTGAAGATCTTATTTTTTAATACAGAGTTTTTTTGATATACCAGATTTCCCAATGCTTTTGCGAACCTTCCAATATTCCCAAATTTCTTGCCTTTTATTCTAAAGCCCAACATTTATTCATGATTTTCACTATCTTTGGCCATGTGGGGATCCAGTACTGTTTCCAATAAAATGTTACAAGCCATTTAGCACTACTTAATATTTGCAATGTAACTGCCTTCATATTAACATTCAAAAAATATATAAAGACTAGCGACTTGCCCGTCAAAAAATGATGGCAATGTGATGTATATGTTTGTCAAGTTGTTTAGTTATTAACATATATTTTTGACACTTGTAAGTATTTTAATATGAACGTGTATTTTTGTAAAATGTTGATGTAATGGTTTTTTAAAATGTAATTTGTATCTGAAGAATTGTTAACTTTAATATACATTGAATGAATAGGAAAGCAAAAAGTAAAAAGCATTCTTGAAACGTTGGGAATTTTAACATGAAGTTTAAAATATATGTAAGCAATAACCTTCAAAGTATATATTTTGAAACTTGAACTTTATTTTTTATGTAAGTTTAGAAGTTGAGAAAACATTGATATAATTTTGAACATTATAAACAGGAACATAGTGAATACATTTTGTAACCTAATTTTTTATTAAAAGTATTAACATTTGAATGTAAAAACAATTGACCTTTAAATTAATCAGTATTAACATGAAATTTCTATCACAATAATTGTTAACTTGAATATACATTGAATGTAGAGGAAGGCATACAGTAAAACTCTCCTTAAAACGTACGTAATTAAAGTAATTCATTACTGAGCACATAAACTGGCGATAAACATTAATGTAGTTAGTAATCTTAAGATAACAGACAATATTTACATTGTGACTTAAAAGGTGCTTGACCTCTTAACATCCACTTTGTAATCTGTTGAATGAAATAACTTTAAAATATATATTTTAAACTTGTAACATTAGAAACATTAACATAGTGACTTAACATTTTAACATAATTTTTACTAAAAATGCAAGGCAAGTATTTTGTGAGGCGAATCATTCATAAACAGTACTTTCATTAATTATGACTGAATTAAACAACCAATTGTTATGTATTTTAGAATGCTTTAAAAAAATGTTGGCATCTTTAATTTGTATCCTGCAAAGTTATAGTACTTCATAGTAGACAATGTTTTTAGTAAAAATACGTCCATCTTCTAATAAATCACCTTGACTTTCATTGTTTTCAATGTAAACTTTAATAGCCTGTGGATTTTTGCACCGTGACAACGCAACGTACAATTGACCATGTGCAAAAACTGGTTCTTCCAAGTAAATACCCACAGATTTGAAAGTTTGACCTTGTAATTTATTAATGGTCATGGCAAATGCCATAATAATGGGAAATTGTCTTCTTTGAAGTATAAAAGGGAGACTACTTTCACTTGGTGCTAAATCTATTCTTGGTATGAAAACTCTCTCTCCTTTATGGGTCCCAGTTAAAATTTCAGCATCTATAAAATGGTCCTTTAATTGTTGAACAATTAATCTTGTGCCATTGCATAGGCCTTTTTTTGGGTTCATATTTCGCAGTAACATGATAATTGCACCTTTCTTTAGCTGCAAAATATGTGGTGGCATTCCAGAAGGAGTTAAAGAGTTAATGAATTCAGTTGAAAAGTTTGCCTGACTTTCATTGTCATCAGCAAGTACAGAATCAGCACTGTGATAATTTCTTTGTGGTGCATTAATTTTTTTTAAGATTTCATTATTGAGTATTAATGCATCTTTATTTTTACACGTCAGTATAACTTGGTTGGCAAGCTCAGAATATTCTTCGTTATTTATGCTCCCTTCAAATATAGCCGATATAATATCTTGTTGACAAATCATATGAGGTGGTATCTCTACAGTGTCGTCAGGTAAATGTAGTATTTTTTCTGTTCTTCCTTCTCCAATTTTAATAAGCCAATCATTGAAATCAGTTTGGCCTTCTGATCTCATATTTTGTTGCAGTTGAAGATGGGTAAAATGTTTCCATACTGTACTTGACTTTATACATGTTTCAATAATGTCTGTTCGATTTCCATGTACAACGACAGGTAATGTTTGTCTAAAATCGCCACCCAACAAAATTACCTTTCCACCAAATGGAAAAATATTATCCATGACTTCACGAAGCAAACGGTCAATACATTGGAGGGCATAGCATGACATCATTGTGGCCTCATCTATTATAATTAATTTTCATTTCTTCAATTTCTTTGCTTGTAAGGATGTCATGCGAATATCTGACACTGAATTTTCCAAAATAGGCACTGGCAGTTTGAATCCACTATGAACAGTTCTTCCACCTTCTAATAAAAGTGCAGCAATTCCAGTAGTGGCAAACGCCATTGCTATTTGTCCTTGTGCTCGTACTGAACTCATTAATAAATTGTACAAATATGTTTTCCCTGATCCGCCAGGTCCATCAAGATAGAAATAACGCTCTGTCACCATGTCATCATCTATAGCATTTTTAATGGCATGAAATGCTTGCAATTGTAGTGTATTTAAAGTTGCAAGTCTTTCTTCTGTTCTTTCTGCTTGTAGTTGAATGTCATAGTCTTCAAAGTTAATGTCATCTATTAGACCTGGATCAGGCAAATTAAAACTTGCACAACTTAATCCATGAGTTAAAAAGACTTCTTGAATTTCCATTAAGGCTTTTAAGTGTGCAATGGGTTCATTGTATCGTCGCATAAAGTCTTCAGCCATATTACTTTTAAAAGTCTCCCACAAAGCTAATGCATTTGGAGCATTTGAGAAGATACAAATAAAAGCAAATTGTTCTCTCATCTGTCGTGGCATTTGACATTGTGCTGCTTCTTCAAAACATCTTTCCCACTCTGTATCATCAGCGAGTAAGTTTCTATTTCTTGCAGCTAAATGGAAGGATTCATATACAATGTCATTAACAGTTCTTAATTGTTCAAAACTTTGTGCTCCTGGAACATTTAAAAGTAATATCTGTAAGCAAAATCGTTCAACATCTCTTGGACTGACTGTGTAAATTTGTGGAATTATTTTATTGCCTCTGGTTTTTCTTGCTCTCCATAATCCATTCACAAAAACATAGTGATATGGAATTTCAATATATAAGTATTGTGTTGCTTGAGCATCAGTGGAATTTAATGCAAACCATGCAGTTAGTGTAGTGTGACGATCTTCACTTTGGGCCAATGCATTCATTTCATTTCCAGAATGGAAATAGACTAAATGTCGTTGTGGCAAATGTACTGCTAACCTATATACTGCATGTGATCTATCATGCATTTCAAATTTTAAAAGCCGCCAGATAGCTTCTGGCGCACTGACATAGCGAGCATCTACATGAGATGCAAGTTCATCATGTACTAACTCACTACTTTCAGGGTTGTCTGCACTTTTGACGACTACAGTAGCTGCATCGTAACCTTTGTAAATATATTTGTAGACATATTTAATGGATTTGATGGAAGTGCAGGCTTCTACGTTGATGTGGGCGTTGTACTTCATGAGTAAATGTGGATTGTAGGGTACTACATATCTATTGTCCACTTTTTTTCCACGAATAATGGCACTATCTCCTTCTCTTCTTTTATAAAGTGGATATCCATCACAATTTGCATATGTTTTGTCTCTATAATCTTTTGGAAAATCTTTTGAACATTGATTATTTTCCATACATGGTGATTGTGGATTAAGGTCTCCACAGGGTCCATGAATCATGCGATGAGTAACAATCTCATATAGTCTACCATATAGTTCTGGATCCGGTAGTTCAGCAACTATGACTGCATCCACTTTGTCCGAAGTATCTAATTTATCTTTCTCTTGAAGTATTATGAGAAGATGTGCATGTGGAAGGCCTCTTTTTTGAAATTCAATGGTATATACATAAGCAAGACATTTGCCAAATAACTGATTTATAGTGAAGTCACGTATTAATTCATTTAATTTTATCTTAAAAACTCTGGCTACTAAATCTGGTCGATCTGAAGCACTTTGTCCAAGAAGTAGATTTTGATTAATTTCTGGCCATTGTGGATTACATGTAAATGTCACAAATAAATCTGGTTTTCCAAATTTTGTCACAATAGCCATAGCATCATTGTATCTTTCTCTCATATTTCGAGGAGATCCTTGAAAGGAAGATGGTAAAATGATGGCTTTGCCAGCTGTCATGTCTCTGCTTGTGGCCACGTCAGCAACATAGTCCATGAGTCCACAATATTGTTCTACACGTAGTTTATCTTGTTGATATTTTATAAAGTTTAAATTATTTGCCTCAACTTGCAAATATGAATCAATAATCCATTGTTGTGTTAGTTTCCCACCACATAAAATTGGATTAAATTCATCTCTAATGGCAATTTGAGCAACTTTAAATTCAAGCATAGAAACATTATTTCGGATTCTGGCTTTAGCATTTGGGTAACTGGGAAGGGTTAATTTTGGTTGCCAACCTGCTTCTCCGTGTGGGAAAAAGATGGGATATGTCATTGGATCTAAATTTGGACTTAAGATATTAATATTAATAAATGGTTGGTCCTCATTTCTGGGATATACTCTAATGTCTCTTTGAAATGGTGGTTCTCCTTCATCATTGTGAAAGACCATTGCAACCTCATTTGATGTTGGCAAGTTATAACGACGTTTATCAGTATGTCTGTCTCTTTTAAGCACCATATTAACCTTTGGCATGGGTAATTGATGTCTTTGTGCATGAAGTAGTTGTTCATTTTCTACTTCTGCCAATTCTTTGTAAGCTTTACTGTAGGGATTGTTGTCCATAATGTTATTTAGCTCTATAAAAACACTGGGTAAGCATTTTTTATTTTCTTCCATCTGCATACGTTGGTCAACAGCTTCCATTGTATCTAGGACATATAGTTGAGCGAATTTTCTTTGCTCTCCTTCCTCTGGATGTAAATGTGAAGTCCGATGATAAATTTGTCCTTGGACTTTAAAACAGTAAGGACCATGTCCTGGTACATTAGCAGCCAATGTTGCCCCCATAGATGCAAATGATATGGCACTATTGTAGGATCTTATGTTTGTCTTAAAATTGTTGTAATTTGGAAAAGTAGGTTCAGTCATAATATTTAGTAAATAGGTTGGAAATTGTTTCCTTTGTGGAAGTTTGAACTTTCATATTTTGACAACAACTAATAAATTGTCCATCTCGGGGTCTCTCCTGTTTAAAATAATAAGCCTCACAAAATTGACATTGAGTAGTCATGTCCCCACAACTATAAACCTCTACTGCTAAAGACTTCAGTAAAGGACAATTTGCAAAGCATATTGGATGTTGACTTTGATATTCATCAGATGAAAAGTCATGAAATGTTTCAACAACAGGTTCTAAATGTTTAGTTTTTTTCGTAGATTTTCTTGGTATATGTTGGACTTGTTCGGTTGAAATGTCCTGTAAGTTTTTAGTAAGAGTTTGTAAATGCTTTGTTTTTGTAGTTGTTTTTTTTGGTCTGTCTTGACTGGTATGTTGTAAAATGTCATCTGATGTTTTAGGAACAGTTTGTAAATGCTTTATTATTTGTTTATTTTTTTTGGTTGTATCTTTCATTTTTGCAGCTGATATTCTTTTATTTGCAAGTCTTTTGCGTTCTTTTTCTCTTCGAATTTCTTTCTCCTCCGGTGTCTGCTGGGCGGCCCATCTCTCTTGTCTTTCTCTAGTTTGACGTCTTTTCTTCTCTTCTTTGGTCTCGTTATCAGCCATATTAATCTGTAAAGGAAAAAAAATAAATGTAATTGTGTATATTTAAATTTGTAATTCCTGTTAAAGATTATTGTGCACAATTGGTGAAATAAAAGGCAAATCATGAATGTATCATTTATATTTAGTTAAATTTATAATTCCTGTCTTCACTGGCTAAGAATTTGGCCAATGGAATCCTACTGTAAATAAGCATGTAACATATTTATTTAAAATAATGGTTTTATTTATTAAAAACTTTGTTTGTGGATAGATATTTACCACTGCAAAACTTCTTTGCTGAAAAAAAAAAGTGATGTGGTTATTGAGCTATGTATTGCATAGTAGCAATTTAAATAAAATAAGGGAGATAGTAAATTAATTATTTTATTTTTCTGTTGACACGGATGCAACTGAAAGCAGTTTCTTTAGTTTTATACTTTAGTACTTATTATAGTTTACCTTGGTTGAAGTGTGATTTAAATCCGAATGTTTGTTGGTCCTCGTTTCAAAATCGTTGTCCAATGGTGTGGTCCTCTGTTGGAAGTCCTCGTCCGATGGTGTGGTCCTGTGGCGATAGCCCCCGTCCGATATTGTGGTCCTGTGGCGATATCCCTCGTCCGATGTTGTGGTCCGTTGGTGAAAGTCCTCGTCCGATGGTCTGGTCCTGTGTTGAAATTCCTCGTCTGCTGGTCTGGTCCTGTGTTGAAATTCCTCGTCTGCTGGTCTGGTCCGAGTCCTCGTCCGATGGTCCGGTCCTGTGGAAAAAGTCCTCGTCCGATTGTCTTCACGCAGTATCTGTTGTAATCTAAAATAGAAAATGTTGTTTGAGTGAAATGTCTGTTAAATAAATTAAAAATGTATTAATTTGACTGTATTGTATGAGTTATGGTTATTTTTTTCTATCTTTGTTTTTTTTTACTTTCTGTACAATCCGACAACTTTTGTTATTCTTATTGAAGGTTCTTAGTAAGGCTTGTGGGTTGTGATATATTAAATAAGATGTGTTTATGTAATTTTTTGTACAATCCTGTTTGGGGAACACCACTTGTGGTATAGTTATTTAACCTTTATTGGGATGGTTATAGTTAGTGAAACATGAAATAATATAATTAAGGTAGTTTGCTATGTGTTTGTGTTAGTTTTTGTGTGTCATTCAATTGCGATTTGGGTAATTGAATCGTGCCCTAAATAAGCACATAGCATATTTTTTTAAATAAGTTTTTAGTCATTGAAAAACTGAATTTTTGATATTTTTTTATTAACTAAAACCTTAGTTTAAAGAAATTGTTATGTTGTTATTTAGAGCCCTATTCAATTGGGCAAATTGCAATTGAATGAGGTCCTTTGTGTGTACCATATGTTGCATAGTTTGGCCCTCATTCAATTGCATTTTTTACAATGTAATAGTACTGTAAGGCCGTAATTGAATTGCAATGTAGAAATTTGAATAGGGTTGTAAATAAGCACATCACATATATTTGTTAAAATAGAATAAGGGCCTAAAAGTTCTTATTTATAGCCATATTTAATTGTCCAAAATAGCAATTGAATGAGGGCCTTTGGTTACTGCATTTGTTATATTGTGAGCTCCTCATTCAATTGTGTTTTGGCCAATGGAATAGAGCTCAATATCAGCACAGAGCATATATTTTTACGGAATTTTGTATTTAGTGAACTTGTATCCAAAAGCAACGTGTTCACAAAAGCAAAATTTCCTTTAAAAAATATGCTCTGTGCTTATATAGAGCCCTATTGAAATGGGCAAATCACATTTGAGTGAGGCCCTTGGCCATTAAAGACATATAGGTCCTCATTGAATTGCAATTTTGCCAATTGAAGAGGGCTCTATATAATCACATAACATATTTATTGAGCAAAGTTTTTAGTTATTGAAAACCTTGATTGTGGTTAGAAGTTCAGTAACTAAAAAGTTCTGTTTCAAAAATATGTTATGTGCTTATATAGAGCCCTATTCAATTGAGGAAGTCGCAATTGAATAAGGCTCATGGTTATTTCTTGTTTATACTTAATACTTTACCTTGATTGAAGTTTTGAATGACAGACGGTCCCCTCCTGCCAATCTTAATCCGCTGGTCTTCTTGTAGTGTCTGTTTGAAAAAGAAAGTGAAATAGTTATTTGTATATTTATAATTTTTCATCTAGCAAAGCATGGCCTTTTGAGCATGTAATGTCTTGTTGTATCTTACCTCTTCTTCTTTGTTGGTGTTCTTTTAAAGGGATTGTGCTTCACAGTGCACGGTGCAAATTGTTGAAAGACGCTGTTGATGCAGAGTCTGTTTGAATATTAAAAGAAATAGAAAGATTCAGCTTTATATGATCTATTGAATTGCAGAAAAGGAATGTAATTTAAATATAGTTGTGTAATTATTTTCAATTAAACTTATTTTTTGTTGGGGGCTACACACATATGTCACATACATGAAGCACATTACATAGTTTAATGTAATTATTTTGTGTACGTGTGACATATCAGTATACATGAGTCAAATTTAAATGGTTAAATTAACCTTATATTTTATTTTTCCAACACACATAAATGTGTGTGTGTGAGATGTAACTATAGATGATACACATATATGTGCGTGTGACATATCAGTATACATGACATATAATGTCATTTAAATGTAGTTGTTTACTGATTTTGTTGTAAGCTAATTTTGTTGCATTGGCAATACACATAAATGTGCGTGTCACATGTCACTATACATTATAGACATATATGTCCGTGTCATATGTCACTATGAAGGGGCAATACACATAAATGTGCGTGTCAGATGTGACTATACATTATAGACATATATGTGCGTGTCACATGTCACTATACATTATACACATATACGTGCGTGTCACATGTCACTATGAAGGGGCAATACACAGAAATGTGCGTGTCAGATGTCACTATACATTCTAGACATATATGTGCGTGTCAGATGTCACTATACATAAAGCTCTGTTTAATATTAAATTATGTTTTTTTTTTGTTTTGTTATATGAAGCATATTTTTTTTGTGAGGCTATAAACATAAATGTGCCATACATGATGACTACATAAATCCTATTTTTTTTTTTTATTTGTTTGACCTGTCCTGATAATAAAATGTAATATATTATAGCTTACCTCTCAGTTGTAATTTGCACAATGCAAAGTAGTAAATTAGTAAAGAATTGTCTTCTCAAGTAAAAGCAGCAGTTATCTCAGAAGTCACTCCGTTGATCACCTGAGGAGAAATGTATTTTTTTGTTTGAAATAGGCAGTATTTATAAACTTGTAGAAAGTTCTGGAAAGTGAGACCGTTAGAACGCAATACGCATGCGCTATTTGCGTTCCAGCTTACAATTTGCGTTCCATCCGCCATTTTCTGCGTATTACTGTTCAAAATGGTGTTTAATCTGATTGTGATACGTTCCGCATAGTATGTGTTTCATTATTGCGAGTAAGTGTAGTGTAGTTACGTCTGAAGCCTCGTTTTCGTTTTGTTCGTCGGCCATTTTTTCTCTCGCTTAGCGATGGTATTAGTGTCTAAAGTGTTTATTTTGATTTAAATGTAGGTGTAACTTGTTTTTTTGAGGTGCTGGCTGGTTCCTCTTGCTGTAGGTAATCTTTTTATGTGTTTGTTGTGTGTCTTTGTTAAGTTTTAAATGTTTGTATGTCGGCGTGTTGCGTCCGATGTTTGCAAAGTCGTAATGTGTGGTAACGTGTCTCGTATGGTGTTTGCGTGTGTAGCCTCGTTTTCGTTTTATTCGTCGGCCATTTTTTGTGTCGCTTAACAAACTATTTAGTGTCTAAACTCTTTTATTTTGAGTGCAATTAAGTTGTAAGTTGCATTTTTGAGGTCCTGGGTGCTTCCTGTTTGTGTAGGTAAGGTTTTTATGTATGTGCTGTGTGTATGTATTGTGTTTGTAATTTTGTAATGTTCGCGAGTTGCGTCCGAGTGTTGCGAGGCCATAATGTGTGTGAACGTGTGTCGTATGTTGTTTGCGAGTGTCGTAATGTGTGTGAACGTGTGTCGTATGTTGTTTGCGAGTGTCGTAATTTGTTGCGACGTAAACTTTTTTTTGCAAGGGTCGCAGTTGCTGCAACTGAAGACCTCGCTTTGCGAGGTCCTCAGGTGCTGGCATGGAGCGCCTGCGGCGCTCCAAGCCAGCAACTGAGGCCCTCGCTTCGCGAGGGTCCTCAGTTGCTGGCAAGGAGCGCCTTCGGTGCTCCATGCCAGCAACTGAGAACCTGGCACAGTGCCCTCGCTTCGCGAGGCCCGCGACTCGCTGCGCGAGCCGCGGCCCTCGCTACGCGAGGCCCGCATCTCGCTGCGCGAGCCCCGGCCCTCGCTTCGCGAGGGCCGCGGGCTCGCTACGCGAGCCCGCAGCGTTAGCAACAACTCGTACGCTCACAACTATATATGTGATGTGTAGAAGTGCTATTTCAGGGGCTGGACCTACCTTCAGGCCTATTACCCTAGATATTTCTTTTAAGCACTACTTCCAAAAGTATTGCAATCTCTGGCATTCCCACTATATATGCAACATAGATCCTATCGACCCGCAACCTCTCCAGCAATTTACATCTGCAGATTCTTTGGAAAATTTGGCCATCTTAATTGGTGTCATATACCATCTATTTGACACTTCAAGGGGGATATTTTATTAGCTAATGAGTGGTTTCACAGGCTTTAAACCAATCTCTTATTGGCCACTCTCACTTTATATCATTTTCCCACTTTCCCATATTAAGTGTTTTATAAGAATCTATTTGAGCTTTTAAAAGTTGGTAACATCTGGAAATTAGATATTTCTAATTGGGGCCAATTAATACTTGTTCCATCGGTGTAAATGGTCTTTTAACTCCAATATTATATTTAGATCTATGTAACGCCGAGCTTGAGCTATGTTATTCTAGCCAGCAAGTCTGGAGTAAACAAAAACTTTTTTGAAGTTCCCCAAAAGACAGGATTCCTGTATCCCCATATAAATCCCACAGTGTATTAATGTTCCATTGTTCTGACTCTCCGTACCCTATGGACTGCAGCACCTAAGGCACATCTTGTGTCTGGTTGTGCCCATCCATAAGGTTATTTTGGCTATGATATAGGAGTGGGCTGCAAGTTCATGATGCAGTGGACTGCTCTGACCTCTCTACTATTACCTGCCAATATTGGGTATATTTACGTTTTTTTTTCTCTTAGTATATAACCTTTTTTTAAGTTTATTAGCCAACATTCTACCAATCCTATTACTTTGTTGATGGAATTTCTGCTAAAAAACGCAGGCAGTATTGTCTGCCTGGTTCTGGAGGAGTTTTTTAAATAGTCGCTGAATTTTTGTCACCTGTATTATGCCCTCTTAATTCGGAGATAATTTATAATTTAGTTCTAGCTCACTTAGCTCACTTATATATTATATAGCTACCTTAAGCAGCTGCCCCTCTGTCTCCTCCTAATAACCTGTAACTAGATACAGTAAATAGGCCTCTTACAAAGGTCGTATGGGCATTCCACAAAAGCCATTTCAAATTTACAGAGTTTTCATTAACTGCAAAATATTGGGCTAACTCTCGATCTATCAAATCCCTGTCAACTTTTTGAGATAGTAACGATCAATCCAATCACCATGGTCTAGTGACAGATTTTGAAATATCTGTTTTCATAATTAAATTCACCATAGCATTATCTGTCCATAATATGGGGCTGATCTCTACTTTTTTATATTGCTTACTACTTGACGATTAACTAAGAAGAGATCAAGCCTTGAATAGGATTCAAATAGGATTTAAATGTTTGGACTTCCTTATCTTTTGATGACCTGGTTGCGGTTTCTTAGTTAATTTCCTATCAAGTACTGTATATAGTCAGCATATAAATTAAAGTCCCCACATATAATCACTTGTCCTTGGGAGATTTTATAAGAATGATTAAAAATTTGATTTATGAATTTGTTTTGTCCTTGATTCGGTGCATACAGATTTAAAACTGTAATTTTTTTATTGTCTATTTTGCCCAGCCATAAAACAAATCTACCATCTAGGTCAATTTGAACAGTTTCTTCCACTAAATGTAATCTTTTATTAAACATAATTGCTACGCCTCTAGTTTTTTTAACAAAATTGGATACATGATACTTGGAAAATACCCGATTAGGGATATATGGAGTATTACCAATTTTCCCATATGTTTCTTGTAAACACAACATGTCTGGGTTCTTTTTATGAAATATATTAAAAGCTAATCTTCTTTTGCCCCCATAATTAAGCCCCTGTACGTTTTGAGTAATACATTTAAATTCGGTATTATTCATTCCAAATGTATCTAAATGCTTCACTTCATCCTAGTTCAGAGACTAAAGTCCCCCTCCCCACCACTCCGGCCAGAAGCACAATTAAAACATAAATACAATGAATAAAAAACATACAGTACATCAATCCCCAATATTCTTCGCACTCAACCTTCCTTCCCTCATATCCCTGAGCGATCAAAGCTTTTTCTCAACTTGAAGATCAAGGAATGACCAACTATTACAGTTGGATACCTTGGCTCTGGGTTTCCCAGGAATATGTAACCCTCTATGGGTCTGCTGTCCAACTATATACTTCACATATATCTCCTACGGCTAGACCATTTGACCCCAATAATTAAATCCTAGTCCGATGTTATCTTTTATTTGCTTATATTGCTCAAGATGATTTCTTTATTTATACCAGGACTTTCCTTTTATTGATATCTTTTAACTTTCCTTCTATAATAATGGCTTATAAAGCCTAGCTCAAGACTACAGGAATTCGCCCCAGCTACAGAGGATGAAGTCGCTAGCCTGCTATCAACCACTTGCCTCACTACATGTCCCCAGGACCCTATAAGGGAAGAGTTTTGAAAGTTGCGAACAGACGCTTTGGGTTAGAGTATAGGGTTGATATTAGTGAAGTGAAGTAGTGTTGTTTGGAGAGGTTGAGGTCAGAGCAGTAGGAGCGTAACATAAATTTGTAGTGGAGGAATTCTGCAGAGGTGCGTGATTTCCTCCAGACCCGTTCAGCGGTGCGGGAGCACTTCTGGATGTATCGTGTTTGAGTTGTGTGCCAAGGTTGTGGAAGAGAGCGAGTGCGTCTTTGTGTGGTTATGGGGTCAAGGGTATCAAGGATGGAAGAGAGAGTAGAGTTGTAGAGTGAGATGGCAGTATCAGGGCAGTTGAGGTAGGTGATGGGGCTGAGAAGGGGTTGGATATTAATGGAGAGCTGAGTAGGATCAAGTGCTAGCAGGTTTCTGTTTGTGATGGTGGCAGGGGTAGGAGAGGGGTGGTGGGAGTAAGAAGAGGTGAGGTTAAAGGTAAGTAAGTGATGGTCAGATAGAGGGAGTCGGTGGGTGACTGGGTTGGAGGCTGTGCTGAGATTGGTGAAGATAAGGCCAAGAGAATGTCCAGCATAATGAGTAGAAGAATCTGTTAGTTGTGAGAGGCCAAGGGAAGAGGTGAGTGCAGGCAGTTTGGCTGCTGCTGGGGAGGTGGGAGTGTCAATGGGAATGTTAAAATCTCCAAGTACCAGTGAAGGAACATTGGAGGAGAGAAAGTGAGGGAGCCAGGCAGAAAAGTGATCAAAAAATTGAGAGGGAGTGCCCCGGGGCCGATAGATCACGGCAACACGTAGAGAGAAAGGTGAGAAGAGGCGGATTATATGCACTTAATATAATATCCAATCAAAAATATTTATCATTTCCTGAACCTGGATCAATGATTTCTTGGTTATTGTGAGAATGAAAAATGCGAAGAGCATTTTTTTTATCTAGCGACTTGCCCGTCACATAATGACAGCAATAAAATTGTAAGGCAGGTAATGCTGTTTGCCACACAATGTAAGGCTTTTAGTCCTCTGAGTACCTTCGGCGCTCATTGCAAGCCTTGCGCTGAGCACCTTTGGCGCTCATTGTAAGCCTCTCCCATGATGTAATTTTGGTTGTCTGAGCACCCTCATTGCGAGCCTCTCCCCTCGTGTAATTTTTATCCTCTGAGCATTAATTGTGAGCTCCGCGTTGAGCGCCTTTGGCAAAGCAAGTCTCTCCTCTGCTCTGTTTTTTTTAATTTAAATATAGATTTTTTTAAATAATTAATTAATTAAATAATAAATGAATATACTTTACCTATTTGTAATTTATCCAGGAATCAATATGCTGAAGAGCTAACAATCGCTGTTGTTTTTCCTGTAGTATACAATGTACATTTGGACTGTTGGTGACCTGAGGTGTAAGAGTCAGCAATGTGACAAGTGTGCAGTGTAAATAGCCTGCATGCTGGAGGCTAAACCGTTTGTTTAGTTGTGTAATGCGGTATTTTAGAATGTAATGTTATTAGTTGCAAGTTAGTGTTGTAAAATGGCAGCTAGTGTGCATTTTTCGTCCTTCCTAATAGTGCATTTTGTACCTCGTACATTCCTAGCTAAAAGTCCTATGTGCCTGGTGGTGTTTTGTGTGGTTAGGGTTCCTGTAGCCTCTTTATGGGTTTTTTCGGCGGCCATTTTTTCTCTCGCTTAGGCGATTTTCGAGAGGCAAAACTCTGTGAATTCAACTTAAACTTGCACGCAACCTCACTCCCAGATGTCCTGGCTTTCCCTCTGTGCTGTGTATAATGTTTTTGGAATGTTTTTTTGTGTTTTTGGATGTGCGCGGTTTGGCCATGAAGTTTGTATTTTTTGCGGGTTTTATTTTCTTTTACTCTAAGTGGCGGTTTCCTTTGTTACGGGCGTTACCAACGTTTTTGACAAGCCCGCGCTGCTGAGAACTATATATGTGATAGCTTCTTCTTTACTGTTACACCTTCGATCACTGCTGATGTTCTAATTGCCTCTACAAATGGTTCCATCACCAATGCAAAGACTAACGGAGAGAGTGGGCTGCCTTGTTGTGTCCCATTGCCCAGGTTAAATGTATCTGTTATGAAACCTATTCCGGATACCGATGCTGAGGGAGAAGTATATAATGCCCCAATTGCTTTTGACCCAAAGTTATTAAAGCCAATTTTTTTTAAGACTAATTTCCTAAAATCCCAGTTTAGCCTATCAAAGGCTTTTTCTGCATCTAAAGCCACTAACGCACATGGATTTTTTTTATGATTACAATAAGAAATAAGATTGATCAGTCTTCTCGTATTATTAGATGTTTGTCTACCCATTATGAAGCCAGACTGGTCTATATTAACCAAACTCGGCAATATTGAATTCAATCTAAAAGCTAACATTTTGGCATAAGTCTTAATATCAACATTGAGCAATGAAATTGGGAGATAATTCTTACAATATCTGAGAACTTTATTTGGTTTTGGAATGTTAATTATTTTGGCCTCTAGCATTTCTGGGGGTGCCTACCCAATTAATTTAATTTTATGATAGACTTTCACTAGTTGTTTTGGCAGAACTGATTTAAACGTTTTGTAGTAGAAATTGGGGAACCCAATCCAGGCCTGTGGCTGAATTCAGTTTAAGATTTGAAATTACTTTTTTAATTTCCTCTACCGTCATATCGCCTTCAAGTTCTTATCTTTTTTTATTATTTTATTTTATTTTCAAGTTTTCAACAATACAAAACAGAATACATAACAAACAATATAGGATGTACATTTTGCTTTACGTTTGTATATTATTTAGGTTTTATGTTGATTACATAATTCATTACAGAGAAAAAGGAAGGGAGAGGCTTAAGAGTTTAAATCCCTAATAAACAGTAGAATCCTGGAGCGTCTAGTAGAGGTGGGGAGGAAAGCCCAATCCCATCCATGTCATGCCAATCCTATAATAATATACTCTCAATCCCAAAGGGACCATTTATTGTCTATCTTCATATACCTCCTAGAATCAGACCAGACATCATTTAATTCTATTTGTTTGCTCCTATCTATCAAAATATTAATCTCTGCCCAGGATGGTACATCAATGTTTTTCCATTTTAATGCCACAAGATATCTGGCAGTCGTCAAACTCTGAGCAAATATGGAAGAGGATTAGTTCTGGTACCTAGTGTAATTTACAATTTATGGCTAGCGATATATGATAAATACAGTCTTCCAACATTTTTTTTTTTTTAAGCAACTCCACCACGTGTTCGAGGGTGTCTTTTTCTTTGCATCTTCTCCAACAATTTAAGAGAGAAGCAATTCTTGCCAGTTTTTCAAGAGACAAATGCCACCTTTGTATTAGTTTAAAGTATGTTTCACTTAATGATACACATATTATGTTAGTATATGTTCTTTTAAATGCTTTAAACCAAACCTTAATTTCCAGTTCTAATCCCAATGCTTTTTCCCATTTTATTATATTTTTTGTCTTGCCGTTATAATTATAGTATTTAAGACTTTAATGCAATTAGTTATCAACTTATTGTTTTCTTCTGAAATAATTAAGTTTTCAAAATCAGATATGGGATTAGCATTATTTTCAGAAAATCAAAATTAATGTAAGATATTCTTAATTGTTAGGTATTGTAACCACTGTGTTCTTGGGAGATTACTTGTCTGGACTATCTCTTACCTTTTTATCTAACTCTTTATTCCAAAAGAGTCCATTTAAAAGGACTTCCTCGGAGAGAGGTCTCTCAATATCCAGAAATTTTGGTCTGTTTTCACATATAGAAAATTTCAAGACGTGGGTCAAACATGTGGCTCTATAGTATTCAAAAATATCTGGAGAAAATAGACCTCCCTTAACACAATCTCTTGAAACAATATCTCCTTTCATCCTTGGGCATTTGTTTCTATAGATAAATCTATCTAATAAGCTTTGAAATATACCTAGTTGATATTTCGGTATTCTCAGGGGGATACATCTCATAATATATATTAGATGTGTCAGAAGTTACATTTTTATGGTGGAAATTCTGCCTGACCACGATAAATTACGTTTCCCCCACTCAGATAGGAGTTTAGAGATTTTAGTATACAGGGGGTTTAGATTTCCTTTAAGTAAATTGTTTAGATTTGTAGTGAATTTAATACCTAGGTGCGAAAAAGAATTGTTTTGTACCATTTGAAATTGTAAATGTTTTAGAAGAAAAAACTATTCCGGAAACATGAGCTTCCACATTAGAGTATACTGCAAGGTTTCCGAATCTTCCCAATCCGAATTTATCTAAGACAGCTTCTAAAAAATTCCTGTTGACCCAATCAAAAGCTTTTTCAGCATCTATCGAAGTAACAACTGGAATATTCTTTTGTTTGACCCATGCAAATAGGTCAATTAATTTTCGAAACCTTGACGATTTCTTACAAATCCCCGTTGGTCACTATTTATCAAATTTGCAATCAACGGACTTAGTCTGTTTGCTAATATAGAAGCATACATTTTTACATCAGTATTTAATAATGAGATTGGGCGATAATTCAATACATTTATTGGATCTTTATTTGGTTTAGTGATAGATATTATTGTAGCGTGTAGCGTGGTACTATACCTTGATCTTTTATTTAATTATACATAGTTTTAAGATATTTTACCATTTCTTTTTCAAAAAATTTATAATAACAATTCGGGAAAACACCGGTCCTGCAGCTTTTCCAATTCTATGTTTTACTATGCAATCATTAATTTCCTCCTCAGTTATTTCTTCCTCTAGTTGTACTAATTAGTTTTCTGTAATCCTAGGAAGATTTATTTTGCTCAGAAATTTCTTTATCTGTACTTTATCTGGTTTAATAAAGCCTGATCTATTCTCAAGATTGTAAAGTGAGCTATAATATTCTAAGAAAATGTTGCCAATATATATAGGTTTAAGATGTATCTTGACATTTTTATCCAATATTTTCTCTATTCTTTTATTAGCGTTTTTCCTATTTATTTGATATGACAACAATCTCCCGGGCTTATTACCAGAAAAGTATAACTTCTGTTGGTACAACCAGATTTTGTTATCGACAACTTTTTGAAGGATCCTTTTTATTTGTGCTTGCATTTGAGAAATGATAGAATGATAGAAATGTTGTTAAATTGTTGGATGGCGCTTAATTCAATATATAGATTTTGTAATGATTTGCCGCGCGTTTTTATTTTATGCGTCGACCATGCTATTAAAATCCCTCTGATGACGGCTTTATGCGAATTCCATAAAGTGATATTAGATTGAACCGAGTTCACATGTAGCTCAAAGAATTTGGAAATTTCTAGTTTCTATTTGTTTACATCATCCTTTACTTTAAAGAGAGTTGGATCGATTCTAAAATCACCTATTTTCTAGGGTTTCACAGAGCTATTCAAGATTAATGCTACACAAGCATGATCTGATTTAGAAATTGCATGTATATCGATAGAAGTAATTTTTTTTAGTATTGCATGGTCCATTAGAATGTAATCAATTCTTGAGTAGCTCTCATGTCTCACCAAGAAAAACGTATAGTCAGAGTCCGACGGATGAAACACTCTCCAACTATCAAATAGTTGGTGTTTCATTAAACTAGTGTTAAAGTTTTTGGCAAATCTGCCAAGTTGGCTATGACTAGCTAATGTATTAGTCAAATTTTTGTATTTCTCTATATCAGCAACCACATTGAGATCCCCACAAATGACCCATAGCCCCTTCTTGATTTTAGAGATATGGTTCAAGATTTTATTTAAAATTCTATTTTGGCCATGATTTGGCGCATATACGTTTACTATTGTAAATAGAATATTATTAATTCGGCCAATCCTTATAACTCATCTTCCTTCTTTTTTTATTTCACAATGTTCTACTTTTATTATATTTCTTTTGTTAAATAGAATCGCTACTCCTTTGGTCTTAGAGTGTGCATTAGAGAAAACTACATATTCAAATGTTTTTTTCGACAAATTTGGTGAATATGTGTCTCTTGGAGGCGTGCAACATTTGTGTTCTCTTTTATTAGGAAATTCAATATTGCATGTCTGCGTATTTAGCCCGTTAACATTATATGAAATAACTTTCAGACCCATATGTCTTATGCAAACATTCCATTATCTCCTGACAGGGCCTTAATTCCACTTTATTGAGATGTCCCGAAATTAGCAGCAAACTTTAACCCCTGTCTCCTCGCCCCCCCAACCAGATCCCAAATTCTCTATAAAAAATTCTTATACAAACCAAGTCTCATCCTCCTTAACCAAAACAGAATTAAGAACAAATATCTGTAAACTGTATAGATCTTTTCCCAATAGTTTAACCCTAAACAATTTTAATGTTGGTAATTAGTACACATAACATAAAAAATAACTGCAATTATAGCAATTATATCCCTTGACAGTAGAATTATATTCTTAAATACTGTCATTTTGAGTAGTAAGCTTCTTATTAGTATGAGAGATGCATACTGAATAAGAGATTTGACCAAACCACATTTTTATTTCTATGAACCTTAATAAATATACCTTCCTTTACTCTACTTTTGGGATGATTAATTAGTGATTTATCTTAGTGTATCAATTATTCCCATGAAACTATATTTATCTACCTAAAATTGAATTTATGTAGTTAATTAGTGATTTATCTAGTGTATCAATTATTCCCATCAAACTTCAAATCTTATGAACAAACTATTATACAATTCATTTGTTCAAACTAATAGTAAGCTATTGTATGCTTCTATCAATCAATACCAATATCAATCAATTGAGTGTATATCTACAAGTAATTATATATAGGGAGTACTTTAGTGGAAGGAAAAAAAAGAAAACAAAGAAAGAATATTTTTCCCTTTTCTTTACCCCTTCTCCCCTTTTCTTCCCCTTATAATGTGACTTACATTCTAATAATTTCAATCTTCTCCCTTTACTTTATCCCCTTTTTCTTATTCCATTCTAGACTATACTATTATTTGGGAATTTATTATAATGTCAGTTTTGTATCAAAATGTGGGGACATTCATTTTCCTTATGTATAATGGAATTGTGTAAAGAACTTGGTATCAACTAAATAAATCATTTGTATAAATGAATTTGAAAGCCTTATGCAGTTAGTTGTTTTGAATAATACAGATTCTATAAACTAGTCATATTCTTCACTATCCTGTTCCTTCTCCCCTATTTCCCCCTCTCTCTCCTCCCCTCCCTCTCTTTCATTCCCACTACACCCCTGTCGGGAGAGACATAGATGGTAAAACATCTCTAGAAAACATCACAGTGTCTATTCAGTTTCTAAATCTATTTTTCAAGCCCCACTTTAGATCATACTTTCTGCTATTTATGTTTAGTAAGGTGCCTCGTAGGATCATGATTAGCCTTGACTGTAGACACAAATTCTATTGACCAATCTTTCAGAACCCTTTCTCCCTATTGTACTGAGTTAACAGTTATTCTTTTACCTTCTTTCACTATAAAAAGCTTAATTGGGAAACCCCATCTATAGTTTAGATTTGCTTTTCTAAGAGCATAAGTTATCTCTCTAAATTATCTTCTTTTCTTAAGGGTTTTACTCGATAGGTCTGTAAAAATTTGAAGACCTTCATATGGTGGATCGAGAGATTTTTTTTCCTGTGAAGCTTTCATTAATAGTTCTTTGTAAGAGAAATAATGCAATCTTAGAACTATATCTCTGGGTACATCTTTCAAAACATTCTTAGACAGAGGCATTCTATGTATTCTATCAAATCTGTTATCATCTAGTTTTGTGGGTTTAACCAGCTGTTCCAAAAAAGTTGAAACAGCTTTGTAGTCCTATTGGAGGAATAGTTTTCGATATTCCTATAATTCTTATAGAGTGGTCTTCTAAATAATGTTTTTTACTCATTAAGGTCTCAACTTCATCTTCCAAGTGAGCTACTTTTTGCATTATAACTTGGTTTTCAGACCAGAGATTTTCCCATCTGTTTTCTAATTCACTGGTTCAATTTTGAACAAAATGAATAGCCTTGGTGTTTTTAGCAATACTTTGAGTAAGTTCTTGTCTTAGGGTAAATTTTTTTTTCAAATTACTAGTTGTCAGAGTTTCATTAGAATCTGTTTCTGAAGAGTTGGAAGTATCTGACGTAGCTATATCAGTGTTGTCTATAGGCATGATTGGATATTCTAATACATATGAATTTAGTATTTTCTCACTTCCTATATTCGTGTTTGTGTCACTTGGAGAGACAAGAGGGGTAGATAGTCTAATATTACCCTTCTTCTCTTTAGACTTGTCTCTGCTTGTCCCTTTAATATTTAGATGCTCTTTACTAGGCTAAATTTTCCGGCCATAGTTACTTAAATATACTCTATAAGGTAAAGGGTTTTTCCCCCAAAGAGGTTGCCTTTTTAAGCTCTTATAGCCTATCTGATTATAAAATAGAGTTAGGTCACAGAATGCTTTTAACAAGTCTAAAGAAAACCCTTCGCATAAAATTGTTTAATGATAATTTACACAGATAAACAATATTTACAACCTTTCATAGATTTGTTACACAGTCTATAAAAAAATATGCAATTATACCAATTAATCAAATAAATCTTCACATGCCAAACAGGGCATTTATCGGGTGTATTTCAACTCTCCCCGTAGGCCGTCATTCCCCTGCAATAGCAGTATTAAATGAGAGCTATCTCTTTCTGAACTGACACCAAGAGAGCTACCCATCAAATCATACTATACTTTTGGGTATAATACTGTGTCAAGTTATGAGCCATGGTGTCTTCAAAGCTGTGTATTAAATAGGCTGGGTATACAATACAATTTAGTTATGCCCTATGGGCTACACACACATCGAGACAAACTATACTAATCTCCTGTGCATTCTCCAAATAGGTTAGCCCCTATAAAGATTATCCAAGGTGATCCCTGCTGGTGCACGCCAATGACCAGCCCATTCCTTCACAGGGATCACTCTATCTGCATAGGAATAGAGCGCTGCCTTTCTCCACCCAGACAAAGCAACCCTGCAGTTATCCAGTCCATCAGTCTCACATGATAAATCCCTGATAATTACAAGTACCCCACAGGCACTGACGTCCCGAGTTTTCAAAATATATTAATCTCAAGGTCCTGTGGAATACTTGACCCCAATATTATTTGCAATGTCCCTGGCACATAAGTTCAAAAGTTGCTGCTTTTTCCCATCTACATAGGACTCTGTAGATTATATGTACTCTATGAGCACTTTCCGTGTTCTTCTTAGCAGCCCTCTATTTTAATGCAATTTTAGGCTAGATTGGTCCTATCATATTGTGAATTCTGACCCAAACCACAAAGGAGGTATTACTTGATTAAGGCATCCAGACCCTCCTTTCTCCTTTTAATCATATCTGGGAGTCAGCCTCTGTATATTCTGGGAATGCCGGGTAGCTCCATTATATGTGCAAAATGTAGTGTCACTTTACCTCCCAGATTTCGAATTCTGCAAGCTATAGGGAAGAATATCCCAATTGGGTGGGCCCTCTGCACCAGATGCCATTAGGGAGTTCTTCCCCACCACACACTCGCAATGCTCTCACCCTTCTGGATATCCTCTGTATTATTCTGGATATGTAGGGTGTCTAAGAGATAGGTATCTTATTATATAAACGATTTATGGTCCCGCCATGGCTATCGTGGCTGTATCTGCTTAAATTGCATTAGATCTTAGCCGGTATCGTAAGAGATCTATGCTCGGCTACCACACCCTGTGAATTGGTCGAGTTGCGCGCTGTTAGCAGTGTGCGCGTCTACTTCCTGGGAGGAGTTTCATCCCAATGGTTCAACATCTCTGCATTTCAAAAATGGCTACAAAGTAACATAGAGGACATGTATCTTTATTTCTTCAATTCTAATATGTGAGTCTTTCTTTTTGAGTTTGCAGGCTAAAAGTTTTTTGTTGTCTCTGTTGGAGTTTCCAAATGGTGTTATCTACTTGGGTTTGAGTGATTTTATTTATTTGAGCTTTGATTATAATTCTTTCATTCTTTCCAGTAATAGATCTAATTTATTATCTGTCTAATTCAGACAATTTCCAATTAAGTTCTCTTATTAATAGACCTCTTTGTTTGTTATGATGAGAGGACCAGGAGATTAATGACGGCTTTATGGGTGTTCTATCGTTGAGGTCAAACAATGTATCAATTTCTTTATGTAATAATAACTTTTTTTCTGTAGTATTAAATAGTGAAGAGTCTATCTTCCAGACAAAACTTTGGCATTGACTTGATTCATTGAACAAATGAAGAGTGATTGGAGCATGATCTGACCATTTTATTAATCCTATCTCAGACTTTTTAACTCTTTTAAAGGCATTTACATCCATTAAGAAATAGTCGATTCTTGAGTACATCTTGTGTCTCTGAGAGAAAAAGTATAGTCTCTTTCTTTTCTGTGGTTAATTCATTAAGCATCATACAAGCTGAATTTTACTGCCAAATTTTTAAAGATAGTCTGGATTTATATTCTTCACCAATTTCTACTTTGGCATCATATTTAGGTCCCCACAAATGCTTAACATTCTAACTTCAACTTTATTAACTTTTTATTAACATGATATATTAATGTGTTAAAAAAATAGTTTTATCCTTTGTTTGGGGCATATAAGTTTACCAAAGTTAACTTCAGCGCATGGAAAGAGGTCACTGAGACCCTGCAGCAGCTCCATGCTTGTCTCCCTGCTAGTGGTGGTGGGGGGGGGGGGGCAGGGGGAGGCAACCCCCTGGGAGTCAGCGGCACCTGCATTGGTGGAGGCATGGTGGGAAGAGCGTAGGGGACGGTCGGATGCCTCTGAGGTAGAGAAAGCGGGGCTGGGGACCAGAGCGTGTTGCATGGTCTCCGCAATGACTGTCTGGAATGAGCTCTGGTCCGCCCCAATCCTGAGCAGCCCAGCCAGGTCGATGATGCCTCCTCTCCTACCTAGTGCGCCTTGCGCAGCTGTAGCCAGGCTAGATTATATTAACTCTTGGACCAATATATTGTCTCTGAGGAGAGCTGTTGATAAGGTCAAATCATAGGTGTATGCCCTATCTTCTCCTCCACTTTGCCACCCCCATGCTACTGCAGTAAGCCCTACTCTGGGAGGGAGGCAACCCCCCTCGAGGCAGCAACATCGGTAGACGTGGAGGCATGGAAGGAGGCAAGGAGGGATTAGGCTGCAAGTGTGTGGGGGAGGCCTCTGGGGGGGAGGGGAGGCAGTACAGGGACCCAAAGCACCCTGGGTGATGTTCATGCTGAGCTGGGTGAGCAGCCTGGCCATGTAAGACTCAACCTGCTGGTTGTGCCTGCTCACCACCATATGAAGCCTCCTGAGGCTGCTGCACAATAGAGATGGTGTTGGTGGCCCAGTGGGAAGGTGATGAGGACTGGATGCTAATCGGCCTGGTGAGGTTGTGCCCAGGATGTGCCAGAATATGGAGGGGGAAATAATGCTGGCACGGACCGGGCATCTGTCCAATAGGTGCCCTCAGCTTTTCATTTACTGAATACAAATAAATAATACAATTAATATGCATTATCAATAATACATATAAATACATATACAGTACATATATTTGAAATGTATGTAAGCAGTTAATTTAAGATCAAGGTTGCTATGCTTTACAATTAAAGACCACTGCAGTTCAAGAAAACAGACACTTCTGTTTCAAGTGTGTGTCAAACTAATAATACAGCTGTTAAAGCTATGGACCTAAAACATTATTTTGGGAAAATCTGAATGTTTATGAGTACAGGAATCCATTTTGTGTTTCTTACATCACATCCTGAGAACTGAATCATGAGGCTATGTGAAGAAAGGGGTGTGGAATGAGTGAACAGATGCCATTATAAAGATAATTGGATAAGACCAAAATAACACAACTCTCTTTCCCTCCTACTGGCCCCAAAGTGGACCACTTCATCATTCACTGCAACCATAGCTCTCCAGAGATGTAAATTGCTCTTTCTCACACACAAATGTAATATGGATCTTTCCAGGGTTGTCCTGCAGAGGTCCTGCCTTTTCGTCCTGCAGAGGTATCAAAGTGTATTTTTTTCTAACTAAAAACTAGATATATTACTATTTTTCTGCTTATTTATGCTGTGAGTCAGGCTTAAAGTTTTCAAGCAAATATTTATTTTGTTCATTGTGTAATGGTCCTTTAATATGAATGGTTTTAGAGAATGTTATCAGTGATCAGATAGTCACTGGACACTCAACCTGATGAGTATATTAATTGCATCAGTTTTGTTTGATTTACAAACTGTTATGATTTTATATGCTGATTTTGTTATAAGCCACAATTTACCATGTTCACTTGGATCTATTTACAGGTGTCTCAAAGCTTATACCAGTGGCATGCAAAGGAAAAGTCAGTAATTGCTTGCCTCATTTCCCTTTAAACAATGGAAATGCTGCATCTTGCTTTTTTTTTTAATTATCGAAAAAATATATATATTATGTCTAAACCTCTAAACCTTTATATTACTGTAGTGGTATCCCTGAACTTGTTGTTGACATCTAATGATGATAGCTAATACAATTCCATGCAGAATTTATTAGAGTATACTGCAATAGAGATGTCGCGAACAGTTCACTCGCGGACTATTCACAGCGTTTTTGGCATGTTCGCGTTCGCATCAGACGGTGAACACATGCGATTTTGGGTTCGCCCCCTATTCTTTATCATTGAGGAAACTTTGACCCTGCACCTCACAGTCAGCAGACAAATTCCAGCCAATCAGCAGCATACACTCCCTTCCAGGGCCTTCCATCTGAAGGACAGCATACATTTTAGAATCATTCTGAAGCTGCATTCGTTGTGAGAGGACAGATAGTGTAGCTGCTGGAGATTTAATAGGGAAATAGATAGCCAGGCTGTGTATTTAGCTTCCACTACAATTAATCTAATTTCAGTTGCCTGCCTGTGTCAGGCTCACAGCTTATATTGTGCTCAGTGAAATAAAACAACACTTTTTTGACTGTAATAGATTGAATAGCAATTGCCTGCCTACAGGCATGTGTGTGAAGCCTATTGCATCTACTCTGCCAACATTTGCCAGTGCACAGTGATACGTCATATCTGGTGCAACCGTAGTGTACAGTGACATAAAACAACACTTTTTTGACTGCAATCGATTGAATATCAGTTGCCTGCCTACAGGCTTGTGTGTGAGGCCTACAGCGCCTACTCTGCAAACTTTTGCCAGTGCACAGTGACACTCATATCTGGTGCAAACTAGTGGACAGTGAAATAAAATAACCCTTTTTTTACTGTAATCGATTGAATATCAGTTGCCTGCCTACAGGCGTGTGTGTGAAGCCTATTGCATCTACTCTGCCAACTTTTGCCAGTACACAGTGATACGTCATATCTGCTGCAACCGTAGTGTACAGTGACATAAAACAACACTTTTTTGACTGTAATAGATTGAATAGCAATTGCCTGCCTACAGGCGTGTGTGTGAAGCCTATTGCATCTACTCTGCCAACTTTTGCCAGTGCACAGTGACACTCATATCTGGTGGCACCTTAGATTGCACGCGCAGTGCCCCAAATTTGAAGTAGGAGGTCCGACCAAGCATCTTTTTTCATCTCCCTGTTCCAAAAATCAATGCCATATACACGTCACCTAATAGTGGACGTAACAGGGATTAAACCGATAGGAATAGTACTTCTTAACAGTACACACCATATAATAATGCAGAGGCAACGCAGAGAGAGGAGTCTGAAGAAGATAAGTCAGAGGAGGAAGGTGGCTTTGAGGAGGTGGAAGACCAAACACAGCAGGCGTCCCAGGGGGCTTGTTGTCACCTTTCGGGGACCCTTGGTGGCTGGGTGGAGGAAGAGACCTTCAATGACATCAGTGAGGACAAGGAACGGGACATGGCTAGCTTGGTATCCAACCTTGTGCAAATTGGGAGTTTGCAGTTGTGCAAAGGGACTATTTGCGGTTGTTTGCGGTGCATTAAACGGGGAGATTGGTCTGTTACTGTGAAGTGGGTGTAACCCTTACACTACCTGATGTTTTAAAGCATGTTTTTCCAAACAATTTAGAAATGTTAGGTGATTTATGACCTTTATGGCTTAAAACCAGACTCTGCATCAACTATGTAATTTTCCGTGGGAGTTTTGCCATGGATCCCACTCCGGCATGCCACAGTCCAGGTGTTAGTCCCCTTGAAACAACTTTCCCATCACTATTGTGGCCAGAAAGAGTCCCTGTGGGTTTTGAAATTCGCCTGCCCATTAAAGTCTATGGCGGTTCGCCGGGTTCACCCGTTCGCCCGTTTGCGAACACATTTGATTGAAGTTCGCGTCCGATGTTCGCGAACCGAAAATTTGATGTTCGTGACATCACTATACTGCAAGTATTAAGTGATTAATACAGTAGAAGGCAATGAGTGTTTCTAAGCAATCAAATGTACCTGTATAAGTAGTATTTATTTATGACCTCAACAAAAATTTCATATTGAAGAAAAATTCCATACAATTATTTAATTAACAGACCTGTTTAAAGTGTAAACCTTTTTGTTGTCTTCTTTCCACTAGAGCACACATGGCCTAACACACCCTTTTCATCAAATGATCCATCACCTTATTAACTATAATTAAAAAACACAGCTCATGCAACTTTGTGATAGATTAATTTTAGGTCTTAGCACTGTATTCACCCACACTACATTTAATCCATGAAATGGGAAATAATATTTAATCATCAGTAAACATTTTATGAACAGAAAGTTCATGAAGTGCAACTCAATTAAAAATGTTCAGTTAATAGCAACTTTGTCCTTGCTATGTTTCTAAATAGACATATTGTTATAGTTTATTGTGATGTTTATTATTTGGCCTCTCCTAAATCTTTTTTTGTTATAAATTTAAGCTAATTTCAATTTGATATGGCAATTATGCATATATGCAATGCTTTAGTTATGATACAATTCATTATAACTTACAGAACCAATACACATATATTTTATTTTTATTTATTTACATGAATGAGGGTCTAACTTCATCCTCAGTATTGTTAAACGTCACCTGAAAATTATGAACCTGATTCAATTTTTTTTAGAATAAATATTAGGACCTTTAAATGTACAGAACAAGTTATTTAATTTGTATTAGATCATTTTCTTGGCAACTGCTAAAAGAGCCACAGCTGGGATTTTTAGTTCAGTGAATTTATAAGTTAAATGAAATATGTGTATTATAAATTATATGCCTGTCATCTTTAGAAAAATAATTTAGAGAGGAATGATGACAGGTTGATATAATTTTCATTATTTTAGAGTTCTGCTATATTTTAGGGAATTTTGACTCCTTAAATGGTAAAAAAACAACTTGAAAAAACAGAGGTAATAGCTCAAATACCAAATCATATAATAGACTTAATTAAGAAAAAAACTACATACTCATGGCTGAATTCCCACTTTAAATACCTAAATATAACCCCTGAATTGTCCGATCTATATAAAGCCAAATACACACCCCACTTGAAAGAACTTTCCGCAGACCTCTAAATGGAATACATTTCAGATCTATTGGACAGGAAGAATAAACGTCATTAAAATGAACATATTACTTAGGATCTTATATTATTTCAGATCATACCCCTTTCAAATTAATGTATCAGATATAGAGAAACTACAAAAACAAACCTTAAGATTCTTCTGGCAAAATAACTGTCCAAAGATAAACAATGCACTTATGCATAGACACAAACAATTCGGAGGGTTATGCTGTCCCAACTTTAACTTATAGTTTAGAGCCGCACAAATGTCCTTTATCCCTCAGGCACATTCAAAAGAACATCAACCATTATTGGTCTTTATTGAAAATCTCCAAATTATACCATTCATTAATATGGATCCTCACAATTCCTACCATAGGCTCTAGACTTACCAACCCCATGATTAAGTTATACTTAAAATACTGGGCTTGGGCCAACTCGAGAAGTCAAATAAAACACAAAATTTCCCCTCTGAACCCCACTCTCACTTCACCACAAATACTTAAAAATATTGGAGAAGAATCCAAAGCATGGTGACGTATTAATAAACTAGATAGACTAGAAGCTTGGCCCTGAAAGAATTCTTCAACTTCAAAAAATCAGCCATTATATCACCTCTATGATCCGGACTTGGGGAATACCTCAATCTTCCTGGCTATCTCATATTTGCAATAAAGCCCCACTAACCAACAGAATCTTGGGGATCCTTTAATTAATTCTAAATCATACACCGACTAACCAAAAACCTAAATTTATTAGACAATGAGAATTAGATCCAGAAGTCACATGGGACTACCAAAAGTGGCAAAATATATGTTCAAACTTAACTAAAGGATTAGTTTACTTTAGCTATTTAGAAACAGCAACTAAAGTCCTACATAGAGTATATTCTACCCCAGACAAACTGTATAAACTCAACCCACAAATCTCCCCTGCATGCTTCAGAAACTGCAAAGAAAAAGGTACCTTCCACCATATTTGGTGATATTGCTGATTAGCTCAAAACATGTGGTCTAATATCACCAAAGAGCATCCAAAACACTAAACACCACAATCAAGCCCTCAATAGACCATTGCCTTTTAGGTATACCCAGATCACAAAAAATCTAAATAAATGGCTACAATTTTAAATGCTGGTGGCCAAAAATCACCTGGCCAAAAAATGAAAATCATTAATCAAACAAGATATCATTAACAGACTAAATAATATCATGATTAACATAAATTGACCGACACCTTTAACAACACATACCTAACCTATGTAGAAATCTAGGGAAACTGGATAAATTCAAGTTATGTGATCTCTATAACTTAAAAATTAACTAATATCTCACGTCTCACATAAACATCTTCCAAAAACGAGCATATCTCAAGCTCCGGTGTAGACCTCAAACCTTATAACAACCTTTCGACTACAATTCCAACAACAGTTAAAAAGCATTGAATAACTCAGAGGAAAAGTGTCTTTACTATTGTTTATGTTTATTTGGATTTTGTTGAAAAAGGAAAATAGATTTAGAGAAGCTACGATGTTGTCTGTATTATACAATTAATTAATAAACCAATACTATATTCAATACATAAACTTACTCTTTGACCTGAGTGTCAAAATTGCTATATCTAAATGAAACAGACTCCTGTGACAATAAAAATCTTTGAAAAGTAAAATATAGGCAACCAAAAAAGCCTCAATTAAACGCAAATGTTAAGTAATACTATTGAAGCAAATATATATCTTATAATGCCAAATAGCTTCCAGATATCTGACCATCTCTTATGCAAAGTTGATTATTTACCATATTACCTTACATAATTGATCTTCTGGAATTCAATGTGTATACATAGAAAAATAAAAAAAACATGCAATTTGTGCTTCTATCAGATATAGCGTATATACTTGAGTATAAGCCAAGTTTTTCAGCACTTTTTTTAAGGCTAAAATGGCCCCCTCGGCTTATACTCGAGTCACTCTCCCCCCTCCATGTCTCTCTAACCCCCTGTGTCTCTCTAACCCCCCTCCGTGTCTCTCTAACCCTCCCCTGTTTCTCTCTAACCCTCCCCCGTGTCTCTCTAACTCCCGTGTCTCTCTACCCCCCCCCCCCGTGTCTCTCTAACCCTCACTGGGTGCCGGTATATGCTAATGACCCGGCGCGCATGTGACGTCACGTCATAAGCATATACCGGGTGCCGGCACCCGGTATATGATTATGACGTGACGTCACATGCACGCCGGGTCAAGATGCCGGAAGGAGCTGAGGCAGGAGCACAAGCAGGTAAGTGAAGGGAAAGGGAGAGCGGGAGGTATTTAGGGGGTTTTAGAATTTGGAGGGGGGTTGAGGAGGGTTTGAGGATGGGGGGTTGAAGAGGGGGTTGAGGATGGAGGGGTTGAGGATGTGGATGGGGGGTTGAGGAGGGAGGATGAGGATGGGGGGTTGAGGAGGGAGGTTCAGGGGGTTGAGGAGGGGGGTTGAGGAGGGAGGTTAAGGAGGGGGGTTGAGGATCGGTGGGTTGATCAGGGGGTTGAGGATGGGGGGGTTGAGGATGAGGATGGGGGGTTGAGGATGAGGATGGGGGGTTGAGGAGGGGGTTGAGGATGAGGAGGGAGGTTGAGGATGTGGAGGGAGGTTGAGGAAGGGGTTGAGGATGAGGAGGGGGGTTGAGGATGAGGAGGGAGGTTGAGGACAGGGTTGAGGGTGAGGAGGGGGTTGAGGATGAGGAGGGAGGTTGAGGATGAGGAGGGAGGTTGAGGATGAGGAGGTAGGTTGAGGAGGGGTTGAGGATGAGGATGGGGGGTTGAGGAGGGGTTTGAGGATTAGGGAGTTGAGGAGGGAGGTTGTGGATGCGGAGGGAGGATGAGGAGGGAGGTTGAGGATGAGGAGTGGGGTTGAGGAGGGTGATAAGGGAGGGGGAAGAGACACAGGGAAGTGAGAGGGGGAAGAGACACAGGGAAGGGAGAGGGGAGAAGAGACACAGGAGAGAGAGGGGGGACACAGAGGGCACAAGAGGGACACAGGGGGCAGCACATTTCCCACCCTCGGCTTATACTCGAGTCACTCATTTTATCCAGTATTTTGTGGTAAAATGGGTGCCTCGGCTTATACTTGGGACGGCTTCTACTCGAGAATATACGGTACTTCCTTATCAAATACTCAATCTCAATTTATTTAACCGGTTCACTAGTTCATAAACTTTGTAGCTTCAAATTGGAATTATATCCCATACATCCTGCTGATTTAATTTAAGTGAGTCTCAAACTATATTTTAGATATATGGGGCAGAAAATAAATAAAATGCACAAATTCAATAGAGTGAGAACCCTCACAATCCTGCATTTAGAAGGGCTGTGGGAGGAAACGGAGTAATATGAGATAAAATCTTCATGATTTTATCTCCCTTTTTCCTGTACCAAAATAAGACAATTGTTAGTGGAATATTGTGATTTACATTCATTTAACACAGAGGGGCTTTACTTTTTTAGTTTTTAACCCTACCCTATCATTGTTAGCTATTGTAACCCAAGAATGTAAAAATAAGAAATAAGCACCTGGTGTTGGTGTATAATGGGTTAAGTTCTAACTGCTTTGCACAAAGAATTATTATGGGAAGTTCATTGCACAAGATTGTTCCTGTTGAAAGCTTGGAAATGCATATCTTGTATTTGTTATTTACTCTTTTTGTGTATGAACCTCAAGATAAAATGTTTATGATGAAAGCATTGCTTATAATCGGTGACCTTTGCTTATTCTTCAAGACAACTCTGCACATACACAAAATGATGTAATGAATTGGTGGTGTTATGGTCTAGATAATGCCAGGCCTTGCATGTAATACAATGAGACACTTTGATTCTACCTTCATTTGTGATCACTTTGTCACCCAAGGTCCTCGGATTAGGAAAAGAAAGTTGCTGTAAAGAAGAGTGGGGTGGGGTTGGTGGGGTGTCATGCTTATTCCTAGTAGTGTGTTTTCTGCAATAACACGTGGATAATATATTAATTTATTTTGCTAAATTAAAACTGTTTGATTTGAGAAGCTGAAACCTACATTAGTTTTCTGTGGGGAATGTTTATTAGATACCCAAACATGCTCTTTCGAATAGTTAATAATACCAAAATGTTGTGTATTTATCTTATAACTTTTTTTTCTGAACTTTTTAAACACTTTATTCATGCCATATGTTCTATATAAATCTAGGGAAGGGCGAGGGATAACAAGAGGAGTGAGAGTGTATTTGATATTATTATACTTAAAGGACCACTGTATTGTATATATTGTCATATGGTTGCTTGTTGGAAACACTAATAGGTTTTCTTACTTTTGACTGTGTCACATTTCCTCTCCAGCAGAGGGCTTGGGCAGGTCTGCCTGGAAGTTGAACTGAAAAAAAGCTGACCAATTTAAAAAGTAAGAATAAATATAAAACTGCTCACTGTACAGTGGTCCTCTAATTAAATGCTCCTGTCTCATGGTTACAATGTCTGTTTTATGAATAACTAAAATTGATAATGGTCAAAATGTGTTTAGATGGTAAACATCAATGTAATATTTAATTTATTGATTATTTTATGCAATTATGACCTAATGTGGGCAGCCATCTTTATCTTTCTGTTTGATTTTTTCTCATTTTGTATCTCTCACTTTCTATCTTCATCCATCTATGTTTTCGATCTTTTCTTCTCTCCACTTTGCATTGTCTCTTTTTTTCTTTGTTTCTACCTCTTTTTATGCCTCTGTTTGTATCTCTTCCTTCTTCACTCTTTACATCTGTTGTTTCACTTTGCTTCTCATTGGCTATGTCAGAAGTGACTGCAGCTTATGAATGAGCCAAATGCTTATACTAAATGATGCTCTATGTAGCATTTTGATTTGAGTAGCCATGAAAGATAATAATTTTTTATAGTGTAAGACCTAATTGAAAAATCTTGTTCTCTATAAATATTACTCTATTTTTGTTGTTTCTCTATATCTCTTTATGACTTTTTTCTCAATGTATGTCTCCCACCCTATAACTACCTCTCTATCATCTATCTATGTATGTGTGGTTTTTTTTAATGAATGTATATGGATATAGATGTTTGTGTGTACAGGCAACTTTTTTCTACCAAAATATGTCTGATTTGGTTTGTAGTTATTGAGATCTTTATCCCCCATTCCCCTTATTAACTGTGCTGCCCTTCGCTATACTTTTTTAAAACTCTTCTTTTAAAGTAGTGCCCAAAATTGTATTCATATTCCAAATTAGGTCATACCAGAGATGTATATAGTGGCAGAGATGTATTTGCTTCCCTTTACCTCTATACTTATCTTTATGCATTTTGCTGCCCATTTTATTAATTTGTACAAGTCCCTTTACAATGGAAGTACCATATATACTCGAGTATAAGCCGAGTTTTTCAGCCCTTTTTTTAAGGCAAAAAAGGGCCCCCTCGGCTTATACTCGAGTCACTCCCCCCCCCATGTGTCTCTAACCCCCCCGTGTGTTTCTAACCCCCCGTGTGTCTCTAACCCCCTTGTGTGTCTCTAACCCCCCCGTGTGTCTCTCTAGCCCCCTGTGTGTCTCTCTTCCCCCCTGGTCTCTTTCCCTCCCCCCTCCTCAACCTAAACCTCCCTCCTCAGCATAAACCCCCCTCAACGCCCCTCCTCCACCTAAACCCCCATAAATTCCTCCCCCCTCAGTTACCTGCTTGTGCTGCGGCCTCCGCTCCTTGACTAGGCACCGGCGCGCATGTGACGTCACATGCATGTGCGCCGCGTCATTAGCATATACCGGGTGCCACATGCGCGCCGGGTCAAGGAGCGAGGCCGGAGCACAAGCAGGTAAGTGAGGGGAGAGGACAGAGGTATTTAGGGGGGTTGAGGGGGTTTAGGGGGATTGAGGGGGGAGGTTGAGGGAGTTTGCGGTTGTGGAGGTGGGTTGGGGTTGAGGTTGAGGAGGGGGGTTGAGGGGGGTTGAGGTTGAGGAGGGAGGTTGAGGATGAGGATGGGGGGGTTGAGGATGGGGGGGTTGAGGATGGGGGGTTGAGGAGGGAGGTTGAGGAAGGGGTTGAGGAGGGGGAGGGAGGTTGAGGAGGGGGTTGAGGATGAGGAGGGAGGTTGAGGATGAGGAGGAGGGGTTGAGGAGGGGGGTTGGGGTTGAGTAGGGGGGTTGATGGGGGTTGAGGTTGAGGAGGGAGGTTGAGGATGGGGGGGTTGAGGATGAGGATGGGGGGTTGAGGAGGGGGTTAAGGATGGGGGGGTTGAGGAGGGAGGTTGAGGAGGGGGTTGAGGAGGGGGTTGAGGATGAGGAGGGTGGTTGAGGAGGGGGTTGAGGATGAGTAGGGAGGTTGAGGATGAGGGGTTGAGGAGGGGGGTTGAGGATGAGGATGGGGGGTTGAGGATGGGGGGGTTGAGGAGGGAGGTTGAGGAGGGGGTTGAGGAGGGGGTTGAGGATGTGGAGGGTGGTTGAGGAAGGGGTTGAAGATGGGGGGTTGAGGAGGGAGGTTGAGGAGGGGGTTGAGGAGGGAGTTAAGGATGAGGAGGGAGGTTGAGGAGGGGGTTGAGGATGAGGAGGGAGGTTGAGGAGGAGGGGTTGAGGAGGAGGGTTGAGGATGGGGGGTTGAGGATGGGGGGTTGAGGATGGGCGGTTGAGGAGGGTGGTTGAGTAGGGGGTTGAGGAGGGGGTTGAGGATGAAGAGGGAGATTGAGGAGAGGGTTGAGGATGAGGAGGGAGGTTGAGGATGAGGAGAAGGGGTTGAGGAGGGGGGTTGAGGATGGGGGTTGAGGAGAGAGGATGAGGATGGGGGAGTTGAGGATGGGGGCGTTGAGGAGGGAGGTTGAGGAGGGTGGTTGAGGAAGGGGTTGAGGAGGGGGAGGGAGGTTGAGGAGGGGGTTGAGGATGAGGAGGGAGGTTGAGGATGAGGAGGAGGGGTTGAGGAGGGGGGTTGGGGTTGAGTAGGGGGGTTGATGGGGGTTGAGGTTGAGGAGGGAGGTTGAGGATGGGGGGTTGAGGATGAGGATGGGGGGTTGAGGAGGGGGTTAAGGATGGGGGGGTTGAGGAGGGAGGTTGAGGAGGGGGTTGAGGAGGGGGTTGAGGATGAGGAGGGAGGTTGAGGAGGGGGTTGAGGATGAGTAGGGAGGTTGAGGATGAGGGGTTGAGGAGGGGGGTTGAGGATGAGGATGGGGGGTTGAGGATGGGGGGGTTGAGGAGGGAGGTTGAGGAGGGGGTTGAGGAGGGGGTTGAGGATGTGGAGGGTGGTTGAGGAAGGGGTTGAAGATGGGGGGTTGAGGAGGGAGGTTGAGGAGGGGGTTGAGGAGGGAGTTAAGGATGAGGAGGGAGGTTGAGGAGGGGGTTGAGGATGAGGAGGGAGGTTGAGGAGGAGGGGTTGAGGAGGGGGGTTGAGGATGGGGGGTTGAGGATGGGGGGTTGAGGATGGGCGGTTGAGGAGGGTGTTGAGTAGGGGGTTGAGGAGGGGGTTGAGGATGAAGAGGGAGATTGAGGAGAGGGGTTGAGGATGAGGAGGGAGGTTGAGGATGAGGAGAAGGGGTTGAGGAGGGGGGTTGAGGATGGGGGTTGAGGAGAGAGGATGAGGATGGGGAAGTTGAGGATGGGGGCGTTGAGGAGGGAGGTTGAGGAGGGTGGGTTGAGGGAGGGTTGAGGTTGAGGAGGGTTGAGGCTGAGGAGG